>NQLW01000076.1:1509491-1571177 GCA_002312845.1 Kalanchoe fedtschenkoi
ACAACTTTGTAAGACAATTGTTTTCTATTTTATCATGCTAGTTATTAAATTCAGTGTGTTTCTGAGTGAGTCTCTGGCTCTAAAACATGACACGACCGAAATATTTGGAGTTATTTTTCAATATATGAATTTCTTTTTCATGACGTTTTCTTTTACATTTTTGAATATGATAATTACTTTTTTTTTATTTTATCACGTTCGATTTTCATAAACTTTGTATAATCTTATTAACTTGTCATAACTGTCTATTTTATAATTATCATATTGTTTTCACTTAGAATGTAATGGAGCATGTGACACGCTATGCTTATTACCATGCTTCGAGCTACGAATTATTTTATAGGTCAATTCACTTTGAATTTCAGCCAAAAGTAAGAAACCCTTGGCTCTGCTCAACTTTTTCAATTCAATTACAAGTCTAATAGCGAAAACTTGGTAAAAAAAATGCATTGTTGAGATGTATCTAACTTCTTTTTTTCTTTAAAAATGGATCGATAGTGGTTCTCCACTTTCCTCTTTGATGGTCAGGGGCCGCACACCTCTTCCATCTTGATAGTGTACGCCCAACTTGAAATTGTTAAACAACATCCAATACCACTTGCTAGTGAGATGTATCTAACTTGGTTTGCACTTTTGAGGTGCGTCTCTAATGGGTTCTGTCTTTCAAACGTAAGCGTGGAATAATGGGCCGGCCCATCATAATGTGTCCAGTAATTGGCTGGGCAGAGCTGTCAGTCTCGTCTACCTACAGAGCCGGAAAAAGACCGACCGACCGACCGAAGCCGAGGGTTCTCAGGTAGCCTTCGCCATTTAGCGGGTGCTGTGTAAATTAAAGTAACTGCTGACAACTTGGAATTCGCTTCCTTTGGCGGTGTTAATTGAATTTTGTATTGCTGGTGGATGAAGAAGCGTGAAGCCGATTTTCAATGGAGTGCGTTGTCCAGGGAATCATAGAGACGCAGGTGAGATTTCAATAAACATCATCCTTATCCTCTCTCCCATTGTTGACCTACCCTTTTTACTTTTTATTTATATCTAATTCTTAATATTGCCGAAGCTGTATGTTTTTTTTTCCCTTTGATTCATAGACGGCTGAATGATTTTGTTGAGCAGTATGTTGAAGCTCTTGAGATTCTTCTTGAGGGCCTTTGTGGTGTTCATAAGGAAAGGTTAAGAATACATGAATTGTGCTTGAAGACCGCCCCTAATTTAGGTACTTCTTCACCCTTCCCCATCTATTTCTTCTGTACCAGATAATCATATTCCAGTGCTACTGCATGCTGTTGGTGAAGATTTATGGCACGTCTCGCTCTTTAAATATTTCAATCCTCGCATACCCCAAATATGCTTTTGGAGTGTGTCAAGCACTTGGAGAATGGACAAGCTTAGCTGGCATATGCATTTTGTGATTTTCTTTCATCTCATTTCAGGGGTTGTAGCTTCAGAAGTTCGACTCCTGTGTGATCTTGAGCAGCCAGAACCAGCTTGGTAAATTCTGCATATTTCCTGAATTGCTCCTTTTGATTTTTTTTCCTGGAGACAATCTCTATGTGTCATACATTCTGCACATGAATTTGAAGGACTGTGCGCCACATTGGGGGAGCCATGAGAGGAGCTGGAGCTGATCAAATCTCTGTCCTTGTGAGGACCATGGTAGAAAGCAAAGCATCTAAGACTGTGCTTAGATTGTTCTACGCTCTTGGTTACAAGCTAGACCATGAGCTTTTGAAGGTTGGATTCTCTTTCTGTTTCAATAGGGGTGCTCAGATTACCATTACCGTGGCCTCCATAAACAAGATGCTCAAGTTACATGCCACTGATGAGGCGGTTCCAGTGACTCCTGGAATACAGCTAGTAGAAGTGACTGCACCTGCTTCTTCTGAAAATTATTCTGAAGTTGTGGCTGCCATGACATCTTTTTGCGAATATCTTGCACCGTAAGAACCCCTTTTTTTGAAGTAGTAGTATCTTATTTAACTGACTTGTTAAAACAGTTTTCTATCAGTACACATGTGTTTAGTGCTGAAGGAAAAGATTTACCTTTCATGCACGAGAAGTCCATATGTACACCAGGGTTTGATGTGTGACATTGACGCATATGTAGCCTTCTCTCATGCCAATCAGCCTCACCCCTCACTTTTTGATGTTTATCAGGCTCCTACATCTGTCCAAGCCTGGTGTTTCAACTGGAGTTGTCCCAACAGTGGCTGCAGCGGCTGCATCCCTTATGTCAGATGGTGGCCACACAACTTTGTAGTGCTCCTGTGTGCAAAATTAACATCAGATGTTTTCCACCTCAAACATCTGGCCTGCTCTCTTTGCAGGAGCTACGTGAACAGTGTTAGCTTCAAGTAATCTTATTTATGTGTGCGCTTGTTATGTTACGGAAGCAAGAAAGTAACTTGCATGTCAATCGAGGACCCTAGTTATATTTATATCAAAAGCCGAGTTATTTTCTTCATTTTAAAGGCTCATCCTCCAGTTGGAATGAAGTCAACTTGGTGTAATTTTTGTCATATGGCCAGAGGAGCCAAGTCTTTGGCAGAGCTGATCAAACTTGCAATGCCATGTGGCGAAATAAAGGAATCCCAAAGATCAAAGGAGGCCATTTTTTGTGGCACACATGAACCCATTAAAACCAAAATCAGCCAATGGAATCACAACCCTTATCCAAGCTTCTTATCTCAAGATCATACATATCTTCACCATTACCTCCAACCCCCAGAAATATAAGCTCCTCCCAGATCAGCTGAGAAACTCTCAATCCAGCATGGCGTCTTCGCTTCATGTTGCCGCCACTGTAATGCAGCCGAACAAGGTTGGCTTGTCGGCCAGGTCTTTGAGATCCAACCAGGGTGTGTGCAAGGCTTTTGGGGTGGAATGCGGTGGAGGCAGAATTAGCTGCTCATTGCAGACTGATCTCAAGGACTTAGCTATTAAGTGTGTTGATGCAACTAAGATGGCTGGACTTGCTCTGGCTACCTCAGCCATCCTCGTGTCGGTATGCTTCATCTCACTCCTAAGTCATTTTAGGACTTCTGTAACTTGTTAGTGCTGCACCACAAATGTAGTTTCAAGACATGAGTTACATGGGATTGCTCTTAATATTTGTCCTCAGAAACACATACATTTTGGTAGAAAACTTTGACTGAGTTGATGAGCCTCAACTCCTCTACAAGTGCTTTCCGCCCATCTTCAATGCGGCTCTCTAGTCTAGTCATCGGTCTCTACTAAGCATACTGGATAGTTAAATCACAAAGTGCGATACCAAGTGCGTGAGTTGAAAACTTATTGGGGATAAGGAAAGTGGGAGGGACTTTTAACTCTTGACAAAGTTCTTCGGATCCAACCAAGTCTTTTCTTGAGTGAGGGGTTTGTGATAGCTAAGCTAAGTAAAGGGTTTTCGATCTCTATCAATAAAATTAAAGGGTATTTTAAGGGGGGAAAAAAAAACAATGTCTTGAAGATGTTTTGATTACTGGGCGTGCAGGGTGCAAGTGCAGAGGGAGTCCCAAAAAGACTAACCTATGACGAGATCCAGAGTAAAACATACATGGAGGTTAAGGGAACAGGAACAGCCAACCAGTGCCCGACGCTGGAGGGTGGCAACAGCTCCTTCTCATTCAAGGCTGGGAAATACAACATGAAGAAGTTCTGCCTCGAGCCAACGTCATTCACTGTCAAGGCTGAAGGTGTCAACAAGAACTCCCCACTAGAGTTCCAGAAGACCAAGCTAATGACCAGATTGACCTACACCCTTGATGAAATGGAGGGACCCTTTGAGGTCACGTCCGATGGGAAAGTGAAGCTTCAGGAGGAAGATGGCATAGACTATGCTGCAGTCACCGTCCAGCTTCCAGGAGGCGAACGTGTACCCTTCTTATTCACCATCAAGCAGTTGGTTGCATCAGGGACGCCAGACAGTTTCACTGGCAACTTTGTAGTGCCCTCGTACAGGGGCTCCTCCTTTTTGGACCCAAAGGGCAGAGGTGGCTCCACTGGGTATGACAATGCCGTGGCCTTGCCTGCTGGAGGACGTGGAGATGAGGAGGAGCTGGTAAAGGAGAATAACAAGGACGTGTCTGCATCCACAGGCACTATCACTTTGGGCGTCACCAGCAGCAAGCCTGTGACTGGCGAGGTTATCGGAGTATTCGAGAGCGTGCAGCCTTCTGATACAGATCTGGGGTCTAAAGCTCCTAAGGATGTGAAGATTCAGGGAGTGTGGTACGCTCAACTTGGCTCGTGAATGACTCGCTCTTGAGATTTTGTACATTCATGTTATGGCATTGTGATGAATGAACGACAAGAACCAAGCATTTTGTTTGGTCCTAGGAAAGGTTGACTGATGATCCCTTGTCATACATGCAATGCGGGAAGAATTATTGCTACTTTTCACCACCAAATATATACAATGCAAAACAACTAAATTACAAGATTTTAGGTTGAAGCTCCAAAATTCAATAGGAAAAAAATCACGGAATATAGGGAGATCAATCCATTAAGAAGAACTAAAATTTCAAATTCCTCACTTTACTAAACTATAAGCAAAGAACTATACACAAAATCAGCACTATCTCAATCCTAAATTAGGTATGTAATGAGTCATTTCAGGAGGATATAGGTGAATTATAACCATTATTGATAGGAAATTAATGTGCTACGCGTTGAAAATCAAAATGTCATGTGACGAATAATGATTGATTACAATTTTTTTTCACTTTTTAACGTGACATGTGACTAGTCAAATTATCATATGACGATTCTCTATTGATTGGTACATAATACGCGTGACACTTGATAAACCATATTCATCCAAAAATCTTTTGGTACGTAATAATTAACAAAAGTTATTCCTATTAGGCTCTGTTCCTGAGTTTGGGGGGAGAGGGAAGGGAAGGAGAGGAAAGGGAAGGGAAGGAGAGGAGAGGAAAAGAGAGGAAAGGGAAGAAGTGAATGGGTGTTCCTGAGTTTAGGAAGGATTTGGAGGGGATAGAGGAAAAATATAACATAATTACTAAATTGCCCTTATATTGAGATAAATTAAGAAACACAAAAGGGTAAAATCGTCAATTTTTATATATTTTTTACCCATCCCCTCCCTTCACCTCCCTCCCCCTCCAATTTGGGAGGAAAGGAAATGGGCTCATATCCCTTCCTTCCCCCTCCAAATCCCTCCTTAAAAAAACTCAGGAACACCCTTTTTCCTTCCCTTCCCCTCCCTCTCCTTCCCTTTCTCTCCTAAAATCAACTCGGGAACACTACCTTAGGTTTTCTTGTGGAAGTGTTACTGTAATCTGCTTAGTAATATGAATAGTTTTAGGATACCAATGAGCTTAGTAATTTGGAGACTGTAACCTTAAAGATCCCCATCTTGATATGTCATTCTTCAAACAAACGAGCACGAGTGGGAATATCAAGAGTCTTAATTGCCAAAGGGGCTCAGAAGATTTCATACACACAGTGGCACTAACAAAGGGTAGATAGTAGGGACAATCGTATATCCGAATACAATCCAAATTTGATAGTTTTTCAGTACTTGTGATTTCCGGAAAAATCAAATTTAAAAATTTAAAAAATCGACGCAAATCACAAAGACGAATTAATTTATAACCCTTTATTTTTTCCATTTTAAAGCATTTTGAGGAATCATAATATATTTTTAATTCAAACAGATCGTATGTAAAAAAATTTAGTTTTAAATCTTGATTAAGTAATTATTTTGTCCCGTCAATTGAGCCCAACGGCTGCCCTTCAAAATCGTGAACAACATAGTTAGCAAGTTCAATAGAATATTATATGTACTCAACTTCCTAAACCACACGTCGCCTTAAGATATAATAGTAATTATATATTAAGACTTCAGAATAATGTGTTATATTCCTCTGTGAGAAATGAGTTTTTTATTTGGATTCGAAGAATCTTATCACTTTTAATGGGAGAAGTAAATTTCGAGATGACTGGCACAATTGTTTGAAGAATACATTCACCACTTGTTTCAAGGATTTACACTTAATTGGCATGATATAAGCTTTCCACTCTGACTTCTTAATTTAATTTTTAGTGTCCTGATAAGACTACCACAGAAAGTCTTATGCAAATAAATGTATAAAACATAGAGTCGCGAACTTAAATAACTAAGATAACATAATAGTTAAGACAATGTAAAAGACTCAAAATTATTTGGGGGACTTGAAAATAGTAATGCAAGTAAAAGAAAATGAGAATCAGATAAGACAAACACGTAGCTCAGGTGACTTTTATTTGTGAGATTAATGACCTTTGATATCAAAAATTAATCCTTCTCATATACTGAATTCAACAAAACATACATTCATGTTATTGAATATAGTAAATTGCTTCTATTCTACATTCATCGTACTCTTAGGCCATGGTATGAATTTGTAAGTCTAACATGCTACAATAGGGTGTCAATTCTAATTCTAGCAACAACATATATGTAATTATGCTGTGATGATAGAGAATTCAGATTAACTCATATGCTTTTGCACAACTTAGGACATGATATCATATATGCTCTTTCTAATTGAGGCGTGGCTTTCACCGTACAATTAGGTCTGAGCGTCTAGATTTCATGCAATTACGCACTGCACACATTAGATATCATGCAAATTAATGCAGTCATATAGATTATGTGCAATAACAATGTCAACATAATCTAAATTTATAAATACAAATTATCTCTCACTAATCATCACAAATTTACAACACATGAACTACACTAGAGAGTCTAGCCATTAAAGGCCATAGACATAGATACCAGTAAGAAAGTAAAGACTCGAATCTTACTCAGCTCTACACTAGTATGGACTCTCCTATAACTCTTCACTGCTCCTTGTTGATGCACTTCTATGCCTGTTTTTTTTTTAAAAAAAAAGGGACGATCCCCTAAAAATTATTATGAGTGATGCTCTTCACTGCTCCTTGTTGATGCTCTTCTAAATCTTCTTCTATGCCTGTTTACTTGTCCTTGATTGCTTGTTATTTTCTCCGTAGCTAAGCCCTCTATATATATGAGTGAGGTAGCTTACATGTTAAGTTGAAAATCTGGGCTTTTTCTGCATGTAAACTTTTTGGATGGTTATGGAAATCGGAAGCAGATTTGGAGTCAGTCTTAGATAGTATATTTGTTTAGTGACTTTATCAAAGAATCTAATAGTTATCCAATGCGATTTAGGTATAGACTTCTCATAAAAACTTGTAGACAATTATCTAAGCTTTCCATAGCAACTTGAAGCGTGTAAATCAAACATCTGAGTCAAAAGTTATGCTCAGTGAAAGTTTGCAACGTTTTGCAGAATCGATTTGGAAACTGCATCTCTCTCGCGCGCACATGCTTTGGTCGCGTGCGGATAGACACACGTCATCCTTTTTCTATTATTTCCTCTTGTTACACGTCAGCCTCACCTACGAGCACGATAGTGAACCTCTGCGCGTGGCGCTTTGCGCTCGGCTGACACTCAATCTTCTGTGCAGTTCCTTTTATCGTCCGAAACTTGCCCTTGCTAAGCATATTTCCGCACAAAGACCTAAAATAAGCTTGTAATATGGAAAATAGCTAAGACTATTAAATAACACCCGGGAACGTGCAAGAAATAGTTGAGTTAATCATAATTGAGATAGTCAAATATGGTCTCATCATGTCCCTTCTTAAAACTCTACACCTACGTAGAATTGATACTTTTTTTTATTGATTGGTGGTGGAACAAGTACTCATACCTCATTATTTCATTTTCAAGTAATTGTATCTCTTCAAGCTTGCCAACAACCTCTTCAAGAGGTAATTAGAAGCTGTCTTATCTTTAAAACCATACCTCGATATGGAAATATTTTATTATCTCTACCAAGTTTCGACCAATGCATCTCAATTTTGATGCCTCTTATATTTTAAGAGCAAACTCTGTATCATTTAAAGTAATAGTAGAAGTACATGACATGGTTGTATCATCAAACTATTTCAAACTTGGAGAAACAATTGATGTTGGTCAGGTATTGTAGTTTTGTTGTCTAACTGCTTATCTAATGAAATCATTTTTCTCTTCTGTTTGTATGTGTTTATTAAAAAATTTTATGTTTAAGACAAATGATAATGGTGAAAGAAAATAGTGTTTAGAGTGTTTAAAATACATGGAGTATTAACATGTTGTCACTAAAAATGTGTGTCACATATAGTTAATTTACTAATACAAGTTTGTGATGTTTATACTTATAGTAATTAACATAAAACTACTCCCCCGTGCATGCACTCTACAATATGATCAATTAGCATGATAGTCATCTTCTGATTACTAAGTTTTTATTAGTTGGCTGCTTTTTGTTTTGATCATGTTGTTGGATATCGCTCTGTTTTGATTACATGTATGTACTACCTATTGCATGTTTTCTGCTGGTCGCTACCAGCGTTGGATGTAGTTGCTACAACTATTTGCTGCTACTGCTTGAAGAAGAAAGAAGAAGAAAAACTACCACTAATGTGATAATATTTTGTACTACATCAGACCATAGTCTTTGTTTCTCATTTGCACTTAGCAAACCATTTATTCTTGTATATTAATACATTAGGGGATGGTTGTATATGTATAGGTTTATTGATTTTGGTAGAAACATTGCATTTAAAGTGATCAAACCAAAATTGAACTGAAATCAAATTGAATCGATCAGTTTGATTCAGATCAGTTTCTCAAATTGTGTGGTTCAGATTGGTTTAAAAAATATTGAAACTGATGAATAGTGATTCGGTTTGTTTTTGAATAAAGTTGAACCGAATTGAACCGTTACACCCCTAGTCCTTGTACCTACAAGCAATCGAAGAACAAGCCAAATGAATTACAAATCTGAATAAACAAGAAATCTAAAAAATAGTATTTGAGATTCTAAAGAAAAGTAAACTGGCGATATAGTCTACATGGGTGAATATTGGAAAAAGAAGCAATGGATAACGTTAATCTAAAAAAATCCATCTGTAAAATCGGTCTGTAGCTATCTATGTATAAGCTACAAAGCTAAGGCTTTCCTAAAAGAAGTAGGTGTTATAATCTTGATAAGAATAAGACTTGTATTGGAAGGCTCAAGCCCAAAGCTTAAATCCTAACCTGACTCGTACCTTAAAAACTATGAAATTTTGTTCATTAATTCTGAACAATTCAGAAAGAATTTTGACACGTGGCTAGATCCATTTGAAAAAAGGCATCTATATATTTTCACTACTTGTGGGCCTTCACCAATGTTCAGAATTAAGAGTTATGAACGTTTGAAATTTGATGCAGCCCGTCAGTCTGAATCTGAATAAATGTTTGAATAAAACTTGAAGCCTCTTTAGGATCTTCTTCCAGGTTTCTAAGTAAGACAAGGATGGTTTTATAAAATAAAATTCCAAGTCAAAATCAAAATCAAAGGACAAAAGAACGATTTATTGCTATAAGTGCAAGGATCTGGGGTACATGAACAGAGATTGTCCAACATGGAAAAAGAAGACTAATGTGAAGAGTGCAAATCAACAAAATTTGTATATGTAATATTAGAATGATTCAGATTGCAGTGATGGTGATACGCTTTATGTTATGACTGCTCAGTTTAAAGATGCATGAATTCTTGATTCAGGATGTTATTACCATATTACACCTAACAAGTACTGATTTTCAACATACAAGTGAGCTAATTCTGGTTCAGTCTATCTGAATGATGATAGATGTTGAAATATTATAGTATTAGTAATGTCAGAATTAAGATGTATGATGGTATAATGAGAACATTCTGTGATGTTAAACATACACCTGAATTTTTTTAAAAAAATATTTTTTTTAGATACTTTTCATAAGAATGGTTTTATCACTAAGGCAAATGAGGATAGAGAAACTGTTAGAATTGTTAAAGGTGTGTTGACTATGATGAAATGGAAGACAACTCTAAGAAATACCTATAAACTATTATAGAGTACAATTGTAGGCGGAGTTCATTTTGTTGAGTCATATGATCATGTACAAAGTTGTCACATATGCGTCTTGATCATCTTATTGAGCAGCGTATGACTGAATTATATAAACGAAATCTGTTGCATGGTGTTAAAAATTGTAAACTCAACTTTTATAAGTTTTGGGTTATTGTGAAGCCCACCAGAGTTAGTTTCAAGGTTGTATAACACATAACTGAAGAATTCATGATTATGTGCATTCTGATATATGGAACCTTGTCAAGGAGTTATCATTGGGTGGATTTGAATATTATGTTACATTTATTGAAGATTTTTCTCGAAATATTTTGAAATAGAAATCTTTAGTTTTTAACAAGTTCAAGTTGTGGAAAGTTGAGGTAGAGAACCAAACAGACGAAAAGAGGAACTAATTTTTAAAAGAAAAAAAAAGAAAAAATAACTTTAAAATAAAACAAAATTAAAAAATTTAAAAAAAATTATTGAAATTATTTTTAAAAATTATTTATTTTAAGAATGAAATTAAATATAAAACATATTTTTTTCGTAATTTATTATTTTCAAAAATTGAATTTTATTTATTTATTTTATTTAATAATTGAGTACTTGAGAAATGAATTTTGGTCTAATAGGTCCAAATGATGAGTCTGGTATTTGAGTACTATATAAGGAAATACATAGTCTGGATTCGGATACAGACCCAAATGAAATTGATCTGGGTCCTTGCGAATGGGTCTAGAACAGACCCATTGACACCCGTACACGTGGATTATCTAATTTAATTAACATACATGGATTTAAATCAAAACAATGCAACTAAACATATCTGGAAACATGAAACTTGAATTTCAATTGTAAACATCCATACTAAACATTATACATACTGATTTAGCATAAGAAGTAGTTAACTTCCTCTGGAAACAAAGAAGAAACTCAGTTAAATATATCTAAGAGAAACAACAGGTTGTCAAACAACAACTTAAATGAATGTGACAACAAGTATACACAAAAGCCTGACCTTAACGCTTGGAGTATTGTGGGGCTTTGCGAGCTTTCTTGAGACCAGGTTTCTTCCTCTCGACTATTCTCGCGTCCCTAGTCAGTAGCCCTTCATCTCTAAGAGGTGTTCTGTGACTCTCACTCACCTTCAGCAACGCTCTAGCTATACCAAGTGATATGGCCTGGGCCTGACCAGACAAACCACCTCCATGAGCTTTCACAAATACATCATAGCTAGTGTCATATCCTAAAGTGGCCAGTGGAACTTTGATGTATTGCAGCCACAGAGGATTTCCTTGGAGATACTCCTGCATAGTCAGGTGTCATTTATATATCATCACATGATCAAAACAAAGTAAGGAACAAACTAGCTAACCAAACGGAGTTTATTCTGCTTCTCATTTCAATGACAGAGTGGAAAACACATAAAAAATTCCAAAGATGGTTGTAACCAAATTCCTCATCAACAAATTTAACATGAAGTGTCTTTCACCCTCCTGTTAGACGTTTACTTTGCAAACCATAGGGAGGAGAATCTCTACTCAGACAATACAACATAATTCTCAGCAGCTTGAGGGGGCTCTAGCTTTACGGTGAGGCAGTAGCGGTTCTAGAATTTTTTTTTTCGGGCAAAATTACATAATCAAAATTTTGGATTGAATTCGGTGGGACAAAATTAAAATTCAGCTGAAATAATTTCCACTGAAACACTCAGTAAGCATACCCAAAAATGCAGGTTCATTAGAATCAATAGTGCAGGGTGATAACTATCAAACTTGGAACACATGTTGGCAGGAATCCATAACAAACAGAAATAGCAAAACCCGTAGCTTCGCCCTCGCCATGACAGGATAATAAAATGCACACTCAAGCGATGGAAAATTGAATAGATGAAAAACAGTGCTGACCTTGGCGTCACGATAGTTGATAATGAACTTTCCAGTACCTTCCTGGAGAACAACTCGAGCGATGGCGGTTTTCCGACGACCAGTTCCAAAGATAGTCTGGGCTGCAAATCCGCCGGGAAGCCTCGCTTTGACATACTTTTCAAGGTTTCCTGTCTCCAATTCAGTGGTGGCCAGGGAAGTCGCGGAAATCACCAGCGGAGGCACTCTGGTGCCGTGCGAGGTGGCAATTTTGACGGATTTGGAGGGCGCAAAAGAGAGGCAGTTGGGTTTCTGAGAGACCTGAGAAGAGAACGACAACGAAGAGACTGATGACGTCAACGACGAGACTGTCATCGCCATTGCTGATGGGAAGGCTCTGGTTTCGGTCGAGGCCCGAGAGCGTCGAAGTTGGAAACGGGGAAAGAGAGAGGGCAGGGAGGCGATGATGGCGGAAGGAGATATGATAGATAACGTTCTTCTAAATGACCCGAATGCCCTTATCTTCATTTCGGGTGATTTATTGGGTGCCTCCATAGCACGCGTGAAACGGGTCCTCTCCTTAAAAAATGAAGTTATTCTATTGAGTATTGACGGGAATTTAAAGAAATCTTGACCCAATCTGTTTTCTAAATTACATGATAAACTATTTGAACTACCAAAAACGATACAAAAAAAATTTAGACTTGAATTATAAAATAAATTTATTGTTGCATTACTAAATTGATATTACTCATGCATTAAAAAGTTCACCTATCATTTCTAAATTTAGACTTGTATTATGTGATGAGAAGCACCTGAGTCAATGATCTATGCATTGGTAGCAATAATACTGAAGACAAAGTAAAGATTACCTATCATAGCGCCATTAGTGTGATCTGATACTGGACTTTGATTCTTATTTATTAGTTAAAAAAGTTCTTACAGTTATTCTTTGGAAAAGTGTGAGTTTTCAATTGACAATTCACCTTAAGAAGTCACTTCAATTACAGTAGAGGCAAGATTTGCATGAGACAATGGGGAAAATTGAGCAAATTTCATCCCTTTTGCATTCTGTTGTGGAGTAGGATGCGTGTAATATTTGTGACCAGGTGGCATGTCAATCAACCTATAACACTAATACTTGGAAAGAGCACTCAACTGGTTTCTTTGATTTGCTGTCACTATTTGGTTTGAAAAAATTTGATTAGAATAGTTTTCTTTGGCAAAAAAATTGTGCCTACACCAGACTCTTGTTCACTTGTCTCTGCCTCTCTTCTTGCACTATCATGGCATAAACTGTTTCAAGCTTAGGAACAAGCTTCATTAAAGGATATATAGTACTTCTACTAATCATGTACTAATGACTTAGTCCAATAAGAAATGGGGTCACATCATCTTCATTTTCTGCTTGTCTTTCATCTAAGTGTCTTAACAAGATGTCCCACGGTCACATTTCTTAAGATTCACCTTATGTTCTGCTGCATCCTTCAGTTCTTTTTGTTTTGTGTAATATTCGGTCACTGTCATGCCTTCTTACCTGCAGTTATATCTGTCACATTTGAGTTAAAATTTTCTTGGTCAATTTCTTCTCCAAAACTGGTTGTTAATTTATCACATAGCTCTTTGCCATCTGAAATATACATCATTGTCTTTAAAACCTCAGCAAAAAGAGAATTAGTGATCCATGATAGAACTATCTAGTTACAACAGTTAAAATCAAAACATAGCTCACTGTCTAATATTGACAGTGCCGTAGATAAATCTCAGTTTTTTCTTTGTCGACAATGTTATAATCACGCTTCTCTTCCACTACGAAAAATTCTCATTTCCAACCAAAGTGAAGTTTGAATTTTCGAGCTAAAATGTTTGCACGCCTAGATGAAGTAAGGATGCCTATTATTAATTATCAGTAACGCGTTCTTGCTATCTGAAATCCTCTGCAGTGAATTAACCTTTTATATAGTCTCCACAGTCTCACTAGTTTGAATTGACAAATCAGACATTTTCAAGCAACAATAGTTTCAAATTTTCAATAAAAAACTGAATTCAACAAAGGCCTCAACATTTCGGCGATCACGAATAATGAACAATTTGTAGTACTTCCATCAAAACAAGAATCAAAAGCAATACTGGATTCCATAGATTTAGAAGCTATGTTACCGATTTTTGCTCTGATATCATGATAAAATAGTTTCACTGTACATGCAAGAACACTAATTAAGCTCTCTCTTTAATAAAGAATTGAATTGTAGATCAATTTACAGAATCTAAAAATTAATTCGATACAGTGAAGAAAAAAAGAAAAAGTAATTTAAACAGAAGAAGAGACTGCATCTTCAACACAGACCGCCGAAATCTCAACTTCGAACTTGGTTCCGATATAAACAAAAGGAAGTTAGATTGAAGTGGGTTTTGGTCAAAACTCATTTCCACCCAATTTTTCACTTATTTTTCTTTTAAACAAAAAACAAAAATCTAGAAATTTTCCCTCATATTTCCTCATTCACCTAGTATGGCTGAAGCAAACAAAGCCTACTAGTATCATGCTGCCACGCATTAAGCTGGAAATGCAAAGAGCTTGAAATTTCGGGGAAGAAAAGTGCAAATTAAGAAAGTTCTTTGACAACATCGGATGCTCATATCATCGCCCGGCGGCAGGCGGCGAGGGCTCGGATGAGGAATAGGTGTTATTCAGTTCCGATTCAGCTTCTTCGCTCCCAATATAGATCGATCCACGCTTCTGTTCCCCTCAGTTGGACGCCTCGGGATGAGTATCGTCTTACCCGACCTGAATTGGTCGATCGCATCTCCCGCCTCCTAGTCCTCAACCGGTTTGATGCTATCGATAAGTTGTACTTCGACTTCTCCGATGAGCTCCTTGATGGGGTACTTGTAAAATTGAGGTTGAACCCCAATGCTTGTTTGAGCTTCTTTCAAATGGCTTTCAAGCAGCACAAGTACAGGCCCAATGTCAGGTGTTACTGCAGGATTGTTCATATTCTGTCTAAAGGTAGGAAATTTGTTGAGGCCAGAGCTTTTCTGAACCAATTGGTTGGGCTGGACAAGTCCCGCCACCCCTCATTTCTTGCGTGGGATGAGCTTGTTAGAATTTATAGGGAATTTTCGTTTGCACCAGTTGTGTTTGATATGATTTTGAAGGTTTATGCTGAAAAGGGTATGATGAAGAGCGCACTGCATGTTTTTGACAATATGGGCAAGTGTGGAAGTGTGCCCAGTTTGAGGTCTTGTAATAGTTTACTGAGTAATTTGGTTAAAAATGGTCAGTTTCGTGAAGCGCTAACTGTGTTTGAGCAGATGAGGAGGACTGGCATTGCCCCAGATGTTTTTACAATTTCGATTGTGGTGAATGCTTACTGTAAGGGTGGAAATATGAACAGAGCAGTGGAGTTCGTCAAAGAAATGGAGAATCAGGGATTTGAACCTAATCAAGTGACGTTCCATAGTTTGATGAATGGATATATTAGTCAAGGAGATCTGGAGGCAGCTAGAGGCGTGTTAGCCATGATGTTGGAGAAGGGAATTTCCCGGAATTTGGTAAGTTATACCTTGTTAATTAAGGGATATTGTAAAGAGTGCAACATTTCGGAAGCAGAAAGGGTGTTCCAATCGATTAAGGAGGATGATTCGTTGATTTTAGATGAACATGTATATGGTGTGTTGATCGATGCATATTGTCATGCTGGCAAGATGAATGATGCTGTCAGACTTCAAAATGAAATGTTGAGCTCTGGTTTGAAGATGAATGTGCTTATCTGCAATTTGTTGATTAATGGATACTGCAAGCTGGGTCTGCTATGTGAAGCAGAGACATCTTTTATGCAGATGGGTCATGAGGTGAAGCCTGATGGTTATAGTTACAACACACTCCTGGACGGTTACTGCAGAGAAGGTCATATCAATAAGGGTTTCAAGTTGTGTGAAAAGATGCTCCAGGAAGGACTTAAACCCAGTGTTATCTCGTATAATACTCTAATAAAAGGTCTCTGTCGTGTTGGTGCATTTAATGATGCTTTGCACCTTTGGCAGCTGATGCTTGAAAGAGGTTTAGTTCCCAATGAGATTAGCTATTGTACTTTACTTGATGGACTTTTCAAGATGGGGGATGTTGATGGTGCTTTGAAATTGTGGAAAGAAATTTTAGCCAAGGGGTTCACCAAAAGCATGATTGCATATAATACCATGATCAGCGGGCTTTGCAGTGTTGGAAAGATAGTCGAAGCTGAAGCAGTCTGTAGTAGGATGAAAGAGTTGAACTGTGTGCCCGATAGAGTGACATATAAAGCACTCAGTGTAGGATATGGCAAAGTTGGGAACGTTGACCAGGCTTTGAAAGTGAAGGACATGATTGAAAGCAGATGATATCTCCTTCTACAGAAATGTAAAATTTCTCTTTTTGCACAAATTTTTAGCACCTAATATTGCTTACATGAACTGAAACACAATCCATATGGAAAAAATTCACCTAAATCTGCCTTTCGCGCTTGAGATGTCTGTGAACATTTTGATGCCTTTTGGATTCTAGTTTTGCCATTTCACACTCTCGCAATAATACACGCTTTGGTAGTATAGAATAACATTAACATGGTTTGATTGAATGTTAATTTAGTTAATTTGTTTTGTTTTGGTTTCCCGGTACATATCTAAGTAGTGATAGAATGAGTGAATAATACTCCCACCCAACCAAGCTGGTTTTCTTTTTTCTTTGTTTCCAAGTTATAGTTCTCGAACCATTCTACAGATCCATTCACTGGTCTCAATCTTTGTGGTTTTCCTGTATCTTTCAGTGCTTGCTCTATTTAATTAGTTTTGTAGATTCATTTGCGCTGTGCTTTTTTTTGGGTTATTTCATGTATCTTTCAATGTGTTCTCTACACTTTTGTTTTTGACATGTGTCCACTTGATGGTGTAATTTATTTTGTAGTTTTGTTCACCGGCAGTTTGCTTTGTGTATTGTTGCATGTATCTTTTAAGGCATTTTTGCTACTTGTTATGAGTGATATGTATCACCTTTAGAGATCTAAATCAGTTCGGTTGATCATACTTTTGTCCTGTTACATTGACTTTAGTGTTCAGCGGTAGTATGGATAATTTTTGTGCACTGGGTTTTGTTATAGGGTTACAGTTCCAGACTAACATCACTCTATTTGGAATCCTTGCTAGCTGCATCATGCTTTGAACTTGTTATTCATTGGTGTCTATAAGTCCTGGCACTTGGTAACTTTGCAGGGATGCCCTTGATGTTGTGGGTCTAGCTTGTTATTACTGCTGAACAATGGTGATGGCCTATGCAAATCTTATTGAGAAGCTTTTGGAATCAAACTACAAAGGTATGACATCCTCTGATTTTCTACTCCTTGGGCAATCTGTTTTGTTGCTTTCCTTTGCATATGTTTAAATCCAATTTCTATGGTGCAACTCTAGACAAATCAGACAGCCGACACCAGCTGAGTTGAGAAAATGCCTGACCAGTAAGGTCCCAGACACTTGCTAGCTTTGCACGTATGAATTCTTCTATATGTCATGCCATCTAGCTTTGTAATAGTTGCTGAAGGTGCTTGTCAGTTTTCTGGTATATTAAAAAATATTCTAGCTTTTACAGAAACGTGGGTTGAAGTGGTGGTCAGATACTCGATTAAGTAGTGGAACCCTAATATGAAAAAGATCTCCTTTAAGACCATCATTCACGAGCTTCCTGAATCACTCGTCCAACACCTTAATGATTGAGACCCCCTCTTTCTACAGACTTCCTCAGTGGATGAAGACGGGTTGCCGAATCAAATTCATAGTCCTTAAGAGGAAGACAGTTTTCATTGGTTCAGAGGTTTGAAACGCGGGCTGGGCAATGCCCTCCCTTTTGTTCCCAGAGTTTGAGCACACTATCAAGAAAACCTTTGTTCTCTTGATGTGTAATGAGCCCTAAATTGAATATGAGGGTGCCATAAGACTTTACTTGGATCCGCTCAACTTGGACTTCAATGTCCCTTTCACCCTTTCAGTGAGATTGCTCTACTAGGCTGAGCTTTTTGAGTATTCACCAGTTATCTTTGAGAAATATTAAGCTGAGTTTTGAATCATCTGGGTTAGCACTCATCAGTCATTGTTCGTGTTAAAGTAATGACTAGTCAAACTGGTGGGATTTTAGTTGTTTGTGATATAAGTAATGAACTTGTCAAACGGGTGTATTTTAGTCCTTGCGGTGAATCTACAATCCATCTACTATTTGACTGGACGAGCTTGGAAATATCAGGGTCTGAAGAAAACGTGATGTTATATCTTGCTAGTTACTGAGAGTTGGTGCACAGTTTTGCCAGGTTTGAAGACTGAAGTTCTTTTGATTACTTGGACTCAGAGTGAGGGAGTGACTGAGATGAATTCAGGACGCCAGTGCAGAACCAGGTAAACGAGGGTCTGCTTTGCATGATGGATATATAATCTGTTTCATCATGTGTAACATTGTATGTATCTGTTTTGCTTTTTTTTTCTTTCCTTTTTTTTTTGATACTAACCATGTCTGAAACACACTTTTCCCATTCCGAAATATTTCAATGGACATCTGTAGCCAGCTTTTACACCCCATGCATTAAAACTTATTGCATGTGCATCTAATCTGCTCAATTTTGAGAACCCATTGGGTGGATGATTGAGAAAATTGTGTAGAGGATCGCCGCCGGTGGTCCTAAATGGTTTGGATAGCGGGTAGTCTTAACCGGGTTGAATCCAAGTTATACATGCATATCACTAGGATCATCTATAGTATATTGTAATATAGGGACTATTTTGATTAGTTTCAGCTTTCATCAATTCTATAAGTAATTGAATAAGAGTAATGAGGTAGTTAAACAAGTAAAGTAATGGAATAACATCTCAAATTTTTTTATTATATTATTTATTGAATGAGTGAAGCGCACACTCATTTCATGGTTTATTTTGACGGATTCTATTTGCGGGCTAGCTTTCGTGTTCTTCTAATAAAATATACACAATGAAAGTGTGGATGTCCGCATTTCTTAACAATTGAGCCAACTCGTATTAGTAACTCCTGAAATTCTCTCATCTCACTTTCTCTCTTATTAAGTTGTCGGCTAAACTTATTATGATCTTCGTCTCCAACCTTTATTGAACTTTTTATACACTCCCTCTACTCTGTGCAGCTTTTTCTTTGTACTGACGTTCTCTCTAAGAGTTGAAAATGAAAATCGACTGATATTTTCATTGCTGGCTTGGTAATCTGGAAAGGTATAAACTCAGCTCGAATTTTGTATTCTTGTAGTAGTTTGGGCTGTGGGAGCTATGGTGTTTCGGAAACAGGTCTAGATATGGGGATAGGAGGCAAAATTGTGCTGCAGCGGAAGGTTAGAGCAATGCATGTGCAGCTATAAAGGGTTAAGTGGGTTCCAAGACATCCTTTTTGGAATGGTTTCACTTCTAATGTAAAGGGAAAAACTTAAAAGAGGCTCCGAACTATCATTATTATCTGAATTGTCGAAAAGAATGCAAGAAAAAAAATTTGAATTGATTTTTTAAAATAAAATTTACAGCTATATTTCTAAATTAATATTATTATAACAAGCAAATTTGTACGTGCAAATTTCGATGTTTGTTCATAAGATTAAATGATATCGTTTCGTTTTTTTTTTTGAAAATTGAATTTTCATTCCAAAAAAGTACAGAACCTTGTACAACCTAACACTGTCTATCTAAGGAGCCTTATTGGGATCAAAGGCTCTAGCCAAAAGACTGCATAGACTTCATTGCCCAACAAGGAAATAAGAACAAAAGGACAGTAAGGGAGCTAGCTCAACCCCAACAACATCTACCACTTCACACACAAATAATTTGGCTTCAAAGACATATATGGGACGCTTATTGTCATAATATAAAATTTTATCCTTGGTGGTAGGATTCATATGAAGAAAAAGTGATCATGAAAAAATTCAGTTTGTTACCATAACTGAAAATATCACCACCAGATTCATCCTCAAAAATATTTGAATTGAAAGACATATTGCACGAGATAATGAAACTCTTGGAAGCTAGTACCAATCAGTAGTGAGAACCACAACTGCCAAAGCACCATGCACCTTAGTACCAGACATGAGTTGCTAAAAATCAGTATCTCAGTTTGTGACTTGACAAGCTTGAGGGAGAGCTTGTGCCATTTTCCTAAGTGAGGGAGAAGTTGTTGGGTTTAGTTCACATGGAGAAATATCTCACAATGGATAGCGGAGAGAAGTGGGACATTTGATATTGAATTATTGAACTATTACTTAAAAGTCTTATGCTTTTGAGTCATAGTAACGCTACAATCTGATTGAACCAGCTTTAAATTCTACATGGTATCAGAGTTGATGGTTCTATCTAGACTAATATGCGTGATGTAGGACACGTGTTGAAGGCCCAAGACATGAGTAAAAGAACCTTAAGTGTTAAAACACTGCGATGAGTTGTTTGAGTCAAAGAGATCGGATCAGCCACAAATAATGTGGGTTTGACCTCGGGAAGAGGGACACGCAATGGGCTTTCCTACAAAGAGAACGCATGCCATAGCGAAGGCATAGTGAAGTAGTTATCAAGGGGGAGTTTGTGCCATTCTTTAAGTGAAATGGAGATTGTTAGGTCGAGCTCACTTAGATAAATGTCCCACATCGGATAATGTATAGTAGATGGACTATTTATATTAAATTATTGAATCCTGACTTACACGTCTAGACTTTTGAGTCACATTGATTCAATCTAATTGAGATGGCCCAAAATTCAATATGGTATTAGAGTCGATGGTTCGATTTGGACTAGCATGTGAGATGTGGACCACATGTTGAAGGCCCGTGACACAAGTAGAGGCACCCTTAGGATGAAGAACACATCGATTTGTTTGTCGAGTGAGAGAGACCGAACCAATTACAAATGACGTGGGTAGAACCCTAAAAGATAAAGACACATTGGATGCACCTACGAAGAGAAAACATGCCACAAAGTAGGCATAGCAAAATAGTGATCGAGGGGAGACTTGTACCATTGAGATAAAATCAAATAGAACCATCCAAAATTCAACAAAACACAGTGTTATAGCTTATAACCCTTTCCACCTACTTTTCGTCTCTAACCAAATAAAGATAAATTAAATGAAATTTATAAAAAATTCGTATGCCCTCCCATTTTATTTTCCTCTCTAAACCAAACACAACATTGTTGTATCCTTTTATTTTTAGATTTTAATAACAGTCTTTGCATTTTTTTATAAAGTGCAAAATAGATGAGTCATCCACATTCCTTACAAAATCTTCTCTAAATTTAATTATAGTCGAAAAAATATCTTTAGGAAGTCTGATTGTTTTTATACGTTAAATTTAATCATATTTTATTTTTATCACTAAAAAGTTAACATAAAAAAAAGCACGCACGTGGACCAGAGAGAGCTTGAATCATGAGTACAAGATTACCAAATCGGAGATTTAGGAAAATTTGAGAGAATATTAAATGTATTCTTTGTATAATTTTTATTAAAATTTTAAAAAAATATAAATGAAAAGATTTTGTTTGTAAAATTAACTAATACTAAATTAAAACTACAAAGTTTTGAATTAATGTAGTCAATTCCTATTTGACATGTGTTAAGTAAAAATTGATTTATATTAATGAAATCAAAACCACTTTTTTATTCGAAACTGTTTTATTTTAAATGACATTTAAACTAGCTTAACATCATGAAATATTAGTCCATATGAAAAATAGAAATGAGTTATAATTGATTGAAAAGGTATTTTCATATTTAATTGAACTCACTAATTTTATTTTCAACCTTATTTTCGCAAACCCAAACACTATTTTAACAGGTACTGAATCGATATTTGCGAGAATGAGATGTGGGCCGTGTTCTAAAAAGTGTTAGGCGGTACTAGGCGGTGAGCACAACGCCTAATGATTAATCAGTTAGGTGAGGATTAATCGGAACGAACAGTTAATTGTAGTTAAATACATTAATTATAAATTTAATAATTAATTATAAATAAATATATTTAAAAACTATTATTTTCATAAAAATTTAAGTGTTGAACAATTAATCGATTAAACAGTTAAATATAACGTTTCAACACCATATAGCACGGTAAGGTGGGGATGATGAAGGTCATGGTGAAGTCGATCAGTTTTGGTATTATGAATGAACACGTGTTTATCACCTACCAACCCGCAAAGAAATCTCTTAAAGCCCGACACTGCATTCAGCTCTCCGATCCACCAACCGAATTTTGGATAAAAATCTGTACTCTACGAAGTCAAGCGAAGCGAAGAGAGGAGAAGGGTTCCAGATCTTGGGTAGTCGTCTGATTCATATAATTCGTCTGCATCCATTTGATTCTGGGTCCAAATTGGAATTTCTTTCGTGTCTGCCTACTCTTCTGTACTATAAAGCTTTCCATCTTTTTATTCACATTTTATTGTAGGTTGCCCGTCAACGCCGTTGACCTACTACTACTGTATTCACTGTGGCTACGAATCAGTAGGTTCAGGCTGCGTTTTGAAGTAGTTTTGTTTACTGGCTGTGGGTGATTAATTTTGAAGTCTGATACTGGGGTAAAAATGGACCTTTAAAGGATTCAGTTATGTTGATGGAGCACTGTAGAATGGTGATGTTATCAGCTTAGTTGATGATACCTACTCAATCAATCACAATTGAAAAGTATGTTGGATTCTATATATTTAGCACTCATAACATTTTAGCTGTTTACAGTAGGTTGCAAATAATTTACAACTATTCAGCATCTTCATTTCACCATTCAAGTCCTTCGATTCCATGTCAAAATATGATATGTTAGACTCAGATGACTCCTGAGAACATAGAGATCAGGATGATGAGCTGTCATCATTTCACCAATTCATTTTAATGCTGATTCTATGCATTTGAGAGAGCTTAACATTGGAGTTTGTTAAACATTGAGTATATTTATTTCAGCCGCACGTTGGAGTCAGTTGAAATCTAGTATTCGGGGAAGAAAATGGAAGTCTCGAGGACCCACGGTACTGAAGATGAGTATAAGCAGCGTTCTCTTTCTCCCCTTAGGCTTTTGAGGGGTGTATTATGCTTGCTGGTTCTTCTTTCGACGGCATTTCTTTTTCTAGTGTATTTGGCGCCAGTGGCCGCTTGCTTCTTACGGCTTTTTAACATACATCTCAGCAGAAAAGTCACTTCCTTTTTGTTTGGTATCTGGTTGGCGCAATGGCCTTTTCTATTTGAAAAGATAAACAGGACTAAGGTTATCTTCTCTGGTCATGCAGTTCCCCCAAAGGAACGTGTTTTAATAATCGCTAACCACAGGACTGAAGTTGATTGGATGTATTTGTGGGATCTTGCTTTGCGAAAGGGGTGCCTTGGTAGCATCAAATATGTCCTAAAAAGTAGTTTGATGAAGCTACCTATTTTTGGTTGGGGTTTCCATATCTTTGAGTTCATTTCAGTTGAGAGGAAGTGGGAAATCGATGAACCAGTTTTGCGAAAAATGCTCTCTACTTTTGCTGATCGTCAAGACCCATTATGGCTGGCCGTCTTCCCTGAAGGAACTGATTTCACGTAATACCTTGTTGTTTCGATGATTCTGCCAGCGTGTTTTTTTAACTGTTTTAGCTTTGATCGGATAATGGGGCTACCACAATTAAATGGAAGAGAGTGAACTGTTCAATAAAACCCATGGTGGAATATTTGCTTTAATAAGAGCGGTTTAGTTATTAATGTGCATGAAAAGATACGAAATATGTGAGACTCCTATTGTTAGAATACTCTCATGTGTGTTTTTCTGTACCTTGGTACCACTGTCATCCTGTTGGTGTTAGGAATACTGATAGTTACATGAAGAAACTACTCTACAGAAAAAATGTGCTAGGGTTTGAATTTGTATTGTTTTTGTTACACTCTATGACTTGCATTGAATCTTCTGTTGAGGACTTTCTATATTTGAAAACACTGATAACTTTTCATAATATGCAGTGAACAGAAGTGCAAAAGGAGCCAACAATTTGCTGCTGAGAACGGGTTGCCCATTCTGAAATATGTGCTTCTTCCAAAGTCAAAGGGTTTCCATGCTTGCCTGGAAATGTTAAAGGACTCCTTAGATGCAGGTAGTTTCGGTTACTTGTTTTATAATTATGTAGCTGTATGTTATACCTTAGCTTTGTTTCAGCTACCATTCAGCACCAGGAATATCAGTATTTTCAAGCAGTAACTGACTGAGTTTTGCTTTTCCTAGAAAAAATAAAACTATGATGACATTGACCTTGATATATAACTTAATGAGTTATTGATAATTATTTAGTGAGCCCTTGACATCATTGAGCCTTTAATATATGTCAAGCTGATTGATCAGGTAAAAAGCATGAAGACATTTACTTAGTCAGATCAGTATATCCCGATGCTTGAAACATTTCTTTCGTAGTTACTCTCTTTTTCTAAGTTGATATGATAAAGTCATTTTCATTGTTACAAGGTCGCTCATTTATACAAGTAGACCTACCATAAATATGGAGTAGAAGTTAATAAGAGGGCGTCAAATTAATATTTGATCTTATGGGGTCTGTTAAAGGTGTATTAATTAGATAAAAAATTCTTGGTATTTATTATGTGGGTTGATTATCAACCTGCCAATAACTGCGCAACGTTGTTGAAAAATATGTAACACTTCTATTCATTTATATTAACTTGCAGTCCCAGGTGATGAAAAGCACATAGCTCCATGCCAACTAAGCCAATAAATTTTTACTTGTTTGATTTCAGTTTATGACATAACCATAGCATACAAGCACAGATGTCCAACTTTATCAGACAACGTATTTGGCGTGGACCCTTCAGAGGTTCACATTCATATTCGACGGATTCTTACAAATGATATCCCCACTTCTGAGCTCGAGGCTACTGCTTGGTTGACGGACACCTTTAAGCTCAAAGATCAGTTGCTGTCAGACTTTGTTGCTCAAGGTCATTTCCCCAACCAAGGAACAGAAGCAGAACTTTCCTTGGCTACCTGCCTGGGTAAGCTTCTGGCAGTAATATGTTTAACAGGGTTGTTCATATACCTGACATTCTTCTCCTCCATATGGTTCAAGGTTTACATAGGTCTATCTTGTATTTATCTGTCAATTGCGACTTACTTTAACTTCAGGCCAAGTCCTGTTGTAGATGTTGTAAAGAATGCCATTTCACTATCCAAGAAACGCCATTGAACATTTGTATGCTACCATTCACTAGTTTTTCCAAGAAAGTATTTCGAAAAGTTTTTATTTTGTCGGCTACTTTATTTTGTCATTGTTTGACAACATAATGCCTCTAAATGTCAAGATATATGTTTCGGTGGACAGTTCATATGGTGAAACTAAATACCAGCTGTGATGGCAATCGGCCTGGCAACAGGATGAGAGGCTAGAGTTAGGAGAAACCAACAACGAGCACTTCAATTTCACCAGATGGCCCTCGGCCAAATCACTACGTGATTATTTGATGAGCTTATTCATTTCAACACATGGCTGTCAGCCAACTCACAATTTGATTATTTGATGAGCTCATTCATTTCACCAGATGGCCTTCGGCCAAATCACTATATGATCATCTGAAGAAGCTTTGGGTAAAAGACCTTACATTCTTGGAACTTCCACTTCACATGCAGATGACCACCGCACCCTGGTCTAACTATGACATTTAGATGCGCTATATTAATGGAACTTCCAATAACTACGCTCAGATTGCCTTTTACCTATCATATGTAGACCCTATAACTTACAAGCAGGGGGGTCGAAAACTGGTGAACCCTACATTGGACCTATACACCTATCCAAGGACACACTTGCGCTCTTCCATTAAAATGTGTTCACAAGGCGACCAATCCATGACTGTGTCTTCTTACTCTCCCCACCTGTGCACTGTCCTTTGTGCCCATCATTGCTGAACAGGGTTTGATCTGAGCAATCAAGGAGCGCCCCACATGCATCGTTGTATGCTATGCAAGCTGAATAGCAAACCCGCAGCCTATTATCACCGTCTTTATCACACTTTTGGATTGAGATCTGTTTATTTAAAGTGTGTTAAGACATACCAAAATATGTTGATAGAGTCATACATACTTTTCATGATCACCGGGCAAGCACAAAGGTTGCTGCAATTAATTCATGATGAAGAAAAAAAATGATGACAAAAGGAACCACTTACCCAGCATGCAAGCTGCTTGGCCGCTGCATCACAATACCCATTGTCAAAGAAATTTTTCAGGGGCCTCGTTAATCTTGGAAAAAGTCTGTTATAGTTTGCCTTGACAACAGCATCTTCCAGCTGCTGCAGTGCAGTGATTTCACTGGGGGCACAATGTTGACCAGATAAATCCTCTTTCAGGACTTTCTGACAAAAGCCTAAACTTTGCACAAGGTTGGAACTGTTTTGGCAAGTATATCCAGCATAGTCTGAGCAACGAAACTCACATCGCCCGTTGTCACAGACTCCTCCGTGGTGACTGCACTCCTCATTACAAGTAGCTGCATGCCAAAACACACATGAAATCGGAACTAAGCTCCAACAGAAAGGGCATCAAAGTGGATCACACATCACAACCAAAAGTAGCTAATCAAATTAATTCAACTGACATTATATTTATCAGCAAAATTTTTGAAGCAGACGATTCATAATGGCAGTTGCATAAGATTAACCCACATACCAGTAGAGCAGTCTATGCCAGTGTAACCATTAACACATGCGCAGAACCCATTTGGAAGACACCTTCCATGCCCATTACAATCGTGGGGGCAATAGCCTGCAAAACCAGTCATCAATTACATCAAGCACCAAGCAGAATTTGGCATTTACTAGAAATGACTACGTATAGGTCACAACTATTACAAAGAGAGAAGAAATAAGTGCACTGACGTTTGCTGCAGTCATGGCCACGGAACCCTGGAAAGCATCGACATTTACCATTGGCGCAATCTCCATTGAAGTTACATGAATCGGGACACTTTGGAGACCCAACCACAGGATCTTTTCTGCAGAGCTCATGGTAAGCTGGGCAGATCAATTCTCCTGAAAGATGCTTTTTGTATTATATAAGTAGGAATTATTAACTGTAGTGTGCAAACTCTTAAAGAGAATACATGGAAAAGCAAAATACCATTGAAACCAGGAAACTGTATAGGCCCGCCACCATAAGGACATACTTTCCAAGTACCATCAACAGCAACCTGAAAGTCATTTGGTGAGGTGCAGAAGTATCAAATGTGTATGCCAGTGTGGTTTCAAAAGGACAGAGAGAAAATTTAGCCTGAATATGGTTGGCTAAAATCAATATACTTGATAAAAACAAAAGAACCTTGTCATATTTACTGGTAGCTTACGCGACTGTTGAAGCTAAACACCACAAGTTAGCTTATTTGCGAAAAACAAACTATAGAGTTTGTGCAATTGGATTTAACCCTGTACTTGACGGAAAGGAATGAAGGAATAAAGAAAACTGGGTACCTCAAGCTTACTGTTCACACATCGATGCTGATAACAGCCATTTCCCTGCGTAATTGAGCCCCTCACAAACCCAGCACGCACTAAAGATGAGGCCATGCATCTGCATGTACGTAATTTAAGATTTTAATCATGTTTCATCTCTTCAACCATAAAAGTAACAATTGTAAGAAGCATGATGCTTGCAGAAAGTTTTCATATGGAAGGTAAGGCCACAATAAATACTTCTATGGATGAGTTACCTTGAATCACTCCCACGAACTTCACCCAACATTCTGTCGGGCGTTCGTGCAGTGTTTTTATCTGTGCATGATCCATCTGAATAAGCCACAAAATAGGTACAGTAATCGGCTAACAATGAATGTCCACCTGTACGAGAGATGATAGCATCATTATTAATTTCTACTTGCTTTCAAAGCAGTTTAAAAACTAGTAACGAAATTATCAGAAGTGGTAATATCATAGAGACACTATCACACCTTTATTAGCTTGCGGAAAATACCGTGCCCATGAGGGAAGGTCCCCAGAATAATTTACGATGGGGCAGTAACCTTCAGCCTCCCTATTATAGGTACAACCTGAAGTCTGTGTTGTATTGCAATGATATGCACCCTTCCAAAGATTGCAAGGGGAGGTAACAAACTCAATGCCTTGGTTGTGTCCCCAATCAAGATGCTCAGCAACGCTATAATTAGCCTCATACCATCCGCTATCCTCGAGCAAAGCCAATGTCATTCTGGAAACTACTGATCTAGTGTCAACAGACCCTGTCATAATCTCATTCATGAGAAGCCTTTTCTCCCAATGGGATCCTGCCAGCAAAGAAAGTAGAGATGAGTCTATACTCAATATATCATTAAAATAGATTAGCAACCACGTCATATAACTGTTACCAAAATAGGAAGTGTGGTTAAATCTCGATTAGATTTTGTTGATTACTATCACATGGCTCGTGTAGTGATTTTCGGGGTAACATTCAGTGTCAGCTTAAAAAACAAAAACTTCACTGATCCTGAAAATTACACCCTCATTGTTACAAGCACCAGAAATTTCAGAAATAATATCTAAGGCTGACAGGAAAACCACCTGATGTGCCACGTCCTCCTCCGTCTTCTAGCTCTAAGCCAGTAAAGTTTTCCGAGAATGCCTATGAGAAACATTATATAACATCAAACATCTACAAACACCGTAGCAAGCAAACACAACAGGATCCACGAGTGAATAATCTACATGCTTGAAAAATTAAAAATGAGGGAAACTACAATATGTCAGCCACTCACCGCATAGTGATGACGAGAGTGCATAACCACACGAGGAAGAACAACCCGAGTCACCATTCTTCCGAGTTTTGCATCCATTTTCTGTTCTGTTATCTGAATATGTGTGAAATAGAGGCTCATTAACATCACGTATCTCACAAGTAACTGTATGGGCAAAGATAAAATTATGCATCTAAACCCTGAGTGAACCACCCGTAAAAACCATGTGAGAACTAAACACAAGAAATGGCTACTATAACAAACAGTTTTTGACAACAAAACACCAAGACACAATAAGATGAGGTCCTAAGATGATTATGTAGCTCTGAAAAAAAGCACTTTTTTTAGATATCTTAGTAAATTGGTTTGTGCCAAGTCTAACAAAAAAACGCTATACGGCGAAGGCAGTCACAAGTCCATAAAACATAAGAAATTATGGAAAGGCTTGCACAACCATGTGAATCATTCAAGATGGCTTGTATTGCAGATCTATTACTATGTATTCAACAAATGTGCTTTATTGATAGGGACTATACTAGGTGCACAGACACATGCAATTAATATTTATAGCTACATGAAAAGTTGGTGAATATCATTTCAATACCTGACATATGATGATGAGCAATGTCGTAATCTTTTATAAGATATATTTAATCGCAGGGCATGGATGCCCAATTAATACAATCAAAATCTCAAATATAAATGACATCTACCTGGCTCCGCCGTCTTCTGTGCTCATCTCGAAAATGTGTGAAGGCATGGGGATCAAACCCGAGAACATGCATAACCTGGATATAGACAAAATTAGCATCATGACAAGGAAATCTACATCCACTTGTGTACGTCTGTCCTTCACAAAAATATCCGACCTCATGTATCAGAGTAGCAGAAAGCAAACTTTCTGCTTCAGCAGTCAAATGGCGAGGAGCAACATTCACATGACCTAGAAAAGAGTCAAATAATCAGATGCTCAGCATCTACAATTATCTGTGCCGCGTCCTATGAACTATGATAGTGCTTATGAATGTAAAACAAATTACCAGCAATAGCACGGCCCCACTGATCGCGTTCACATGCTACCGCCCATGCTAGAGTATTTCCGGTAGTAGGTCTTGTAGTTACTAAGAGAACCAAGTCTGCATCAGCAACACCATCTGGAAAGAGAATGCAAAGTTAATCTATCACCTCAACGTAAAAATATGTTGCTTGAACATAAAATGTGTAGCTCAGTAAGCATACATGTTCAGATAGCTAGATGTACCTTCAACATATTCATGTGGAAGCTGTACGCCTCCATCTTGTCCGCATGCTGAGTACCCACTGAGCCGCAATTTACCTTTTACAGGTTCAACTGCTAGGGCTGACCTGAACCAATTAACTGTCTGACCTAGGGCCTAAAGGTCACAAATCTAGGTTAATGACCACCCATTTTTCGTAAATTCCATAAATTTGGTAAAACTAAACACATGAAGGGAGCCCTGGAGTCTAGAAAACTAATTCTAGTTCCAATAAAAATTTTCTAGCAAAAAAATCTTCAACGTTGCGATACCATGTAAGGCATCAGTTGAACACCTGGCGAGTACACAACAAAAACAAAAAACGAAATCAAGTATCTAATATCACCATGTTCAGCATTTAATATTTATATCCTGTCCATTACGCATTTCTTGTCTATTCCTGCATGGGGATTGTAATCAACAAACTAAACTTCTATCATAATTTATTATATGCTCACACACATATCATTATATTTTTATTCAAAATGTTTGGTGGTAGAAACCTGGCGAAGACGATGCCTTTTGTCTTCTTCAGATATATCATCCAATGTGCAGTTGTACCAGCAGTCCCCTGATATGGGAGGCTCTGCTTGAGGATTACACATGGGAACTCCGTACAGTAAACTAGCTGGGGGCTCACCAAGCTGACATAGATGAAAAGAGTCCAACAGAGTTAGCAATTGTTACAAAATTAACAAATTAAGCTGTCAGACGCCCACAAATAACGGTAACAGAAACCCCCACCTTCACTTTGTCGCCAACTGCTTTACAGTCTCTATCAGTTGAATGACCAACGGCATCATAATTTAAATAGATTCTGATGGGCTTCTTCATATCAGTCTCCTCTGATAACTCCAGCAAAGCTCTTGATTTCCGCTGATGGTTCCCTGAAAGTGACGAGTCCTCATACATTTGTGGTGTGACTGAGTACACCTTGCGACCAGGTCGCTTTCTCTGCTCAAGTATCTGATCATGGATGCAGGAATGTGAGATAACATTATCATGTCCCTTGTCATCTTGCAGCTGAAATTTAGCAGGTTCACCACATTTTGATTGACCCGCTTCTAGAAGCACCAAGATGAGTAGAGCCTGCACATGGAACTGGTATCACTAGGTGAGAACTCAAAAGATCCAGAAATAAAAGATTCCCATGAACATCATTCCCAGATTATAAGGACGGAAAACCAAACATTTACCACGTCCCTTCCCAATTTGAACACTAGATATCTAAACCCTAAATTATCAATTTGCTTCAAACTCATTAAACTGGTGCTTCTGATTGCCCCAGATTCAGTAAAATCTGATAATATCACTAAGTGGGGGACTCTAAAATAACCGGAATCTGAACGCATCAGAAATTGAAGATCACACCGACAGGAACAGTAACGGATAGTGAGAGAATCACAGGCGAAAGAGACAGGACACAATAATTCGTGACAGAAAAACACAAGGCTAATCCAGCGGCAACGAAATCAACAACCCTAATTTCACTTCCGTAGCACACAACATATTACATTATAAGCGGATTCCCGAGACCCAAATAAAAATGAAAAGTAGATCAGTTAAGCAAGATCCGCGGATGGCAAAGAATCCAACCACATGCGCAGAGAGTGAGAAGAAGAGAATGAAAAGGGATGTAGACAGCTGACCTCCAACAAGACAACAAGACCGAATCCAGCAAGCTCAGCTCGAAAAGAGCGGAGCTTGCAGCATTGTTGACCTCCAGCCATCTATCTGAAGCAGCTAAGCAGAGAAATATAAGTAAGAGGGTAGCTGGTTGGATCCAAGTGCAGGCATTGAAGTGTGGAGCTCGGAATTCAGTCCATTCCACTGGCATATATACAGTAAATGAAATTGGGCACCAGAATGAGTCCTGAAATAGTAAACGCGAACAAGAGAAGGTGTGACAAGATGCGCCGATACTCCGATTGATTGCGCAACGGGAGTTATTAATGGAGACGGATGGAGAAGTAGTAGTAGAAGAAGAAGAAGCCTAGCAGGCTACTACTACTACCACTGCCATCGTCATTCTGATGATGAAGTGGTAGAGAGAGGGAGAGTTTGAACAAGGAGACCCGAAGATGTGATGACCAGAAACTCAACTCGACTCGACAACTGCTCGAGGTGAAGCTGACACACACTCACACCATGCCCATTATTATATTTATACTCCTTTCCTCGGTACTCTAATAAATATTGTTTAAAATTAATTTGAATAAATTGAAGTAAAATAAATGTAAATAATTGAACAAATTTAATAAAAGAGTGATTGATGTTTTTTTTTTAAATTCATGCAAAAGTAAAATTGGTAGATTATTACCGGTGATGAGTGTTTTTTTTATTGATTATGATAAAAAAATAATTAATGTTTGATGCTTTAAGGTAATTGTTGATATTAAATACGCATTAAAAATTGTTAAGTGATAAATAAAAATAGACAACAAAGTTCAGTTAAGACATGTAAAAGAAGACAAGGAAAGTATATATTATTTAAATACTCTTGTTTCTATATAAATAATAACACTATTGATTATTGTGGAAATTGCTTCTAAAATTAGAAAAATCAGATTTCGGTAATTTGAGTCCTGATGCTCTCTCTGTCTGTATGTACGTAATTGGCCTTTACGGGCGTCAGAAATTATATTCAAACAATAGCGCTCTTCATTTAATTTTCTTATTTTATTTTTATCAAGATAAGAGCACGAACCACATAGATGCATGTCCACTTTTATTTTTTTTAATATTTTATTTGTGTTCAATTGCAATTATGAAGTGTTATTTTTTTTATTAAAATTTTGTGATAAACATATTGATTTGAAGATGTTGAACCGCAATATAAAATTATAATTTTTAAAATTTTGTAGATAATATGCAGTTTATAAATACAATTTTTAAATCAAAACTATAATTTAACTATACAAATAAAAGAGTAGGGTGATGACTGATTGAAGAAAAAAAAATCTAAATGTTTCCACTCCAACCGAACTTCATAAGGCGCGTAATAAAATATTTCCTGCTAAAAAGAAAAAAAAAAGATAAGAATGTGTGGAAGTACTTTTGGTATTTTTGATTGCCTTTACCTATTACAATATTATTTAGTGCGTGCACTTTTGGATCTTCTTTTCGATTTTGTGAATTTTCGTTTTAGGGAGCGTTTTGCAGAAAATAAAACACTTTTTAGCAACAAATTTTCAATAATTTAAACATATGACATTAATAATAGCCTATAGTGTCACGATAATAAAATAACTTATGTCGTGGTTTACTTTTCTATGCGGTTTACTTTTTCACTCCTCACATTTTACATCATGTCAAAGAAAATTTATTATAAGATACTCCCTCCGTCCTCTAATACATGTCGTTTAAGATTAATTTGAGCAGATTAAAATAAAATAAATGCTAGCGGTTGAATAAATTTAATGAGTGGATGGTTGGTGTTTTTTTAAAAAAAAACATGCAAAATGTAAAATTGATAGATTATTACTGATGATGAATGATTTTTTTATTGATTATGATATAGAAGTAATTAATGTTTGACGTTTTAAAGTAGTTGTTGATATTAAATACGCATTGGAAATTGTTAAGTGACAAGTAAAAGTGGACAAAAAAATTCAGTTAAGTAACATGTAAAAAAGGACAATGGGAGTATATTTTATGACATTCTATTCAAGCTAGGAAATGAGCTCTGCGTCAAATTTTGAAGTGATTTGTCTTGCCATGGGATTTTCTGACAATCAACTGCTTCGACTGCGATGAATCGGTTCGTAATTAGATAATATATGACAATTAGACGGTGCTTTCTAAAAGCATCGTCTATTGTATGTAGAGATTATATATAATGCTTTTAAGTTCAAAGCAATGTATATAGTTGTCGGATTGGGCTATATACGACGCTTTTCACTTAAAAATGCTACATATAATATAAAAAATTTAAATTAAATAATCTTACTTTATACGGCGTTATGAGATCAAAAACACATTTTTAATTATAATTAATTATTTAAATTAATTATTAATTGTTTATAGAGGTTTTTTTATGTTTTATTTCCATGTGAGTGAAATGTTTGTAAAAAAAGTATTTATGAGAATGCAGAGATGCTATGATAATATCTCACATGACAATTTACAAATTTACTTTTTAATTTGTTTCAACGGATGTGCTTTTAGCCGTGTGCTTTTGTATCCAATTCCATCTCCTTGAATTCGAAAAACTAGATGGGTTAAAATATTTTATTTGTTACAAAATTGATAGTAAGATATTGCTTTTTTTACAAACTATCTTTTTTGCATATTTTGTTATCTAATCTACCCTCTAATTTTCTTTATTTTTGATTCTACCATATTTGAAGAAAACTGCAGTTATGAACCGCGATTTTTCTCAAGAAAACTGTAGTTTCAAACCAATACTTTCATTACCGCAGTTGTAAACCGTGGTATTGTCTAGAGAAAAACGCAGTAATAAAATCACCGATTTGAAACTGCGGTATTCTTCTGTGAACCGCAGTTTTTCAAGTAGGGTACAATCAAAAATAAAGAAAAATGAATGGTAGATTAGATAACAAAATTTAAAGAAATGGTAAGTTGTAAAAAAAAAAAGATATTAATCCAACAAAGATATTGTCCATGGGTTCACAATAGTATCAGTAGTGATGACATACTCTTTTATTATCTTTCAATCAACCTAGTTATGTTAACTACATAAGTACATATAGCCATTGTCATCACCTACTCGATTGACACGTTAACAGAAAAAAATAAATATGTAATGGTTAAGCAAATGATGGTAACACCTGGCGACGTTCGTAATCCCATAATTGGCAGGAGTTTCAAGAGGGAATATATATTAATTTTACAATAGATAATTAAAGATATGTATTATTAATATCTAAACTCCCAATAAAAAATAAAAGTATTCTAAATGCTTTTTTTATTACAAGGTAATTCAAACCATTATAACACCGCCTCATACATATTAATCACACTTACGAACAGATTGTAGAGAGTATCAAGTTGAACAATGATTCAACAATAACCACACAGGGGTGAACGGATAGTTTACATGAGGGAAGAGGAAGAGCTCCCTCCCACGCACGGGAGAGACGGAGAGAAGAAAACACAAACCACGCACCAATCACCAATATTCAAACTCCTTACCTTGGGGGATGAAAGACCACTAACCAAAACACTATGCGACAACCTTAATGGCAAAGTATTCTAAATGTTGAGTAGAGTTTATTTCGTGAAATATTCCACATAAAATAAGGAAGAAAACAAATTCATAAAATCAACAAATAAATATTATTAATGCATAATAAATAATACTCCCAACCAAACTAGTTTTAGCCAACCTGTCTTATATTTGGTATTCAACTCCTCTAATACTTCTTATTTTCTTATTACTTTTAAAAGGGACTATTCACGTCAATTTTATTATGCAAGGATCATAAAATCTAGCTTATCGATGACATTATAATAAGTGATTTTAACCTTTAGAAAGAGATGATCGTTATGTAAGATCAAAAAAGGTAATGGAGACTAACAAGAGATGAAGTTGACTTTTACGATGTAGCACACCTGCTAATTAATAACCTTCTTAAATACTAAAGCTGTGTTTGGTTTAGTGAAAATGGTGAGGAAAAATAGTAAATTTCATATAAAATTCTTCTCATTTTCTTTTATTTGGCTATAAATGAAAAATGCATGAGAAAGTACTCAAACATTTTCTTTTTATTAAATTTTTTCATCTAATTTTTCCTCTCAAAGAGATTCCTTCGAATTTCCCTTTAAATTCTTTTTCTCCCAAATTTTTTATAAACCAAACAAAGAATATAAGCTATGTCATTTCTTGCGTCTTGCTATTCCCATAAAATCATTTGTAATTTCCATACAAATGTTGGAGGACTTAATTATATTGTAACCATTTGGAGTTCCAAAAATAGTCAATTTTATAATTTTTATTTAGAATTCAGTATTCATGGATGTTGTTGAGAAGACTTGCATTTCCTTCCATGTTGAGCATTTTCCCATACGAAAAAAATTAGGAGTACATTAAAAATTCATACGAGCTTAAAGACTGGCATTGGATCGAAAGAATTTAAAAATTAAGTTTCTAAGCCAATAAAAAAGTTTAGTTCAGACTAATACATTCTGCATGTGAAATAAAATGTGTTTCTAAGTATTATGAACTACCAAGGTGTTGACCTATTAGTTTGGAGTGTTATCTAGTAACCTCCGGATCATAAGTTCGAGCATTGGTTCTAGAGCATACACAAAGATATCTTGGTGGTGCATACAAAATGACCCGCGATGAGTTTGACTTCACTATTAAGATGGAGGGGATGTGCGCCTTTGACACCATAAATAATAATAATATGAGGTTTATGTAAGTGCTTATCTTCATCATCTCTTATAATGCCCACTTCCATAATCTTTATTAAGATTCTATTATAAGTTAATTTGTGACATAATGAAGAAGTTAATTGAAATTTGAAACGGTTGGAAGTTAATCAGCATTATTTAGAATGTGAAAAGGTTAAAACATTTTGCCATTCTCATGATAATTGAAAACTCATATATTTTGTAATTGTTTTTGCTCTCATTCCACTATTTAATTTAAATTCTAACTTACTTGGCTATTCTATTTCAATTTTTCCTCAATTTATAAAATCAAAAATGACATTGACGGATGGTTTGAAAAAAATCGAGAATGACATACCTTGTTTGATGTGATGGCAGACATATGCAAAATCTCTAATGAGCAAATTAGGGATGTCATTCCCATTTTTTTAAAACAAACCATCAATATCATTCCCGATTTTATCAACTGGTGTAAAATTGAAATAAAATACCCAACTAGGATAGAATCGAAATTAAATAGTGGGATGAGGACAAATTAGAAAAAATTCCAGTTTAAGCATCACGTACTATTTATAAATAGTGTAGCTCACCTTTGTAAAGATATAAAGAAAAAAAAAGCATAAAACTACTTCAAGGGCAACATCTTTGTCGTTCTAAAATTTCATTTTGTCCTTCCTCTTGCATCAATAAATTTGGTATTAGAGTAGCATAATTAGTTTCTAAAGGAGTCCATTAAATGACACCGCCTCGGTGGTTACTTTTTCGCCCACTCACCCAATCAAGTCTCTATTTTATCAGATGTGTGGCCTGGTGGTAAAAAATGAGGGGTGAATCCTGGCAATCCCTATGATTAGAGTTCAAATCCACTGGTGGTCGCGTGTGTGCGTTGTAATTTACATTTAATAATTTTAATAAAAAAAGTCTCCATTTTGGTTGAAACGTTCATAATTATTGGACTTGTGGGAGGTCAATGAGAATGATTATTCAGAGTCACCTGAGCTACATGTTTGTCTTATCTGATTTCTCATCTGAATATTCTTTAACTTGCATTACTATTTTCAAATCCCCCAATACTTCTGAGTTTTCTACATTGTCTTAATTGTTAATTTGTTTTAGTTATTTAAGTTCATGACTCATTCTTTGTGGTTCGATCCTATACTTACTACTAATTAGTTAAGTCAGGTTTTATAAATTTATTTGTATAAGACTCTCAACTACGGTCTTATCAAAATTATCTAAAAAAATGCACTTGTGGTGCAAAAACTAAGTTTGCATCTTGTTGGGAAACAACTCGGATCACTAGTTAAGGCCCATGAATGACCCCTCACTGATAAAGGAGGTAGGGATGCAAAGATAGGCAGAAGATTTGTCTAGAAGCAGCCACCCTTAAAAGAGTGCGTAAAAGTTGACTGATCGAGTGCTCCTACTCTAAAGATGAACGAGGCTAAGCGATCTGCCAAAGTTGTGGGATGTAAAAATATTGGTATGAGAGCGTTCTGCCTTGATAGAAGCAATCACGCAAGTGGGAGTGGACGAAATTGAAGCGAGAATGTCGGCTTGAGTAACACAAACATTGGTGAGAATCCAATGCCTTGAAAACCAAAGGGTTCCTCCGCAAGGTTCGTCCACTCTTCAGCTCGATCATATGCGTTGTGCCTGAATTCTTCAAACTCTGAGAGTTGTACTTGCGCTCCTCTCGAACCTCATCATAGGCTAAGTTGCATTTAGTGATAGAACAATATGCCTTATTCTTGATCACCACGTGTAGGTGACATGCCTTCTCGCAAATGATACGATAGGGGAATATCGCAATCGAAGTCTTGTATGTTGTCCGATAAAACAAAGTGCATCACCCAGGCGACTGCTCCAATCCTTACATTTTACAATAATTGTCTTCTCCAATCAATTTAAAAGCTCCAACTTGTCCATTGGTTTGAGTTTGGTAGGGGGTAAAATCTTATGATGGCCATACTTGCTCAATACTGATGTAATTATTCATTTGCAAAAGTGTGTGCCTCTATCACTGATTAGCACTTTCGATACTCCATAACTACGAAATATATTAGACTAAAAAAAAGGTAATAATAGCAAAATAATTGATAGGGCAATAATTTATCCTATTTTGGATATTTAGACTTAGTATATTTGAGTCGTTTCCGAATGATTATGGGTAATTTATTGTTGATTTTGTCTCTTGCATGTTAAATATGAAGAAAAGTGGTTTTAGAAGAGAGAAAAATATGAAAAAGATGCAAATTGGGTCAAAATTGGAGAAAAATACAAATCAAGGGACCAATCTGTAAAACTACTATAACTTTAAGGGTCGATCTGCAATTATTGAAAACTTTAGGGGTCAATATGTAATTAAGGCAAATTTAGGAGCCTAACTTTGATTTCCAGATGTTAGGGGTCAACCTGTAAAGATTCAAAACTTAAGGGGTCAAACTATAGTTTCCGGAAGTTTGGGGCTATCTTGTCAGCTGGTGGAACTTCAGGTATTGGAGTGAGATTTTAAGAAATTAGTTGACCAGATTTGACTGAATTGACCAGAGTTGACCAATTTTTGAGAGGTGGATAATCATCATTTCGTAATTTAATTTGGGCCACAATTATCTTCATAAAGCATATAAGTCTTGTGCTCAAACCCTAATACGCCACACCACATCTTCCTGCCAGAAGGGCCAGAGGGACGAATTCCGTTCAGAGTTGGAGCTTCAATAGACTAAGCTTTCCTCTACCATTCTTGTTTTACGATTGTAATTTCAATTATGCGTAGTGAGTAGTCGTCTCTGTCCTAGGATCCTACGGATCCTAGGTTGTGTGTAAATTCAACTTTTTATGTTTATTAATTAAGAATATTTTTCATCCACATTGCTAGTGCTTCTTTGAATGTTATTATGTATGTTCATTATTTTAGGGACGCCTTTATATTATCATGCGCAGTTATTCAGAGTTTAAATATGCATGCTTCAAGAACTTATGTTTAGGATATAATCTGTTACCCTCTAAACTAGGATATTCCATCTCACGAAGACAAATCGGGATAGAATGGATATTTTACTTAGTTGTAGTCAATGACCCTAGTCAACCGAAGACCATAATCGGGAGTTGGTCTAGGAATATTGAGTAGTTTATTTATCCTGCCGCATGTTTAGGAAATATTAGTGTATCACCCTTTGACTAGTATTTGTGAGCTACGAAGACCAGAATCGGAAAACAACACTATACGAAATCAATTGTAGCCAATAATTTGCTGCGTATGAATATCCAGAAGTCGGACTTGCATGTAAATTATTGAGTGATACGCCGTATTATTGAAATTTCATGATTTGGATGATTAATTTGCGTCTGAATCACATGATTAGTTTTGCATGCAACCTAGGTGAAGTATATCTTAAGATGCTTCTCTGTCTGATTCTATCTCTGTGTCATTACTTTCAATTTCAGTTCTTATTTAATTAGTTTAAAATAAATTTCACTCATTTTTTTAGAGTTAAATAGATATTAATTAGGTTACTAGCGCCTAGCAAGCCTTGTGCTCCTCTTGGTTTGACTCGGTACTTACCGATTTTATTTGACTGCAGTGATCCCTGAAACGTTCATTGACATCTATATAGGGTCAAAAATACGTCTGTCAACCTACAAGAGACAAAATCAACTATAAATCACACATAATCACTTGAGAATGACTTAAATATATTATAGATACGTTAAATATCTCTTTCTATTTTTAATGTTGGGTACATAGAAGACTTTTCTCCTCCCTCGATGTCCATTATTCGCCAATTAGATGTTCCACCAAACACATCTCCTTATACTTCGCCCATGAAAGATTTTTGTTTCCTTTATCTTGGTGGTTGAGAGAAGACCTTTTCTTGAAGTGTAAGGTGAGAATCATCTTTCTTTAGAAGATCATCGCATCAAGATCATTTGATTAGGAACATCTCTTGATCATTGTCCATCCATGGTTTCATCATGCCTTCCTATCGGGAGAGGTTTTTGGCAACTTGAACTAACTGGTTCATTTGTTGACAACCTTAATCATCACATGAGCATGGCCTGGGGGTAAGGAGTGGTGAGAGATTCCTGACAATCTCTACTACCAGAGTCGGAATGCTCTCACGGTGAGTGTGCACTATAAACGTAAATATCAATCAATATTAGGACTTGATATATATATTCTAAAAACATTATATTCTAACACCATGAAAACTCTATAAAATAAAATATTCTAACATACAGAAACTCAAAACCCTAAAATACTAAATAAACACCATTTAAAATGATATGATTTTAACATCTCTGTATATAAGCTCTATATCGACACAAGGTATAATTGTTTTTAATTTAGGGTAAACTACAAAAACATATCCCGAACTATCATCCATTTTCAAATTAAATACCGAACTTTTTAATTCTTCAATTTCAGTACGAGAAAATTTTTATATAAGAAATAGATTTTGTGTCCGATATGTTTATGCAAATTTCAAAATTCTAGATAAAGAGTTGGATTTACAAATTTCTTTTTTCTATTAAGTTTATAGTACTGAAATTGTAGAATTTAAAAGTTCAATACTGAAATTGAAAAATTGAAAAATTCAATAGTTAATTTGAAAATTGATGATAGTTCATAGTATATTTTTATAGTTCACCCAAAATAATATTATATGTAACATTTTTAGTTTATTTAATATAATGAAAATATATTGATCATAGAAACTAAATTTTGATAGAGCAGCACAAATAAAAGACAACACACATCTACTCATTCTGCAACGAGTAAATAAAAATCAGATCTCACAACAACAACGAAATGAGGGGCTCGGAAAGTGAGGTGTCGGAGTTTCTTTCCACTGGCATTTACCGGCTGAGCAACTTCAGCGGCGTGTTCGTAGACCCCGTCCGCCTCCTCAACAGTTCCTATTCCAGCCACCAAGTTTCGTCTACAGCCTATTACTCCCGCTTCTTCCAATCCAAACAAGAACAACCTCGTACCACTTCCCGCAAGAAGCGTAAACGAGCAGCCACCAGCCCTCCTCCTCTCAACCAAGCCGAGTTACGCCACCAGGTTAGTCGTTATCACGTCACTTTGCGCCGTGGCTATCAATTTATTTACTTAATATATTGCTTGCTGTATACTCCCTCCCTACTGTTATGATCGAGGTTCAATGTAAAAGCATACATGTTAAGAATATATTATTGAATGGTTGAGTGATGGGAGGTGTTTGATTTTGATTTGGCCCATGAAAAAAAAATCGATCTGGTGAATATGGTCTAGTAGTAGTTGTTTTTTCTTACTTTTGAGGTATTTGTTAAGGAAAAAAATGCGCATTGGAAATGTTAAGTGATAAATAATAGTGCAGAAATAGATTTTGGTAAGTCTCAAATAAAAGAGGACAGAGGGAGTGGTGTTTTTTTTTTTTTTTGATGGGGCTGTATACTGTTAGGAAGTGAGACCAGTGCTGGTGAAGGCTCATGAATCCTTTCTGGAAGCTACTCATTTGCTCTCCGTTCTTCCTACTTTGAGGAACACTTCTGAGAATTCGAATGTGTCTGGCGTCAAACAATCTCTAGTTCAGCTCGGGGCGGTCTGGCAAGCTCCTTTGTTCGACATCACTTTAAAGTTTCATTCAAATCAGGCTCACCCCTTCGATAATGGTTACTTACCCCATCACTCTTAATGCCACGCCCCTCTCATTCTTCGATACCTCAAGTTCAGCTTGTGCTAATTCCAACTGTGTAGTTATTTTGACTTTTGCTTTTTTTTCGTCTTCCTTTTCAGGTGATGTGCCCACTTCATTTGTTGATTCAAAAGTTCTCCCTATATTCAACAATCTTGTTGCCAATGACACAAGCTATGATGTGGAAGCTGAGTTACTTGACAGCAAGTATATCATACCTAGACACAGTTGTTTCTTAATGGTATGATTTTAGATATTATTTCAACTACATATGACGGCTTGTTTCAACTTACCTTTTTTTTCCTTGGATCACTTTCAAGTCAGATATGGTGCATATAAACAAGTTAATTCCAGGTAATGATGCAAATTGTTTACAGCGATGTATAATTAGCGGATTTTTTTCCTTGCCACTTCTAATTGACTGGACTTCAACTATCTGCTGGTTGCTGCACTGTAATGTGGTATGATGGATACGTCAATTTCATACAAAGTCCACCATGCAGCTAGGATTTTGTGTTTTATTCATTTTGAGTGCATATACCACTGCACTGCAAGTTCCTTAGAAGAACCCATTTCATCATAAGTGCCAAGTTTTTTTTAAACTTATGAAACTGGGTTCACTAGTTACGTTATTATTAGCCTTTTTGTTTGGAGGATTGTTTGTGAACTTTGTCTTATAGATGCGTGATGTTCTGTTATCTGCTGTGTGTGGAAGTCATTAGATGCTTTTGAGGCCTGGACAACAATATTACTCAATCCTCACGCTGCACTCAGCCTAATCTGCCACAGAGGCATCTGGTGAGCTTATTTGTTCATTTATGCAGAGAATTCTGACTGTGGGTTTCATCTCATTGTTGTTGACCCACCATGGGAGAATGGAAGTGCCCGTCAGAAATCAATGTGAGAATACATTTTGAATTCGAACTTTGTATCTTTTTCTTGTTATATATGCAATATTTTGTGTTGATCTATCTCTGCATGTGCTCTTAAGTGTATTTATGACTGTGCTCTCTGTTGTACAGGTATCCCACCTTGCCAAACAAATATTTCTTATCACTTCCGATTAAGAAACTTGCTCATACTGAAGGTGCCATTGTGGCACTATGGGTGACAAATAGGGAGAAGCTCAGGAGCTTCGTTGAGAGAGAGTTGTTCGCCAAGTGGGGAGTCAAGCATGTTGCTACATATTACTGGTTGAAGGTCTGTTTATTGTATGTAATCTCTGGCAGAGTGTCATGTTTCTGCGGAGTACTTATTTTGGTTCATATCTTCTTTGCTTGCAGGTTAAAGCAGATGGTTCATTGATTAGCGAATTGGATCTCTTTCATCACAGGCCTTATGAGTGTCTTCTCCTCGGTTATTGTTTTGGAGAGGTTAGTTTATAGCCCTTGTGCATGTGACATGGCTAATTTGCCGAAATATATCTTTCTTGACTTTGGTTATTTGAAGGCTGCAACTTCCAGTCAGAAAACAACATTCAAAACTCTGCGTGATGATGTCATTATCAGTATCCCCGGAGATTATTCAAGAAAACCCCCGCTTGAAGGTAATTCATCTGGACGTTAGTAATTAACTGTTAGTATGAAACTCTATTTTTTTTTTAAAAAAAAAAAAAAATCTAACTAGTGAATATATCTTACTCTGAGCTCGAACACACACATATACTATCTAGGTTTGTTATTGACCAAACAAAAGTTGTTGTTGAGTATGTAACTCAGTGTTAGGGTTTGATAAGCAACCCATTTTCAATGAAGCCACTCTAGCAAGCTAATAATATGTTTTCTGAAATTATCTATCAGTGTGCTGCCATTCATTTTGTTATTTTTTATGTATAGAAAAACTATTGCCCCTTCTATTTCATTGCATCATAATTACATAAGAGTTAGGAAGCTCAAACAACCTGTCCATTAAACAGAGCTGTTGAAGGAATATGTGCCTGGCTCCAAACCAGCAAAATGCATTGAGCTTTTTGCGAGAGAGATGGCTGCTGGGTGGACTTCATGGGGAAACGAGCCTCTTCATTTCCAGGACTCAAGCTATTTTATAAAGGGAGTGTAGAATTAAATATGAGCATAGAATCATTCGTTTAAGCTATGTCTGAGAAGACCAGCATCTACATAAAACTGCTTCGTGAAACGCTATTTTGGAGAACCTCTAGTTATTCATTGTCGCCAAATTTACTGCAGATTGTAATTCAGTTGGATCCTTCTCAGTGTGACCTATGCAAATGCCACGGGTGCTACTTACTAACATTCCTCTTCAAAAGTAAATAAGTAGCCATAGATGTGAGTTCCTTCAAGATCACCAGGAATGACCACACTATTTTTAAAAGGTATTTATTAAAGAAATCTCTCAATTTGAATACAAAATTGGTTAGTCTATCAATTGTGAAAATATCCATTTTGGATGAACTTAAATTTCAGCACCTTATTTTAGTGAACATAATATTCAATTTTGATGACTACACTGTGTCACCAACATGTTTTCATAAATCATAATCAAACCTCTCAATTCAGACACAACATTTTTTAATATACAACTTTGATTTCAGTTCAATGACTATGCATTTTCGTAAGTCTATAAACTTTGAACATATTCATTATGAATGAATAATAATTCATTTAAATGAAACTGATGTTATTTTTAGTGAACCTAATATTTATTTTTAATCAATAAATATACATTTCAATTCATAAATATCTATTTTTATATAATGTGTTTTCATGCTCACAAAATTTACCTACACTTTTCAACTACAATAAGTAAACCATCCTTTCTCAAATGCTCTTTAATCAAACACAAACGTGGTAATAATGTTGATTATGAGTACAAACTTTGTTGGTAGCTTCAAGCGAATATTTTAATGTATTGAGGTAAATTATTGTTGATTAAGAGCATTTGGTGAAAATATGACACATCGTGTAGTAAAGAGAAGATGAAGTGCTTTATATTTGATTGTTGAAGCATAACTTGCAAGCTTAGACTTTCGAATCACAGTGATGATACAATCCAATATAAGCTGACCTGAAAATTCAACATGATTTAAGGTCTCATTGTTTGATATGGAACTGGTATGCGAAACGTGGTACATATGTGAAGGTCAAATGCATGAGTAAAGGCACCCAAGTACCAAGGGCGACGTGGAAGGGCGAGAATAGCTCGCAAATGTGCGAGTGAGCAGGCGCACCTAAAAAGATGCCGCATATCACAGCGAGGGGCATAACAAGTACTGATCGAGGAAGAGCATGTGACATTTCGTCATTTAAAGGGGAGATTGTTGAGTAAGAGCATTTGACATAAATTCCACATCGCATAGTAAAGAAAAAATGTTGAATCTTGATTCATATACAATATGAACCGATCCAAAAATTCAACTATCCTTGCTCATAAGGTGCAGAACAAGATGATTAGTTTTTCATAGCTTCATTTTGATACTTTGATGGCATCTGCCCAGTTGATATGATTGCTAGACTTTTTCTTTGTTGCTGTTGTTGTTGTGGGGTTTGGCTAATGCATTGTTGGAGTTTGTGGTTGATGGATGGCGCGTGTGGTTCGACCTCAAGAATTGATGGCAGTGATAATTCAAAGATATATTTCTGGAGATTGTGACAGCTGAAGTTTCCTTGGTTGATGGTCTGCTTTGATTGTAATTGGTGATTGAGATTGACGAGGATGGTGGAGGATAAAAAGCAATCTACAGATAAGAAAAAATCTCTAAAATAAGGAAATGGACGTGGTATGTGGAGCAGCTTGCTAGAGAGTTACCCGTAATTTAGTTTCATTATCAATCTTCATTTCGATGGAAGGAGATAGAGAGCCTGACATTATTTACTGGAAATCAGATATTATTTAAAAATTACATTCTAAGTAATAAATAGAGGAATGTTTTTAGATCAATAAGGTAAAGTTGTAAGACTGCCAAAAGGGAGATGCATCTATTTCTTTAAAGCTGTGTTTTGTTGGAAAAAAATTAGATGGAGATAAAATTCTAATGACTTTCATTTTTTTTCTCTCTTATTTGACATTAAGAATATTTTATTTTTCATTCTCATAAATTAATATGTACATACCCCCTTCATCACCTGTTTCTTTTTGCAAATTCATAGGTTCTCTGGTTAGAAAATGACGTCGTTTTGCTAAGTTTGGAAAAAGTTCGATTTATTGTTTGGGGCAAACTGAAAAAATTATTTATTTGGAAATCATGTTTCTCTTTAATCACATAATTGATTTCACTGCAGCTAAATTTGTTTAGTTTTGATTGATTTTTGATCTGTTTTTAGGACTTTTGTTCAATGTTAATTTTTAATAGCTCTTGTATTATGTCTGGAAGGATTTGAATAAGGGACAACATCAGTCGGTTAAGCGAAAAAAATTATTGTTTGGTTAACCGACCCGAATTAAACGAATTATAAAAGTTTCGGTCGATAACCAAATCGAATTATATGGTTAACCAATAATTCGGTTATCGATTAAATATTCAATTAACCGAAAAAATAAAAATATTTATAAAATCAATATATTTATATATAAAAATTATTTTTATTTAATAAAATTATTTTTTAATTAAATGGTCTGGCAATGCCCAGGGCCTCACTTTGAATTTTCATGGTAGCTTTACACGAATAAGAATATGGTGCTCCTAAGAAATGAATCGCCACTAAGACTACTTGCTACCAAGGAAACTCTTCGTGTAAGGCTACCAACTTGAACCAAGTAAGTAAGGGTAATTTCGTCACTTAGGTGAATGAGGAGAAAATTTTCTTTCTGTGTCAAGGAGAGGATCTTTTCCCTTATTTAAAATATATTTATAGATTAAAAAAAATTGAAAATTGATCTCGTCATCTTTGTACAGGTGAAGAATTCAAAACTGAAAGAGGAAGCAACACTTAAACATGTTATAAAAAGATATAAAACATAAAACACAGGTTGATACAAAAAATTGTTCTATTAACACAAATTCAAACAAACATGTTACAAACGAATATGTATGAAAATGAAAGAAATCTCGTCTAAAAATAAAATATAAAATAAAAGTGATGGGAGAACATATTTAATTCGTTGGTGATTGAAAAATGTGTAATCCAGGATACCTCAATTTATAGTAATGCCAAATTTACAAATTAAGATAATTAAGAAAAAATAACGATGTGAATGTATGCTATCAGTTACCATTGAACGGGATATATTTAAGGATTTTTTAAGAAGGTTATATGAAGAAATATAGAAAGAATATTGATGTGATTTGTTTGAGATATTATTAGTCGATGACATACTTATAAATAAGTTATCAATGGCACCATAGAAGTAAAAAATCAATAACATACTTGTAAATAAGTGGAACGATTGGGTTATCGAAGTCTAAACACTTCCCATTTAATAGGGAAGAAAAAAGAACGAATATTAGTTATGTGTTTTGTGTTAAGATATATAGTTGATTTGAAAATGTAAAAACTAGACACTTTGACATTTGAATAGCTTGATATCATTATTAATGAGGAAGAAAAAGTGAGGGGCATGTGTGTGATAACTGAGCGCAAGATCCTTATTTGAACATAACAGATCAATCATTTATGAACAACTTGCGCGCATGATGGTATTGCAAATAGATTGTCTGACAATTTATATTAATAGCAACTCAGGTAGTTAACGACATCATCATGATTTTTTTTTATTTTGAATTTCACAAATATTTTTAAAAAATTGTGCAAGTGATAAGAAGTGAGATTTGATAATATTAAGATATGCGAAAAATAATTTATCAAAAGAAAAGTAACTCATTCCACAATCAAAATCAGAAGTAACTGAATACTTAATTTTATTGAACTAACACCTAGAAACTGAAAATAAACACATTAATTACCACTATTCTTCTAGGCGACACTACAAAAGTGGGCATTCGCATTATTATCTAGTATTATTGACCCCCACACTGCTGGTCAACAAAATGAGTCTCACAATTATGATGAAACACCCTGCAGAGCTCATCATACTTGGCCATGTCAAATCCCTCAGCTTGCATCACCTTCATCTGCTTCACCTTGAACCTGCGCCTATAAAAGCCTTGGAAGGAGGGCTCGGTGGAGGTGTGAAGGAAGAAAGCATAGCCGGCTGCAAAGTGGAGGGATGTGACGAAGAAGCAAATGGGCTCCATCACATCCCAGCTCAGCTCCCAGAATGTCAGTCTCATCAACCCCAGCGCCTGCAGCACCATCAGCCCCAGCCCGCAGTAGAGCTCCCCGCGGACGAGCGAACTCGCCTTTTTGTCAATAGCGGCCTTCTGCCTCCCCATCTCTTCCAATTCTCTTCTCCTCGGATCGTCAGGTGCTGCCACTGATTGAGAAACCAAGTCTTGAATTCTTTTTACTACCTGTGAATGTGATGTGAATGACAACATTTCAATCAGAATAATTTGATCAATTTTGAGGCCCACTTAGCGACCACCTTAGTCAAGCCATTATTAATATTAACCACACAAAAAAATAATAATAATAATTCCAATTAATCACCAATCAACAACGACACGTCTCGCCGCTCGTTATTGTTTCGTAAAATCAATCACCCAATTTCGAAAACAACACGATGATGATGGAGGGACTACCACGCGTCGACAAAATTAATAATATCTTTTTTTTCTTGCCAAATGCAGAGGAGGCGAGAGCAGATGGGAAAGGGACGGCTCTGCGTATTGCATGAGAGTTTCTCCCATCCGATCGGCAAGGGCATTTAGGTCATTCAAGTGAATATATCCTTATTTATTACCCAGATTATTAATTAGTACATAAATATTCGAATAATGTCACGTTCTAGTAGAGTTAATTACTTACCAAATACTCTTTATCTCCTCTTCTACATGTCACTTAACTGAATTTTTTTATCTATTTTTATTCGTCACTTAACAATTTTCAATGCGTCTTTAATATCAACAACTATCTTTAAATGTCAAACATTAATCATTTTTTCATCATAATCAATAAAAAAATCATTCATTACCAGTAATAGTCTATCAATTTTACTTTTTGCATAATTTTTTTTTAAAAAATATCAATCACTCACTCATTAAATTTGTTCAACCGCTAGCATTTACTGCACCTTAATCTATTCAAATTAACCTTAAATGACATGTATTAGAGGACGGAGTAAAACGTATTTAGGCCAGATCAATTACAATTAAAGACACTGCACTTTTTTAACAAGTTACTAAAGAATCTGAATCATGTTTGTCTGAATCTTTTGGCTGTGTTTGGTTTTAGGAAAGTTGGAGGGTAAAAAAAATTATAGGGAAAATAAATTTCTAAAAAATTCATCTTATTTTACCCTCGTTTGATTTGAAGTGGAAAATTTTGTAGAAAGTACTAAAACACTCTTTAATTTAAACAAATTTTCCATTTAACTTTTCATCTAACTTTCGATCCATAATTTTCTCTAAATTAAACAAAGAATTCTTTCGAATTTTCTCTAAATCAAACAGAGCCTTAGTGTATTTAGAATACATGAACATGAGAAAATGGGAGGAAAAGTATTTCTATCTCATTTTTTTTGTTTGACTAGGGTAAAAAAATTATGATTTTTCTTCTCATTTTTATCTAATTCTTTTTTCTTTCATAACTTTTTCCAAATCAAGCAAAGTATACATTCACATTTTCCTTCAAAATTTTCTTTATCTCAAATTTACTCTAAGCCAAACACAGCCTTAGAATCCAGTTTTGAAGAGTTACGGTAATTGTGTACCATGAGTCCATGACAAATCCACGAATCAATCAATGGATTGGGTGCATGAGTACACACTTCCATTTTAGAAACAAATTAATGAATTTAATTTTAAGGCAGCAAAAAGAAGTGCATGGGGAAGGGGTAATTTAGTAATCCATGAGCTACCTGGTCCGGTCGAGTGAACACGAGGCTGCCAAACACGATGACGTCACCCCACTCGTCCATCAGCTTGGCTAACTCTCGACCTTGCTCCTCATTGTTGCTACACTGCTCCACGCAAACCCGCACGTAGTCCCTGTGCCCGATCGCGTTGCCGGGAATCTCCCTGAGCGCATCTTTCACCCGCGCCGCCTGACAGATGCGCAGCAGCTTCCGAGCTTCCTCCACGGAGATTCCTGGCGGAGAAGGAGGGAGAACGGAGTCGAGGTTGAGACGCGGCTGCGCCATTCCCTTGAGGCGGTCCCGCAGCCTGTCGCCAACAGGGAAGGAGAGGAGATCGGATAGCCTGGTGGAGGAGGGATGCTGTGCGGGCCGGTGGAGAAAACGCCGGAAGAAGCTGGAGGCCTTGGTGCCGCTGTCGGGCGACGCCATGTAATCGCGGTGAAAGTCATTTTTGGCGGAGGGTTGCGTGGTGAGGTGCGGTGCCATCAGGGACGGATTCCGGTGGAAAACGGTGGTGATGGGAGAGGCGCGGCGAGTTTGTGATCGGAGTAGGAGGGCCATGGCGCTAGTTGAGCCTCTGGCTGACTCGAGATTTTGTTAATGGCAGATTGTGGGGTTTCATTCCTTTTGATTTTTATAGGGTCTCCACGGGAAAGGAGGAGCTGCCGGTCCCACATATTCAACCCACCTTCACTTGATTTTTATTTTATTATTGTTTTTAAAAAAATTACACATCAAATCAATAAACCAAAAGTGTAACTTTCAAAATATCTAAAGTTACCATCATAGTGTAGATGTTATTTTATTTTTATTTTTTTATATTCAACATCATAACATAAAAAAATGCACTCTCACTCGACCATGTTTGACAAAAGACTAGAATTCTTTTTTTTTTTATTCCATCCTCACTCATAGTATATATGAAATATCATATCCAAGATTTATAGCAACATTGATTTATAAAACAAACATTAGTAAAAAAATGCAAATCGCAAGATTCTCTACATTGATTTATAGCAGTTGTTATTTGCAATTCAAAGAAATCATAAAAGTAAACAAGACTTCGGACACAATTTTTAGGTGAATCGTATTCGCTGAACCACACATAATCATAGTATATCATATGGTAGTTTGAATAACATCATCACATGTTTCACAGATAATGTAGTCAAAAAATAAAATTACTTTTCAAAATGTCATACAATACATATTGATTGAATATGGTCCATAAAAATAATGATTATGATGCACTTAAGAATTACTCTACATAAATAAAAAATTTCAAATATTATTGTTTGTTTTATGAGTTGGTCTAGTGACTAAGAATGTTATCTAATAATCTCAATTTGGTTGAGTCCGAAACGTAAACCATTAAAATCAATATGGATGTGGTGATTATTGGGGAGATGAAGCACTATTGTTGTCTGGAGAAGAATGGATTTAGGGAAAATTATAGAGAAATGAAAATTTGATCGAAAGTGAAATTCATTATGGATTCTATCTTATTTTCCTTTGTTTGGTTTAGAATGGAAAATTTGAAGGAAAGTTTCAAAACTCTTTTTAATTTACATTAACTTTTCTTCTAACATTCCACATAATTTTCTTTCCCTCATATTTTCCATCTAAACCAAACATGGATTTTACCAAATTTTTTCCACATTCTCCTTTCCATTAAATTTTTCCTAAACCAAATACAGCCTTAGGGTTTTAGAATTTGGGAAAACATATATGAGCATCTAAGAAAACATCGTTTAGGGGGGAGAAACACATGTTTTGTTAAGAAGCAAAATATATATAGTTATATTTGTTTAGGGATGTAATTATTAATTCATAAACAAATTCAAAATTTTTATTTCGCACTACTTTTAAAAATAAAGATAGTTCGAATCATAATAAAAAAATTGGTCACAATTGCAGAACCCATTTTAAAATTTCCATTTTGCGTTGGAAGATTGAAAAAACGTTGGCAATATGCAAAGGAACGAGCAGATGAGATGAAACCTCCCTGGCCCGAAGACAGAATACGTCAGCAACCTTAAAAAAAATAAAGGAAAAAGTATAAAATGGGGGTATGTATTATCACTCATTTAAAAATCACGGTCATAACTATTCGATTTTAAAATTCATGATCCTTATGTGTTCTGGGGTTCAATTGTAATTTTGAAAATTTCAATCACACCCCAAAATTATTTATTCAATTTAAACAAACTCCCTCCCGTATCAATTTAAAAATGAAAAAGTAAAAAATGAAGATATGTACTTCATCCATTTAAAATTATGCTCATAATTATTCAATTATAAAATTTATTATTATTTTTACATTTTACCCCAAAAATAAAATAGAACGTTTAAAATAAATGTGAAAATTAAATAATTATGATTATGATTTTTAAATGTATGATAGTACATTCCTTCATTTGGTACTTTGTCATTTCTAAATTGATTGATGAACTGTCTCATTTCAAAATTGATTGAGAGGGGGTTTATTTAAATGGAATAAATAATTTTTGGGTGCGATTGAGATTTTTAATATTACAATTAATCCCCACAACACAAAAGACCATGAATTTTAAACTGAAATAGTTTTGACCGTAACTTTTATATGAGCGATAGTACGTACCCTAATTTTGTAGTTTTCCCAAAAATAAAACCATCCAGCAGCTGAGTAGGTATACCCATTACCCATTGGTGTACCTTGGAAGAATTTGTATTATATATATGTATAGGGTGGAGATCAGATGATAATTCCGCTATTCATTAAGAGTTGAGAACCCCATCATACTCGTTCATTTCTGTCCAGATTTGCCTAGATGCTACCAAGTGTCCACTCTCAGTGCGCGACACGTGTCCAGAGGGACAAAAATATTCGAGGATCGATACTTTCGTGCATGCATGGACACGTGTCCAAAGGGACAAAAATGTTCGAGAATCGATGTACTTTCATGCATGGATGGACACGTGTCACACATGCAGACGTGACACCTAATCGCACTCTCTCTCTCTCTCATGTTTATCTTTATTTTAATTTCACTCAACTCAATTTATCTAATTACACGAAAATTTTCAAAAAAATAAATTTCATAATTAAATGTAAAATATTATAAGCTTCAATTCAAGATCCGTATTGAATAGGTTTTTGATACGTTTTTGAAAAGTACATCGATTGAAAATACATAGTTCATTGAATGTCGATGTACTTTGATCTTCAAATGTACTTTCATGTTTAATGAACCATGAAAGTAGATAATCATGTAATTTGCGAATTGCAATCTATGTAATTTAAAATAAAAAATTATTAAAATGTGAACAAAAAATAATCAAAATAGATCTTAATTTAAAGCTTATAATTTTCTAAAAATGATTTTTTTAATTTATGAAAAAAAATCAATTTAACTAGGTATATCATTTTCTAAAACTAAAATTAGAAGAAATGAGTTTAGTGCATGAGGGAGATGGGGTTTGTGACAGAGTGGCGCGTTCTGATTGGCTGAAAGGAGAAGATAGTGGGACACGTGACACGTTCTGATTGGCCGAAATGTGTGTGAGTGAGATAAAAAGGAGATAGTGAGACATGTGTCATCCGCCGGGTGATCGAAAAAGAGTGTAGTTGGGCACGAGGCGCAATATCATTGGCCGGAACCGAAAGATCAAAATACCCCTCCCCTCAAAAATATATTTAGATCATTTTTTACCGTCCGATCTGAAAAGAAATGGAGATTAGAGAATTTTTAACTTTTAATGAATAATGAGAGTTCTCATTTGAATCATATATATGTATATATAGTAGGTCGATAGATGCAGTTAGGAGCACTGCGTATCCTATTTATGAAGAAGTAGCCACTAGAAACCGCCTGGCACTAGCGCGCCACGAGTCTGGGCCCGAGCAGCTAGCTGCAATGTGGGGGCATCGGGACAGCTAATGATGCTCTGGCTGGGCGTTATCATCTTTATTAATAGTTGCATGCATGAACAATACTGAAGTATGACGCTAGCACTGCAGCGCAGCAGTTGAGTTGAACTTGTTGGATTATTGATTACGAGTTATTTATTTATATTCTGTCACGTATTGGGAAGCTTATGCGTTGTCACTCAACCCAGCTCCCACAATTATACTTTTTACAATATTGTCTGGTGAAAACTTACAATAATCCCTGATCATTATTATTCAGCTGATCTCTTGCCCAAATGCATGGCTCATTTCATCTGTAAACTAAACTAAGCTCTACACATGTTTGAACTAAATGCACCTGGTTCAGCATGCATGCATATCTCTTAATAATTTGACAATATAACCGATGGCCGGCCGGTCCTCTTATTGTTGCAAAAGCTCAGTCTCAATCACACCGGAGAACGACGGAGCGTCGCCTGAAGGATCGCCTGAATCTGCAATCAATAATGATCTGAAAAAGAGGAGCTCACATTCACCAAAATTCACCGTATTTTTATTAATTCCAAAAATGCAACAATTACACCCTTTTTGAATGTATCTCTATTTACACTCCAGCCAGAAGACTTTGAACATTTACAAATGACGGCCCTTCTCATCCTTCACCCCATCAAACTCAGCGTGTAAGAAATTGAAAACGTCAAGCTTGCGATTGTGATGAGTAAGCCGATCCGCAGAGAGAGGTTTAGTGAAGAGGTCAGCTGGTTGATCGACAAAAGACACATGGCAAGGATGAATAAAGGAACTTGTGACGTGCTACTGGACAATGTGGTAATCAAGCTCAACATGTTTGGTGCACTCATGGAAGACTGGATTCTGACCAATGTGGGCGGCTGCTTGATTGTCACAATATAGAGATATTGGGGTAGGAATAGAAAAACCCAAATCACTGAGTAATCGAACCAACCAAACTAACTCACAACAAGCATAAGTCATGGATCAGTATTTTGATTCGGCAGAAGAACGAGAAACAGTATGTTGTTTCTTTGTCTTCCATGAAACTAACGAAGAGCCAAATGAAACACAGTAACCAGTAACCGACCGCCTTGTGAGAGGGTAAAATGCCCAATCTGCGTCACAGAAAGCTGTAAGAACAGGGGCTGCTGCACTAGAGAAATAAAGACCTTGAGCTGGAGCTTGCTTCAGATATCTGAGAACATGAAAAGCTGCTTTCTGATGATCCTCATTAGGAGCTTGAATAAATTGACTAAGACTATGAACTGAATACACAAATCTGGCCGTGTGATGGTGAGGTAAAACAATCTGCTAACTAACTGTCTGTCAGGAATTGTATCAACAAGGAGTGGTGTCTTAGACAAGCTGAGTTGATGCTGAGTGTCAATGGGAATTTGAGCTGATTTTTGTGTCAGCAAGCAGATCAAGCACATACTTCCTTTGGTTTAAAAACAATCCAGCAGAAGACCAAGCAACTTCCAACCCAAGGAAGAACTTTAAGTGACGAAGATCCTTAATCTTGAACCTCTCATGTATAAAAGCTTTCACTGCTGCCATAAGTTCTTCTGAGAACAAGATCGTCTACATAGACCAGTAGAACCAAAAACTATCCATGTTGATTCTAAGTGTAAAGGGAATAATAATTGAAACTTTGTTCAAACCCATACTCCAGCAATGCCTCACGCAACTTCGCATTCCACTGTCGAGAAGTTTGTTTCAACCCATATAAACTCTAGCTACATACCTTCCCAAGCTTCTTTTCCTTCTTATAAGAACCAGCAGGCAGCTCTATATATACATCCTCATCTAAATCACTGTGTAGAAAGGCATTATTAACATCTAGTTGGAATAAAGACCAGTGACGCATTGCAGCCAAAGCTAGCACAACTCTGTCTGTTGTCATTTTCACAACAGGCGCAAAAGTTTCAGTAAAATCAAGTTCTTCCAGTTGTGTAAAACCTGTTGCTACCAGTCGTGCTTTATGCCTCTCAAGAGTCTCATCTAAGTTATATTTGGTCTTATAAATCCATTTACAACCGACAAGTGTCTTGCCTGGAGGTAGATCCGTAATGATCCAAGTGTTATTAACTTGCACGCCTCAATTAATTTCCTTGTTCATGGCTTCCAACCATTCTGGATGCTTGCTAGCATGTGTGTATGATCTTGGTTCAAGGACAACAGATATTTCAGTGAATATCTCTTATGTTCAGCTGAACATCTGCTATAGTTCACCTGTTTTGAAATAGGATGAACTACTCTGTTGAGAACTGCTCTACAAATATACTCCTGTTCCGAAGCAAGTTTCTTTATAAGTCTAGTAGACTTTCTGATAATTGTGGAATTAATATCTATTTCATCCATGGCATGAGAATCCCCAACACTTATGTCAACTTCATTGTCTTCCCGCTGAGCTACAAACCAAGCATTTTCTAATATTGCATCCCCTGTTGAATCAACAATCCCAACCATTGGTGGAATAGGCCTTACAACTGATGTTGGTAAAGATTTGGGTAATTCATGAAAAGGAAACACTGCCTCAATAGATGTAACATGCCTGCTGACAAGATACTAGCTATGCAGCGTGAGATTCGAATAACTAGCACTATCTGTGGTGAAATTAAAAAAATTTAGTTTGGGGTAAAAATTATTGAATTAACATTTTTAAAATAAACAAAATATAACATACGATCGATTTGAGTTACAAATACAGTACAACACTTCAAAGTGCTTGAAATCGGAAAATAGTGTCGTTTTTGCGTTCTGTGTCATTTCTATTATATTTTAAAGGTATTTTTTATTTATTTTAGTTGGATTATTAGTTGGTTTGGGGCTCTAATGAGACAATTTGAAACTGAAGTCGGGCTACAAATGTCAAAAAAATTTGGTTGGATTATGAGTTGATTTAGGCTGGAATGGGATGGTGAGATCTGAATTGAGGAAATAAATATTAAAAAATTATCAAATTTGAACTTACTGTTACTAAAATAAAACTAATTGAATTCGAGTGAAAAATTGTTTGTGCAGTCCTCATCAGAAATGAAGTGTGATTTTATGGATAAAAATAAAATAATTCATCTCGTAAATCATAAGCCTATCAAGATACATATGATGGTGGGTGCCACTTTGTCCGTTTCTTATATAATAATATCCACAATACAATTCCAAATCACTTGTCAATACAAGCTGTGGGGGTGTGGATGTGTAGAATTGAGACGTGTTATTGGTGATGAACTTTTCATCTGAGATATGATTGTTATCTTTTTAATTGATTGCCATTTAACAAGGATTGTCTTGGGGTGTGGTTGTTTAGAAATGAATTTTTTTTTGAAGAAAATGCCGAAATATTTTTTAATTTAAATAAAAAATTTATTTTTTTCTAACTTTTCATTTAATTTTCCTTCCTCAATTTTCTCTAAATCAAATAAAGAATTTCTCCTCATTTTTTCATAAAATTTTCTTTGGGGGTCCTAGAAAATTTTCATTTAATTTTCTCTTGATTGGTTTCATAAAGAAAAAGATAAAAAAAATAATAAGAAAATCCATTTCATTTTCCATTATCAGGGAAAGTTTCAACGAAAATGTGAATTAAAGTATTAACTTTTTACCACCTTCATACATTGAACTTGTTCGTATATATTGAACTTGATAGAAAAATCAGTTATCTGCTTTAGATACATTGAACTTGACTAAATTTGTTGGTTAAAAATAAGAATCACATTTTTCACCTCGTATTTTCCATCTATAACAAAATTTGAATTTTTCCAATTTTCTCTTAAATTTTGCTTTCCACCAAATGTTCTCTAAACCAAACACATTCTGAAATCCAAACACAGCCTAAATCAAATCAAATATAAATCAAATATAATGAGGATCTGGCTGTCATCATCATCATTTTTTAAATTAAGCAATAGAGCGTACTCATGAGTAAAGTTAAATTTGCGGTTCACCCTTTTTTCCGAGTGTGTCTCAACATAGCATACACAAGTCTCCTCTTTGGGGTTCTCTCTCTAGTCAGAGTTTCTCTGCTGGATCCATCTCAAATTCTGAAGCAATAGGGTTTGTAGTGGTTGTTCTTATTCATTCTATTATGTATATTTTTTTATTGCTATGTGTATCTAAATTCCCTAACGTAGTTCGGATGTTATAACTTTGAGTAGGGATGTTGTGAGATTATTATTTCTAACAAATCGTTTAATATCATAACCTGAAAGTCTATGTTACCTTGCAATTATTCTATGGTTTATTACATAATTTTTGTCCTTAGTATCAATGATTAACATTATCACAAGTTATCCTGAGTTATGCTTTTATCTACCGATTATCTTCTATTCTCTCTTAAAAGTTGCAGGTCATCAACTCAATTTACAATATAGTCAATAATGTTATAGGTTTCTTGTCCTCGTGGATCGATCCTCTCTTACTGCTTACTAGTGATAAAGATTTAAAAATTTTATTTGTTTAAGACACCCAATAATGATCTTATCACAATGCATTATGAATCCTAGACTCGCTAAGCGTACTCGTATTAGGTTTGAAATGAGAAGATTCTCATCAAATATATCCAAAGATTTTGCGGCAATGGCTTCACTAGAATTGCCATATATGAATAAGAAAATTTCACGGCATACCAAAAGTGAACTGTAATTCTTTAAACAAGAGTCTTTTAACTAGACCCATTTAATCTCTTATGCATCAGAAGAACGCCAACATACTTCAAGGGAAACTGTCACATTTTGAACCAATCCAATTATTCAAAAGGGCTCTATCATATAATGCAGTGACCAAGTCCGGTCCTGAGTGTTTATGGGCCTTGGACAAAGTTTGGTTGGGGGTCCTCTAAATATATTTTTTTTACATTTGTAATGTGGAAAATGTTTTAAATCATGATAGAGTGAGAGTGAGACAGTGAGTGGCCTATTAGTCAGATGTTAGGTTTGATGATGAGACATCACAGGTTCGAATCATCTAAACATTTCATTTATGGTGTGTTTGGTTTAGGGAAAATTTGATGGAAAGTGAAATTCATTATAGATTTCATTTTTTTTTTATTTGGTTTAGAATGGAAAATTTGAAAGAAAGTTTCAAAACTCCTTTTAATTTATATTAACTTTCCTTCTAACTTTCCACATAATTTTCTTTCCGTCATAATTTCCATTTAAACCAAACATTGAATTTTACCAATTTTCCTCCACATTTTCCTTTCCACTAATTTTTTCCTAAACCAAACACAGCCTTAATCAGTTTGTTTATGCGCTGGCTGGGTTTTGAGTCCTGGGCGGCCGCCCATATGGGCCGGCCTGATAGTGACTCTCATGCAATAAAATTTAGGTCTCAACTTATTTGTAATCAGCTCAAAAATGTCCATTGAAAAATTTTGTGAGAAAGAAAATTTTGGTGAAAATGAGTAGGAAATAAAATCTTAAAAGAGTTTCATCTAATTTTATCTTTGTTTGGTTTCATGACACGGAAAATTGTTAGGAAATCATTTTATTTTCCAATATCATGAAAAATGTGAATGAAACTATATCAACGCTTCATTACATTAATACATGATATAATATTAAAAAATAATATAATATATTAAAAATTTGTATGACAAATATTTAAAATAAATACTAAACAGGAGATATAATATTATAAAATTATATAATATATTAAAAATGTAATGAATTCATAAATTAGCTCCTCCCAAACCTATCCGGACACTTACATGTATTGTTGGGGGGCTATTGCCATGTTCGTGATATATTGATCTGATTTATTATTGAGTAATGGACCAAAGCTAGTTAGGTTTGGGCAGAGTCAGATTCAGATATGCACAAACTTGAATGCAGTGCCCAGGCTTTGGTACCTGTCAAGACAGCCATTTATGAATTCATTACTTTTTCAAAAGAGTCATATGTGAATAATGTTGCTGAATATGAAACAGAGGTGAGGCAGTTCCATAAATTTTATCCATTATAAATTCTACCATACAAGAAAAAAGACAGTTCAACGTCAAAATATAAACACAACGGTAAAAAAAAAAGAAAAAAAGAGAGAGCAAGCTGGAAGGGAGAGGCGGAATACTTGAAGAGAAGGGCGGCGATTACTGAACGAAGGCCGCGAGGCGACGAGAAAACTTGAAGAGGGCAGTGAATATCATGATGGCTGAAAATGAAACTAGAAGAGGGCGGCGAATGAAAATGATCGAGAGAGAAGGGGATAGTTTTGAAATTGGTGTGTTAGCCGTCAAAAGCTAATTTTTCTCTAAATTTTTCATTTAATTTTTTCTTTCTAATTGTCCATCCAAATAAACATAAAATTTCGTAAATTTTTCATCAAAATTTTCTTTCCACCATAATTTTCCTAAACCAAATGCAATCTTACAATTTGATAGTGCTGGGCGGCCAGGGATTCTGGGTATTAAGAGACAAATCAAAGATCAGTCTTAAATTATTAAAAAGAAATATTTTATAAAAAAGATTGGGTTAGAAGATGCCAGTTAGCAATTAGAGAAAATAAATTGACAGGCTAAATAAAAAAATTTCTTATTTATGCATGTCTCTTAAGTCATTTTTTTATGCAGTAAATTTTTATAATAATGCAAGCCATTTTTAAAAACATGATAATACAGACCCTGTACTTTTCTCTGAAGAATCTAATCATGAATGTTATAGTTCAATTTAATTTCAGATAACAAAATTAATAATTTAAGTAGCGACATCCGTAAAAGTTAAATTGGTGATAGTTCATAGTACTTTTTATAAAATTTCCATATTTCTTTAGAATTATATTGTTAAATTTTATTTTTTATTTAATTATAATTTCAACCGCGTTTATAATTTAGTCATGGTTTTTTTTTTTTGTAGAACTGTAAATTTCATTCAAAAAATGATAGCCTGTACAAACTAATCCTCTAAAATGACTACTGTACGATGGAATCAACGATTTCATCAAAAGACCTAACAGACAACCATAAAGGCTCTGGACAGATGAAAAACAAAGGAGTTACTCACCCAACAAAATCGAGCCTTCAAGCCTTGGATAGACATAGTCAATGAAACATCTGGCATCTGAAACATTAAGGCTGTGTTTGGTTTAGGGAAAATTGTAGAGAAAGGAAAATTTGATGGAAAGTGAAATCCATCATGGATTCCATGTTATTTTCTTTTGTTTGGTTTAGAATGGAAAATTTGAAGGAAAGTTCCAAAACTCCTTTTAATTTACCTTAACTTTCTTTCTAACTTTCCACCTAATTTTCTTTCCCTCATATTTTCCATCTAAACCAAACATTGAATTTTACCAATTTTCCTCCACATTTTCCTTTCCACTAAATTTTCCCTAAACCAAACACAACCTAAGGCAAAACTAATTACCCTCAGCTAATAATCAGCTCAGTTTACGAACTGAACTTGTGCCTTTCATCAAGACATTTTGTTTTTTCAGTTCAGTTCTTCGATGTTGTATGGAACTTGCTCAGCTTGTTGTTTCTTCAGAAAAACAGGATTGATCTCCATTTCCTTTGCCCAATGTATATTTTTGTGAAACACCTTTATTCTGGATATTTTTGATAGCATGAGTTTCATGCTTTGCTGGCATTTTATCTTCAATTTTTTCAGTGTTAGTTTTTCAGCCCTGAAAATACTTGCATTCCCCTTCCTTCATATGCTGTATATTGTAAGATTTATTGTTGTTTTCCTTACCATTTTTATGAAAGAAGGACCTGCAAGGACATGGTTACAGCAGTAAGGGAGCAACCCTCAAATTTTGAACCGCCCAACTATGCTAAAAGAGAGTTTTAAGATATCCTTACCAAAGCAAAATTCAAAAAAGAGATACTTCTGGTTCACTTCTCCCCTTGCATATAATATACATGTTTGATCCACAATATCACCAAATTTTAATAATATGTCTTTTGTGCTAAGTATATCCCACCATGCCACTCATGATATAAATTTATGCTTTAGGTTAGATAGTTTATTCGAGCACAAGTGAGCTAAAGAAAAATTTAGGCAGACTATCCTCATCATATAAGTAGTGA
>NQLW01000076.1:1581375-1600519 GCA_002312845.1 Kalanchoe fedtschenkoi
AAGCACACATGCTGCTAAGGTTTTGCTATCATGTATATGAATCAGATCTTTTTTATGTCTGTTATCTCTCCCATGATTGCCAATCGCGATAATTGCAACTTTCTTATAAGCACTTGTTGTATCACAAGAGTGTCAAGTACAACAGTTTCTGCTTCATGCTCACTTGTTTTTTGTAACTGTAATCATTCTGCAGGTATAGTTACTGAGAGAGTCCGAGAAGCTCATGAAAACAAGGATGCTCCAATGATGATGTTATTTCCAGGTTGCCACTTGTTCTGATGCTGAGAACAGTTTTTTAACTATTTTGTTTGTTTGCCTGTTTGTGTGGGCTTTTACTGAATTTTATAATTGAAGTTCTGGGTTTATGTGACTTTACGTCAATGAGTTGAGCAATGATCTGCAGTAGCCATGTTCATTGAAATAAGTTCTGGGATTTTCAAGATCGCTAACAGATCCTTAGCTTTTGACACTAATTTCTCCTTGCTCTAATTTGTAGCTGGAAATAAAGACTTTGAAGGTTAATAAATCACAGATGACTGACGTAGAGCAGCTTTACAACTCAGATAAATCATGTTGAATCCTAGTTTTGATGTAGATTGTTAAATTCTTGTAATGGGAACTGATTTGGGGCTTCTTGCCAGATGACAAAATGGTATTCCCAAAAGAAAAGGATAGAAAAGAAAACAGAACAAATTGAAGTCCATTTCAATTCGATAATAGGTGTTTGCTGTTAATAAGGGCTGGTTTAAGCGATTGAGCATTCTCACTGTTATTTCCTCGTATTCAAAAAGGAAAAAGAAAAGGGATGAAAAAGAAAAAGTTTATTGCCGTTTCATACAATTTGTTGGCTGTTCATGAATGCTAGTTTTACTTGATTTTAAATGCTTTTAATTGATCTCAATCTTTTGTTGTCACGTGCAGAAGGTACGACTACGAATGGAGATTACCTTCTCCCGTTTAAGACAGGCGCCTTCCTTTCGAAAACCCCTGTGTTGCCTGTGATTCTCAGATACCCCTACCAAAGACTTAGTCCGGCATGGGATTCCATATCAGGGGTAAGTGCTTATGCAGTTTGGAATTTTTCATGGCATCAAGTAAATTGTAAATACTAAATAGTTCAGTTTGTGTTATTATTTTGCTGATGGCATTGACATGGTTTCGCAAATGACATGTTAGGGTATCTTTTCATCTCTGTTATTATGCTGGCTCTGAATTATCCACATCTATTGAAAAAAAAAACTACCAAGAATGAACCTACTCCCTTCTTTGCAGCCACGCCATGTGTTGTTTCTTTTGTGCCAGTTTGTAAATTTTATGGAGGTAACACGGTTACCAGTTTACCATCCGTCAGAGCTAGAGAAAGATAATCCAAAGCTTTATGCTGATAATGTGCGGCAGTTGATGGCCAGAGAGGTAAGGAACACTGGGGCAAAGGCATTGAAATTGCTGCGTTTATGAATGGAAATTCCTTTTGTCATCTGTTTTATTGTCCACCTCAGGGTAACTTTGTAACATCTGATATTGGATTGGCCGAGAAGCGAATTTATCATGCTGCTCTAATTGGTAACTATGTCCGCTATATACTTGTTGATAATTTATTATATGTACATCGACAACTTGCCTCTGTGTGCTGTGTTGTGCTAGTTTCATTACATCTTAGTCTTCTTAACTTTCTCCTGACTGTAACGGGACCGTAATTGAAACATAACTGTTGTGCGAACCTATTCACAGATACCTAAAAGTGTACAAAAAAATCTGCAGCTTTTGTTAGATGATGGTATCTGAATCATTAATTAAGCTGTAAGACAAAGAGGTCCTGCCTTACTCTCCTTAACGAGCATTCAGAAGTAAAAAAAAAATCTGCCCTTGTGTTTGTTAAAGGCAGGAAGATTATCCTTGTATTTGTATATTGTATTGTTTTTCCGCTATCTTTTTTGTAGCACATGGTGACTTGTCCTTACTAAGTTTCCTTTGTGCAGGTTAAATTTTTTTGCCTAAATTTCATGGACATCGTGTACAGCCACTATTTTTGGTCCTGATTGCTGACTAGAATATAACAGGATAGGGCAGAGGGTTGTGATCAGATGAGTCTGCACATACCGCTCGGTGTTGATTGGCTTTTTATTCACATTACCTATCCATATATCTTCATGAGTGGACAATTTTGTGATGTTGGGGCATCAAAATTGCTATGTTTATATCATCACAGATAGCAGGAACTTGGCTCTGAATGCAATCTGTTGTATATCTTTTTCAAAATATTCCAGTGGTTATATCATCCCAAAATAGCAGAATCTTGGTTCTGATGCAATCTCAAATGTATCACTTACAATAGCTGTATAGCTTACTATTATGGTTAGACTGATGGTTTGTAATTGTTTGACTTACCATCGAGTACAAACACTATTAAAATTTAGGGGTGTCAATTGGATCGGGTAGATTCAGATTCATCAAGATTTAAAATTTTTTTGAACTTTGGATATACTCAATTGAGTCATTGGATCTATTAGGGTCTAATCATTTTGGTTGTTTATATAATGGGTCTATTTAGGTTTGAATTTGGATTCGAATTGTGTCCAGAAACAAAAAATGAAAAATAAATAAAAATAACAAATGATATTTAATATATCTATTAAAAATTAGAAATAATTTTAAAAAAATTTAAACACTCTCCCTGTCATTTTATTTGTCATTTAATTAACATCTATTTATCTATTTTGTCTTATCATTTAACTATATAAATACACATTTAACATTGCCACATACCTTAAAAAATAAAAAGTAATTACTTTATCTCATAATTCATAAAAAAAACATACAAGTGATAGTGCACCACATTTCACACCAAATTTTATAAAATACATTATATGCACTCAATTTAACTGTAAACAATTACTACAAGAGAACAAAGGGAATAAAAATCAAAATATTTACATAAAAATAGAAATAAAAAAAATTTATTGAAGTCAATAGCACAATAAGAGGTAGCTTCTACATCAAAGAAGCAAATTAGGTTTGTAAGGGTAGTTCCTCGTATCTATCTTTGTGTTCTTTCATAGCCATCCGTAGCTAAATTCTCTTGGATGGTTTGGATTAGTAAACTTGTAAATTCAATAATGTGAGATCATTAATTTTAACGAAATTCATGTTTTGCATGTTTACTTATTGATCTTACTTCATTGAATATTTGCATTCATTCTACTACTAATTTAATTGTGAAGGGTAGGGCCAATACCAGTTAAATGAGTGGTGAATAAATATATGTCATACATATTTATAACACACTTTGGATTGGCTTGTGCTGGATTATCTGGAACTTTTTATCATTGATCTTCATGTATATTGTCATCCGCTTTGCTTCGCCTTGCATGTTTGCATATATAATTCTTATCATTGGCTAAGGGGTAGGATACTTTCTTCTTAGAAGCAATTGATCATACCTTTTCATGTTATGTGTTGTTAAGTTTAGTTCATCACATTAATTTATGCTTAGAATCAAAGATCAATTCATTAACAAGTTAATAGCTTAAACTATGCGTCTTAATTTTACATTCTTCTCACTTTTTTATGACTCTTTCCCTCTTTCTTCTAATTTCTAACGGCTTTTCCTTCATTGAAAGAACATTATCATCAACTATTATATTAAGAGAAAAAATCATATTTGATATTTTATCAAGTTGAATCGCGTCACTTCTTCTTCTTGGAGGAAGACAACCCATCAAGATTGGCATTGATAACAATTATAATGATGATTCAACTTGCAAAACCCAACTAAGAAGTAGACATAGTACTAAAGACATCACTAAAAATATGGGATGAAGCTATTATGCTGTATAAGCAAAGCTTTGAAGTATTACACAAAATGTTAAGAGAAATCCTTTGATTCTCCATTTAATCCTCTTATTTTCTAAATTAGTGTAAGGTAATGACATTAGAAGAATATGAGACTTCGGACGAGAAATTTCATATTTGATTCTTCTAATTTTAGAAAGTTTTCATACTAGATACAGAAAAATAGGAAATGAAGAAATGGGCGAGCCAAATGATTATGAAGCTATTATTAACATGAATTTTTATCTAATCTTCGGATGATCCGTTGCCATCAATATTTGATACCATTTATCGAGAATTACTTGAGAACTTTCACCATGTGAAATACATGCTTTCTTTATATTATAGAGAAAAAATATAAAAATATACACAAGTTTAGATGTTATATGCAAAATAGATTCTAACACAGATTCAATCGATAATAGACTGTCATCTGATCACCACTACTGGTATAACACATGATGTGATCTGATTTCCAACTTTCGTTCAAGTCTCAAAGATGACTACTTCCTATAATATTAACAAGAGTGACACGGTGGCTTAAGGCAAATATAAATATACTTGCAGCGAGGGTTTGAATCTGCCCATTATTATTTTTTACAATAATTTTGATATATTTTTTTCAACCTATCATTTCTCTAAGTTTTCTTAATAAACACCGCAGTTGTAAACTGTAATTTTTCTTAAAAACCGCAATTATAAAACACGGGTTTGAAACTGTGGTTTTTTTTAGAAACCCGCGGTTCATAACTGTGATTTTCTTTAAGTAGGTTAGAATCGAAAATAAAGAAAAATGGAGAGTAGATTTAATAACAAAATATGCAGAGAAGGGTAGTTTGTAAAATAAATCAATTTTGATGAATTTGTTAATTTAATAATGGTTTAGCTAATTAGAATAATTAATGAATAATTTAAATATTCATCCGATTTACATAAAATTGATCGGTATAAGGTGGTTTATTCGGTATTCAATAATTTACTCAGGTTAAATCGAATTTCAGTATAATCCGTTAAATATAAGTAAATCCGACCAAAACTTGATTCGATTCCCAATATAACTGGTCGAACCGACCAGTACAATCTGGTTTAATAACTATGTTGTAACCTGTTTCACCATATCTTTCTCAATTGCATGCACTTTCATTATATTATCATGCACAGTATCAACATCCACAAAAGTTCGGATTGATAACCCGTCTATTTCAAGACATACACTTCAAAAAATTTTCAAGGAGCTTATTATGTGTGCCATATCTTGATGAATTACCGCTTTCCTTTCAAGAACCCTGTTAGGGTGGAGAAGCCCCTCCTCTCAACCGGCACGCGCAGCGGAACGACGACACGAGACACTCACACGAATAACACGCATCAACACACAATAATATGAATGAAAGATGAAAGAAACACACGATATTTTTAACATGGTTCAGCTCTTCAACAGAGCCTATGTAAGGAACTTAAGCTCAAGGGAAGAGCCAACCCAAAAGACTAGTCTATTAGGTGGAGAACCCCTTGCACTTAAGTCCCATTGCACAATCTTTTGTGCAACCAATGTGAGATATTGTAACATTACCGCCCTCTTTGAAAACCGACGCCCTCGTCGGCCTACTCCAGACGGCCTACTCTGAGCGGCTTCACTCTAGCACTTTGGCTTAGGTAGCCCTTTCCCAGGTCGCCCCCTCCGTGTTGGCTCTCAATGAAAGACACCAATGTTAGGAACTTAAGCTCAAGGGAAGAGCCAACCCAAAAGACTAGTCTATTAGGTGGAGAACCCCTTGCACTTAAGTCCCATTGCACAATCTCTTGTGCAACCAATGTGGGATATTGTAACAGTCTACGTCCACGATCTCCACTATTTATAGATATGTATTACAAGAATGGACTCACCTCTCAACACTCTTGAATACAGACCTCTCAACTCTCTCATATGTTTTCTCTAACAAAAAACCTACAAAAACTCTACACCACTCAAAAAGAATCCCTCAAGAATTCTCCTAGAGGACTTCCACCGAGTCTCTCAAATTATTCCTACAACTAGGATATCCTATTTATTGGGTACTAATACTAAATCAAATAGGATATCTAATCCTACCAAAGCAGTAATTTAGTAACCTTCCAACAATAGAATTCATAATATTAATCAACTTTCAAATAAGTTGATTATCTCTTCCATCTTCATATTTAGAAATCTAATCAATTTCCAACGAACCCTATTAAAACTAACACTTTGCAATCACATTCCAACTTTGGTTGCTTCATCCCACTCAGAACCATTTCTGAGCCAATAGCCTCCAGAACACTCTCTTCTGATGATGTCATGAAGACGAGATGAGCGACAAGACGGAAGATGGCGCTACAACTGCGAGCACAACAAATGTCTCTCATATGACTGAAGCTCTTTTTGCAAGTTGAGCAATAACTAAGGAAACTACCAGATAACGAATCCACCACAATTAGAAAGCACTTCCTTTGACATTGTGGAGGAGAATAAACATCTAGCTCAATCACATTCTCAGAAATTCCTCCTTCAGTTGCTCAAGCTGCTGATGAGAGTCGCAAACACGTTAAGTGAGATTCAATTAAAGTCTCCGTCCTCAAGCTGCTGTCTCATTGAAGGGTGAAAAGTCTGCCGGACAAGGGGAAGGACATAGTGAAACAAAACTATGAAAATGGGATGAGGAAATTCAGGATCGGTTTGATTTGAGAGACTCGTCAATTAACAGTTTCATAAACAATCAAACATAATATGTGTATTGTATGTATTAATAGACTTCGTAAAAAAATAGATCTTTGTAACTGGCCACTTATGAGCAAAAGTGACTGCAATTTGAAAATGAACAACCGCATAGAAAGGAAAGAAGTATGCGTTTCCTTGAAGAAAAGAATACCCTATTAAGCGAGGATACTGCTCAGATTTGATCTCGATTGAATTAATAACCAGTCCATCTCAAATCTCAAAAAGTTATATGACTTGGGCAAAAAGCATGAAATACAAAAATCTTATTAAAACAATTTCTGACTCACAGTTTTGCAGATAAGAGCTGCTCTGCTTCCAATGCTCAAAGGCATTCGTTTATTAATCAAACTAGTAATGCTTAACACTATTTGAAAAATTTTCACTAATACGGGCACCAAATGAACGTGTAGTGCTTCTGTTGCATCCAAAGCTAGCAGAAATTAGTAAAAAATAATAACTAGTATTCACAAGTGCCACGAGGTTACGCCACGATTACCAAAAGGCATAAACCACCATCAATGCACTGTCATTAAGACAGCTACTCTAACTTTGCAGTTGAACCATTTTCCTGAAAAAAAGAGAAAAAACAAGGATTCAGTAACCACACCAATGCAGCAGTCAACCACTTCAACAAGTATATTATCCATGAGCCTGGCATTTACCCAACTCTGTATTTTAAGTATTGGAGCAAGGAAAAAAAAAATGATATGAAGCAGAAACTGGACATACCTTAGTAGATCTGGTAATGTAAGAAACAATGACAGTAATGTCATCAAGCTTGCCACCATGATAACGGAAGCCAGCATCTTGAGCTGCTGTGGCAAAAGGGGTCTGCCGATTCTTGTCCAGTGCTCTTTCGCGTGCCAGTGCAGCTATCTTCTGAGCTGCAACCTGGGGCCCAAATCCAGCTCTTACAGAGTGAACCACCACACCAGAGATTTCATTGTTGTACAGATTGTCAAATAAACCATCAGTGCCAGCTACAATGACATCACCAGGGGAAACAGGAATTTTGAAAACCTGAGTCAAACACAATGTAAGTAAGACTAACCTGATGAAAGCTTAACAGTACAAATCTAATTGTAGGCAGCAGTCGGTGAGGCCATATCAATGCAAATAGTTATGGAATGAAACATAACACTTCTTAATTGCCAGGTTAAAACACATTGTAGCAGAAATGCACAAGAACAATATGCTTTATGTGGTGGTTCAGAACAAACCTCGCCAGAGCTAGGCTGGTCTCCGCTACTTCCACTTTCGAGTTGGTAAGTGAAATTAAAATCATGCTGCTGAACAGGAGATTTAAATACAGTAGATCCATCCCTAATGACCACAAATCCACTATCTCCGAGATTAATGGCATGGAGTCCCTGAAGAAGAAAAAATTCTTAACTAGTACTGAGAAAAGAGTCTGTAGAATAAACCTCATATATAAAACTTCAAGGTGATGTTGACTCCCATGTCCTAACGTTCAACTTCTGACTGATGCAGATATACTCGACCTCATACGAAACTTCAACACCAATTCTAAGTTTAACATTAATCCTAAATAGCAAAATCATACTCAACATAAAAATGTAAAACAAGAGCTTTAATCACTTCAAGATAAATATAAAGGGCATATAACTCAATACAAGTTATTTGTCATTCCTGTGAAAACCACAAACAGAATTTACACACATTGTGAGGCAGGAAATCCAGTTCCTAGTCAAATAAAAAAGTAGATGTAGTCTTGCACAATTTCTTGATGGCATATAAACGATGCATGAAGAATCACAAAAAAAAATAGACAGAATGAATAGTTATGGCCAATACCTGGTCTGTGAGAGCTATAATGCAAGCTGTTGATGAACCCTTGGCTTTTGTTTTAGCATGAGCTTTCTCCAATACTCTAGCAGGGTCAACTGCGAATACAGGCTCTTCTTGAATTGCAGCTACAGCATTTGCCATGAGTTCTCGAGAATATATCCCAGCATCAACTCCTAAGTCAGCCCAGCCTCCAACACCATCAGCCACACCAATCACCTGCTTATCTAGGCAGATAAAGTGTGCATCTTCCCCGCCGGTTTCTTCTTTGTCAGGATGAGGTAGGTAACATGACCCACAGAGTAATTTGAGTGGTTTCTCTAGTGGTATACTCCTGAATCACATAATCATAAGCATGGTGAGTAACCACAAAGTTGAAGTAATGGGTAGCCTTTTAGTAGCAATTTAGTAGCAAGGACTAAAATAACATAACAGAAGGTACTAAAAAGTAACCAACTGGTACTCTTGAAAATATGAGCCCGAACAAGTTGTGAAACATACTGCTCAGAGGAAGCAGCAGGACTTCCAGTTACATCTCCAGAAAAATTATTGTCCAGAGATGCCTCAGATGCAGCCCCAGCAAATACAGATGCAAATGTTGAAGTATGGAAACCTCGAAACCCACCACATGAACATGAATTTCTCACGCCAATCCTCACAGCAGCATTGAACACCATTTGTTTATGAACTAGATTGATAGCAGAGACCTCTTGTCTCATTGAACTGACATGCTGTCTTCTAAAACATCCACTATGCTGGTTATGACATAAAATGTTGCCATGAGATACTGAAACTGGCATGTTTCCAGACTTTGCAGTCAAACTATTAACAAAAGAGTTTATAAGCATAGCTTTGCGAGCACATGTGATGTCATTTGCATTAGCTAAGATGATGCCTTTGGGACTGATCGACAAACCAACTACATCACCAACCAGCTGATCGATGTGGTACCCAAATACCTGATATGACTGACCAGACACTGATGGAATAGACATTGTGCGCGATATTGCGCCAACTATAGAGGGGCTCATTCTCTGATTAGGATCAGATTTCGCAATGAAGGAAGATCCATTTCGTGATGCTGATCGAAGCTCTGTGAGGGCAGCAGCTGGAATAGAATAAAAGAACCTAGAATTTCCAAGAACAATCTTTCCTTGCTCTGTAATAAAACCAATGAGGGCTTTGAGGGCAGTGTCTCGGCCATGGTTCCCATGTTGTGCAAGGGCTGTGAGTTTGGAGAAATAAAGAGGCGGCATCTTACGCTCTTAAAACAGACAAACTTGTGAGCGCAAGTTCACATATAATATAGACAACAAAACAATCACAACCTCCAGCGAAGCTATATTTCATAACTTCGGGCACATCAGATCTCAATTAAGTAAGCAACACCTTCAAGTTCTTTACATATATCCAAAAATGATCAGACCTGAAAAACGATGAAAGGTCATATCAACATGAGGTCAAAGACAAGGATACTTGGATAAAGTATGTGTACACATAATCAACAATGTTACATATTTAAAGCACAATAATACTACACATAAGAGTTGACATTAAATACAATCTAATGAAGTCCATCCACAACACACAAACATTGAAGGGACTAGAATATAAGATCACATCCATATGAACAAGCTCATGACATATGCTATCATTGTAACTTGTTTGTTTCAACTTGCAAATATATATATACACAAATCTGGTGAGAAATGAGAACTCAAGGCAAAAATAACATGTTGTGTCTTGTGTGACACGTGTACACTCTCACCGTCATAATCTTGAGCTCCCAGTTCTCACCTGAATTTGGGGAACCTCAATATATATATATATATATATAAAACGCCAAGCAGACAAAGTTGGAGCAAATCAACGGATGAGGAAGCTACCGTTCAGCAACCAGTTCCAGCCCTTATTGAACAACTATAGACCCCAACACATCCGATAATAAACAGACAAAGATCCCAAACGTAAATCAAACCAACATGCCCTAAGGCAGCGAAAAACAGCATAAAGCGCAAAATCAAAAACAGCATAAGGTACCTCAAGCTCGGAGGTTAAAAAGGAAGAGCTGTTTGTTATGTTGTAGGCGGAGTGAGGAGGCGGCGAGATTCTGAGGGGCGATTGACGATGGCGCGGTGCAGCGCGGCGCGGGTCGGTGGAGAGGAGAAAAGATGTGAAGGAGAAGCGTCGGATTTTGAAAACAAATATTTGTAACCCTAAAAATTTGGGGTTTTGAGTAGGAAGGAGTCCAAACAAAGGAATAAGGATGGATGGAAGAATGACAGCCAATAGTTCGTTGGTTCCTCATTTATATTCTTGTTTTTTATTTTTTTTATTTCAATTATGATTCGCCAGCTTTACTTGGTGGCTAGGGACCGCACTCCCCCTCCACTTTGATAGTGTACGTCCATATTCACTGCGGGTCAGCTCACGCGCACCTCCAGTGTATCTAAGCGTAAATGCGGTACCAATTAGACAACACCCAATACCACTAGGCCAATACCTTATTGGTTATATTCTTGTTGTTCTTGACGAAGAGCAAGACATTTTTTTCTAAATGAAAGGTCGAAAACTTAAATTAATGAATGTTTCAAATAAAATATTTTTTGAATTGTTTACTTTGAATGAATATTGAAAAAATCAATTTAATTGAGAAGTTGATTATATTTACAATCTTATTTTAGATAGGTTACTAACTTATTGTTTTGGCTGCATGAGAATTATGTCTGATTTTGTATTAGTATTAGTATTGATATAAAGAGGATATCTTAATGGCATGAACAAGTTGAGGGCGATTCAGTGACAGATCTCTATAATAATTTAAGAGAGCAATTAAGATGTCGTTCTGTAAATTAAGAGTTAATGTTGTATGAAAATCTGAATGATCAAAATACTTCTGATTGTTGAATGATTTACATTAATAAATTACTTTTTGAACATATTCATTTATAAAATAATTATTTTAGATTATAAAAAAATTTAAAAAATAAAGTTGTAGACATCTTTCAGTTCAAATATTATTTCACTCTTTTAAATTTATTATAAAAATTTAACAGTCTGCTCATCTAATTAGTCGCCATTCTTCGTGGCCGCAACCACCACATACATCTCCGCCCGCTTTCTCCTCTGTGCACATCAATAAACCAAATCCCAATAAAAATTTACATTCAAGAGTAGAAACAAATAAACACGCGCCTGGTGATTTAGGGAATCGATTATGGAGGAGATGATGCGATTGTTAAATATCAACTTGATCTCTGCTCATGGGCTCAAGCATCCTCATTCTTGTAAGCTCCGCCGCATGCATACCTACGTCCTCGACTCAGCCGACCACAACACTAACGTCCGCACTAGGATCGACAAGTTCGGAGGCCGAAACCCTACCTGGAATGACCGTGTCTTCTTCAAGATCACTCCACACTTTCTCACCGGTGACTCCTCCGGCAAGACCGTCGAGAATTTTATTATCGGATACATCAAAAATCCGATCATCAGTACCGTTCAGACCTATCTTAGTGACATCGTGCCTCCCTCTTAACCCTCTGATACCGCCTCCACATCTGACGCTCTTCTCACTCTCTCCGTCACTGCGGTCAAAATTCATCGTCCTTCTAGAAGGTTCCACCACGTTCTCAACTTGGGAGTCATGGTGGTTATCAATTCAGATTTTGCGGCCTAGCAAAGGTGTCAAGAGTCTGCTCCTACATCTCTTTCTAATTTTTCCTCCTCCACCCAACAGTTCTCAATAGGGATCGATTATGTGTTGCGTCCGGATTAGGATTGGAGTCAAGGAGATTGGTGGGTACTGGTTAGAGAACCCTCTTGATTTTTTATAAAATAATTGTAACGATATTATCTCTGAATGATTCAGATACAAAATCAATCATAAATCATTCAGGCTTTCCAAATATACATTAAGATAAAAAAATTAAGTGTTCGGTTCACTCAATGTTTAATATAATAAGAGACCGCGTCTTAATAGAGTCCAATAAGTACAACAAAATAAGGCCTAAGTGAGAATTCTTTAAGAGAATTTAGAATGAGTTTTTCTTTAGTCGTGGAGGGTTTTGTAGGATTTTAGTTAGAAAAAACCTATTGGAGAATCGAGAGGATAATATATGAGAGTGTTGAGTAGATGACATTCATTCTTTTATATACATCTATTATTAATAGATATTCACGGACGTAGCTTTGTTGAGAGTCGAACCACTTTAATAGCATAGTCATTGATAGTGTTATACAAATAAATTATACCTTCCTCACTAGTAAGTAGAAAGTAAGAGTCAAATTTCTGAGGACAAAGACCTATAAGGTTAGTGACAGACAGACACGAAAAAAGGGGGATTTATGATATTGATTGGAAATACCTACAAAACTAAAGAGGGAGACAAGAATCAGATAAACAGACGCGTAATTCAGGTGACTGACTTATAATTATGTCAGTTATTGATATTAAAGATGAAAGTAAGTAATGAACCAAACTTAGCACACGCAAAAATATGACCTCGTGCATTACAATAATGTGATAAGGCTTAAACATTCGCTCATACACTTATACCATCATCTCATTAAACCAATGATACACATTTTATATCTCAATCATGTGAGATAGAAGCATAGAGGAAAGACATACGCATTCACGAAAAATGATAAGAAGTTTAGTTTAGATATGCAGGCCCTATCCAATCTAGAATATGTTTATCACATAAACATGCATGATATATATTTATTTGCTACTCGACCAATTGGTATTGGTCCTAATCTTCACCATTAGATCAATAATAGAATAATTATAAGGAAATATAGATTGTCTGATAGTACTATTAAACAACATTCATAAAGTAGTCATGCAACTAGACAATCATCTAGTTGAAATTCAATAAACTAGACAATCATCTAGTTGAAATTCAATAAACATGTCATCAAAACATGAACTTTATTACGAAAAATAATCTCACAACATCACATCATAGGTCATAGCACCTGCACTGCACAAAGAAAGTTAGCCATGCATGATCATAATTATATAATCAAATATGTATGAATAATCCTTATAAATCCTTTAGCTCCTTCCTTAATCCTTTGCAGTCCTCCATTGACAGTTTTGGATCGACATCCTAAGAGAATCTCGTGTTAAGACTTGATGTCGTAGGCACTTGCAGGTTAGCACACAATACACATACTTGAATAAGGGGGCGAAGATCTTCTTATATAAATCCCGGATGACACCAATCTTAAGCAATAAAGATCTACACAAATTATTGAATACCTTATGATGAATATCTCTTGGGAGCCTCTAAATACCCGTTCTTGATATATATATATATATAGGGAGGGATCCGGTGTAAACACCTTCCCCGTTGTAAATAGTGGACAAATCCTGACCACTTACTTAGCGTAGATTCAATGGTGAGATGATCATGTTTTTGTAATTTTGAGACATTATTAAAAAAATAGAAAAAATTAAAATTTAAAAAAAGTAGAAAAAATTAAAAAAAATTAAAAAAATTAAAATACAAAAAATAAAATAAAATGTAAAAATGATGAAAAATTCCAATTCACAAGGCGTTCACCACTTGAATTTGTTAGCTTGTTTTTATTCACCACGATGATGGTGAATTTTTTTAGTTCACCATGGTGAACAGATAGTATGGTAAACAGATAGTTCACCACCACGGTGAACAGACAGTTTACCAAATACAGAAATTAAATAAGTTCATCAATCAACATAATATACACAAAACAATTGTGTCATTTATCCACACAGACACTTCACCAATAGAGATAGTTCACCAAATTATACAAACTCATCAATCAATATAATGTAAACTAAACAACTGTGTCATTATCCACAGTGACAGTCACCAATACAGACAGTTCACCACAATGGTGAACAGACAGTTCACCAATAAAAAAAATTATCCAGTAAAAAAAATTTCACTGCTCGAAAACTTGACTGAAACCCATCTATTCACTGCTAGAATAATTCATCAAAACCCATTTGTTTACTGCTCAAAAAAATCACTAAAACTCATGAGTTCACTGCTCAAAAAATTTGAACCTCCCTTTATTAGCTGCCATCCCTACAATATTCTCCTTGTCATAATGCACACGACAAGCCAGACACCGCTTCTCAGTCAAATCCTTCCCAGCTATGTCTGTGATAACACAGCGTTCTGGTGCATCAATTGTGATGAAATCAGGGTGAATTCGAACAGCTATCCATTGTGTAGGATTCTCTCACTCCAGATCTGAGGTAACCACAAAACTCAGAAACTTAAACTAGAAAGAAAATTGCACTTGAAAAAAAGAAAGCTTTTAGACACAAGGGGTATGAAAAGTTCTATTAGTAAAGAAAACAACATGGAACAGAAAAACAACTTGGAAACAAACGAAAAAAGACTCCTTGTAGACAGCAGTAAGAAATTACATAATAAAAACCTGTAATTTGAGCTTCAATGGACAGAGACATGAACAAAAGTCAGATATGCTCACTTAGTCATTTTCACAAACGGGTGATGAGCATAACAACCATCACCATCCAAAAGGCTATCACCCACTAGATCCGAGACCTTAACCTCAATTTCTTCATCCACTCATTAAGAAAAAGGGCAGCAGCATCATCATGTCCACCTGATCACCGATCTTCCTATCATCCACAAACGAAAACCTTTTTTTGCTCTCTTCATTGCTAAAGAGATAGCCTCCAGGATTAACAAAATTAATCTTCGAAGACAGGCGTGACGAACGAGGATGGTACAATTCCCATCCTTCCCACTCCATCCCCGTTCTCATTCATCAAATTCTGAAATTCGAAACCCGTTATACCCTCCACGAGCATCTGCTCACCTGCTGATTTTTTTCTCCTTGAGAACCGGATTGTGTCTTTGGGAGCTGGTGAAGGAGATTTGGTGGTGAGAGACGAGATGTGTGGAGAGGAGATGGCTGCGGTTGAGAGACGGGTGGAGTTGAGAGACATGTGAGAGGATTTAATCTTAAAGGATAAATTTAGTTACCTAAATTAAAGGAGATGATTATAACTTAAAATAAAATAAAAATATATCTTTGATCTTAACCATAAGATGATTTAAAATCAATGAACCTCATTAGTTCATAGTTTACATATCCAAACTAGTTTTCATTTGATCCACTATATATATATATATATATATATGAGAGAGTTTGTTTGGAGAGGCTTTCCGGAGAGAATCGAGAAATCCTCTAATACATCTGATCAAACAATCAAATGTGTCTTATTAATTGAAAAAAAGGATAGTGAGGGTAGGAGAAGTGGACACATGTAAAAGTTTGAGGAGGGGTGAGGTATAATGATCATATAAAAAGTGCACATTTCCACTAACCTCATGTCACCCGCCATGTATCTCCTTACACTCCTGCCACATGAAACTCTTCACACACTCTCATGAATTTAATTTATAAAATTAATTTATGTAATTATATTGATATTTTTTAAAAAAATCAAACATAATATTCAATTGTAAAAAATATAAGGTTTAATTAAAGATCCATTTCGGATATTTTTTATAAAAAGTACTAAAGTCAATGTGTTAAAGTTTGAACTTTGAACATTTTAACATTTGAATTTTGAGTTTTCAATTTTTAACTTTGAACTTTAAAACATTCACTTTTGTAATTTTTTTTAAAATATATATATCATGGATCTTAAATTCAATCTTATTCATTTTTATAAATGATTATAAATATGATTTTTAAAATAATATAAAAATAATACACACACACGGGGTTCATAATAAGAGAATCATATTTCATGTAATAACTCTAAGAACTTCCCCATGACCATCTGATCTGGGCATCAAAGGCCCGAATTAATTGAGAAAAATGTTTTGGTTAAGCTATATCGGTTCGGTGAATTATTTTCACCGAACAAAGCGCTCCCCAAATCAGCCCTAAACAGCCCTAAGGTTAGGAAAAAAATGCCTCACTATTTGAAATCTTTTCTGACCAATTCTCATCCTATTCTTTTAGAGTTAAATAAAAGCAAAAAACATAAAAGGCCTAAACTAACACTACTTTAGCAATTACAAACTGAATTATCTGAATTGCCGAAATAGGTGCAAAAAATTTTAATTGATTTTTAAAAATAAAATTTATAGTTGCACTCGTAAACTTATCTTATTATATCAGACATGTGCGCAAAAAACTATGTCATTTTCATCAAATTAAATGATATCATTTCGTTCACATAAATAAAATGATGTCTTTTTATACTAAATCAAACCAATTGATTTTTAAAAGCATGCTAAATCAGTATGAATTTTTTTGTCGTACTCTTTTTGACAATTCGAATAGTACAAACTGTTATTGAAGAAGCAGTGATAGTTTAAAGTCACTTTTGATTTTTTCCTAAATAAAATATCAACAAACTAAAACATAATCAACATGTATCCTCCTTTGGAAGGGGCACCCACGATCATCTTCTTTGTCTCAGCACAGTGGCTGCATGTGGGTCCTTGTCGCATGGTGGGTACAACAGTTTCAACTAGCAGCAGCAATTTGAGTAGCTCATTACTACAAAGGGTTATAGCTCCTTACACTATGGAATGAGTTTATGTTATGGCAGAGGGATAAAAATCATTGTAACATCGGCTGCTAAGGAGGTGTTGATTAATCCCACAACATCTATAGAAAGGGTGAGATACTTAATTTATTGACTGTATGTAGAAGTGTTGTAAGGATCCTACACATCACTTTCAGATACCCTCCGATTCTCATCTTTGATAATAAGTTTTTTATGAGTAGAACTATCCTAGACATCAAGATAATTTTGATTCTCGCCTTCATTGGTCGATGTCCATAAGATAGAGGTAAGATTATTCTGACATGAAAATTATCACTCAACTTTCTGGACAACCTCTCATTCTCATCTTCAGCTGCCAAGTTTGTTGACTACAAGTGGATCACACTCTCAACTCCTTTCAGTTCTCCCCATCATTGGCTAGGTTCTTCTATTACATATATTTTATGCTCAATTATTATTACATGTTAATCCTATGACAAGGCATGCTAACATGTATATAAAAAACACTTCATGGAAAATGTAATAAGAAAATGACTTTATAATTTAAACATGATAAAGTAAGAATACAATACCATAGGATCTGTAGCTCATTTTGGAACAAGAGAGGACTAGTCCCATGGTCTTAGAAAAAACTATGATCTCTTCTACAAAAAATAAAAAATCTATATAGAGAGAGAAGCTCCTCATCGATAGCTCCTTCTTGACTTAAGTGTGTCTTTGAAGTGTGATGGAGAGCTTCTTTTATAGTGTAAAAACGGGAGGGAAAGTTAGAGGATAAAAAATCTCTAAGAGGAGGAGGATTTCCTCCATTCCTCTCCTTTAAATCTCCTAAAACACCTTACTCGGACTGAGTAAGCCAGGCAAAACTTGCACTCCTACCGAGCAGGCATACTCAAACCGAGTGAGCCATGGTTAAAAATTCTACTCGGACCAAGTAAGATGCATTGAATGGTACTCGAGCCGAGTAAGACTTTAGCGGTTTTGGTCACTCGGCCAAGTGAAGGGCCATAAATGACCCTTACTCGGACCAAGTGGGATATCCTCTTCATTTCACTCAAGGTGAGTGGGAGTCAGAGCTTCCTTCCTTCAGCTGGTCAAGGTTCTACTCGGCTGAGTAGAATTCTACTTGACTGAGTACATGTTAACTTGTGCAATTTCTCCAGTTTTTGCTCACTTTTTACTTCGAATTGCTTCCTTTTCCATTCTTCCACTATCTGTAGAATTTTTTCCCATATGAATATAAAAACCACAAATATTGAGTCCACATATCCTCTCTTGGTGAAAGGCGCATCAACCAGTTCTCTTTGATATATGTGATGTGGCACTCATGTCTTCCACAAAAACTAGTGGAATTTTTATGACGTCTAGTTAATGGGATTGTTGTTGTGGACTATAACGTTCAACATCGAGGTATAGTCTTTGCCTTAGCGTGCTCCTGTTATCCCAGTCCTAATATTGAGTCCGCATATCCTAACTTCGTGAAAGGCGCATCAACCACCTCTCTTTGGGATCCTCTAAGAAGGATCGTGAACTTTTAGAATCCGGAAACCTCTTAACCGACTTTTTCTCCTCTAGATTTCTAGTCGGATGAAGTCTCAATTTGATCACGTGCGCTACCTTTTGGTATGTTGTGGTTGGTGGTAGTTATGATTCATACAGAATCAGTGCAGGTATGATGGTAATTCTCCAGGATGTGACTTGTTAAGACGAGTACAAAACTGGCTCTTTTCAATCTTGCCCGACATTGCTTTAAAAAACCCTTCCTCTTCGTTCGAGGAGCTATCTTTATGGGAATTAAGAACTCAAATAAGTCAGCCTTGAAGTTCTCGAGGGAATTTGTTTGCATGGAATCTGTGTGAAGGTTGGACGTGGAATGTTGATGGATCGTGGAAAGATAATCGAGGCACTAGAGGAGATTGCATCAGATCAGCGGATGGGGCTCTGGTGCTCCTTTTCACCGAAGACTTCGTCAAAATTTCAACTCTCGAGACAGAGTTTCGCGTACCTCTTTAAGGATATTCATCTAGTTATGGAGCATGGTCACACTATTGGTGAGCTCCAGACTGACTCGCGCGTTGTTGCGGACTCCCTAAAGAAAATTTTCTGTCCTTGGAAGTGCATCTACGTATATCGTCGGATTGGTTAGGTTATTGTAAACACAAAGATTATCCATATTTATCAGGAAGCCAACTTAGTAGTGGATACACTAG
>NQLW01000076.1:1609148-1667272 GCA_002312845.1 Kalanchoe fedtschenkoi
CCCCCCCCCCAGCTACTCTTGTAGTTCTTTTAGACCGTATGAGCCGTGTTTGTGTATTGCCACGAGTCAGGCTTTTTGACTCCTTTTAATAAAGTTAAGGGGATCGTTCCTCTTTTGAAAAAATAAAATATCACTTGGCACTTGACTTTTTTATCTTCATTAGACTAGTTTTGTTTATACTATCTTGATTAACCATTGATCGGTACTTTTCTCCGAGTTCTCAATACTATGACAAAAATCATCAAATACTTGAAGTGTCAGAAGGAAGTCGCATGTAAGTCAGGCAACTGTCGTACGCGTGACATGGATAAACTAGCATTCATGGCATTTGACAAAAGACCGAGTGCGAGGAAGAATCACCACACACGCAACCTGGTCAGTCCGCGCACGGTGAAGATTAGGGGTGTTCACTATACGGTTAAAACCGTTAACCGAAGTCGGTTAACCGAGAATTTTAACCGCGGTTAACCAAAAAATTCGGTTCGGTAACGGTTAAGGATATATGAATTTTCGGTTAACCGATTAACCGATTAACTGAATAAAAATATAAACATTTAAAATAAAATTAAAAATTTGAAATTATTACTTACTTCGGTTCAGTTAATGGAACTAAAAAATATTTCCGAACTCGTTTAATTAACGAGCCTAATTCAAGCCAGATCGACTGAACCCCACCTGAATATAGGCCCCAAAATTGGAAATACCATATACGGTTATAGCCTACTTCAGGAGAAGTTGATAGGCCAAGAGATGTAAATCTCACTTAGCCTTAACTCAAATTTGATAGAAAGTAGGAAGACCATAATCTAGTTAAATGGATAACTCTCCCCTTGAAAATTATCAAAACAAGCGATGTGGGATGGAATACATTGCTGTGAAAAACTCCCTGAAAAGGTGCCTTTCAAGCCATGCTTGAGATCTATCTTTTGATCTTTCTCATACACTTTCACATTGTTTACTTTGATGGTGGTTTCTTTCATGTGCCTCATTCTTTTGCCAAGATCCAAAATGTTTTCTTCTCCCCAATTTCAATCTCCTTGATCAATCCTCATCCGGCTCAGTATCTGTCATCTGATCTTGCTGATCTAAACTCTTATGCAGTTATGACTACTCAGGTTATGGGGCATCCACCGGAAAGGTACGTTGATGGTGTAAATTCTTATGTTGTTTCGGTACTGCATCATTGATTGTCGCAGGTGGTTTGATAGGGTTGTGTAAGGGGAGCCATCTGGTTCACAATCTTAATGATGATTTACAAGAATTGCATGGGCTTCGGGGAAGCATAGGTCACTGAGTTACATGATTCAATGTATTATATGCATTCAGTTTTAAGAACAATCAAGCATCCAATTGAAGCTTCACAAGTTGGTAATCATGGGGGTCTGTCAAACTGCTTTGTTCTAGGGACAGTAGTTTCGTATTATTACTGAAACTGATGTGTTCTCATCATCGCTGTCTAATCATTGTGCAGCCAAGCGAGTATGACACGTATGCTGACATAGAGGCCATGTATGAGTGTCTCGAGAGCGAATACGGGGTTAGTCAGGAGAGTCTGATACTGTATGGGCAGTCAGTCGGAAGCAGGCCAACCTTGCACTTAGCTGCCAAACTGCCGAGACTGAGAGGTGTTGTCCTCCAGCGAGCTGTTGGTTTGCACAATTTCTGGTCACTGTTTTGACAGATTACTTTCACCTGGGGAAAGTGATTTGGTTGCTGAACAGCAGCAAGCTTGTGGAGCGGATGAAGGTGAACCATTCAGTTCGGTTCAGTTCAGCTCAGGTCTTGTCGAAGAAAGATGTTTTCTTGATGCAACCAATCAAGCCAAAACCCCAGCAGCATTGTGTTTGGAGCTTACAGAGTTCAAACATCTCAGCAGTGTTTGTGGGTCTGTGTTTCATGCACCTTGAGAGCCACCCAGTGGTCCTGTGTTTTCCTGCTTTTAGGTTTCATCTACCATGGTGGCTTGGCTGCTACTGTCTTTGCTGTAAGCTATTATTACCAATGTCTGGTGGTGTGAGGCTTGACTTTAGTTTGATGCATACATATGCTGTTCTTGTTTGTCAAACTGACAGCTAATATAATTTCAGTTGAAGGTCATCAACTCATCATACGAAAATGCCGCCATGAGCAAGTTACTTCTTCAACACAAGTTGAAGGGCAGTCATGATATGCATTGACTTGCCCAAGGTTGGTCATGATTACTTCTTTCCTTTATCCCATATCGCTTAATTTCAGTTTTCTTCAGTATCCAAACTTATATAATTAGGCTACCTATACTCCAAATTTCATATAAATAAGGTAGAAATATCTTAAGTTTGATGGTATACTCATGTGAGGCCTCAAGCAAGGGCCTTAGAGTCCGATTCGTTCCACGAATGAGGCCTTCGGCTGGAGGCTTTCAAGTGGCATCTATCAGCAGTGTAATTTTTTTTTCTAAATTTTTTCGGTTAATCGGTTAAATTAACCGAAATTAACCGAATTTTTGGTTAACCGAAAATTCGGTTCGGTTAACGGTTAAAGATTTTTCTGGTCGGTTAATCGATTCGGTTAACCAAATAAGCAATTCGGTCGGTTATTAACCGAATTTACACCCCTAGTGAAGATGCTTAGTTTGACCTAACTGACTTCTGGATTATTTCTTTCCCTATTTCACCCTCAGTATTTTGACGTATGCTTATGAACTATGAGAACACAGTAGATTTTTATAGTGAGGTGGGAAGTGATCACTTGGTATTACTAGATTCTTGAGTCTTCTCATTATTCTTACATTTTTAGTCAATCTCACAACATGATGATTTAGAATTTTTTTTAAAAATCTGAAGTTTCCTGGATGTTTGTTATTTCATTCAAGTAATTTGATTTTTTGCATAGTCTGATGAATTTTTATGATTTAGTCAGATGACTTGATTTGAAATCTTAAAAGCTTCGATAAGCCTTGCTAAATCATGTTGATGATTGAATTGGGATAATCTGTAAGGATTTTGTCTTTGTGTGACTTGGTTTGAGTATTTCCTATGTTGATAATTTCAAAAAAAAAAATTTTAAAATTATGTTATATGAGTGACCTATCTTCTCTTGAAGGCAGGACTTACAAAAAAAAAACTTTCGACCAAAGGTTAAAAATGTCAGAGAGTAAAAGTTTCAAAAAGAGACTTAAAAAGAAAAAAAAGAAATTAGGTGTGTTTGATAAAACTGTGGGAAAAATCTTGTATTTTCACGATGCTTATAAAGTTAATTGTCAAGCTCCTCCGAATATGAGCTTGTGTCCTTACTACCAACTGATATCCTACTGACGTAGAGCGAAACAACGATTTGGGTATCCACCTATTCCCAATTTGGTGAAGGATAAAAAATATAATTTCACATAACTAGTTAGACGTACTCTTTCCTTTTCCATATAATAGACAATGCTATCATTGGTTATTCTTGAAAAGAGCAGATACATGTGAAGGAAATCGCGTAAAGGTAGCTAAATCAGGTTGATCACCAATGATTTTGTCTTCATCAAATTGTTTGTTAGAATCTTGTATGTGAATTAGGTTGCAAGTATGGGTGGTGGATGGACAATGAAGTAATGATGTTAAATTGATACATGACATGGAGTGATATGTTGCACGCTGCACGACATGTCAAAAAGGCAAAACATGACTTAATTCACATGATTTATATGTGCTTTGCCATTCTTAGTGTGCCTTGGGAACATTTTTCTATAGACTTTATTTTAGAACTGCCTAAAACAAAGAAGGTGAGGGATAACATTTTTGTTGTTACGGATCGATTTTCTAAGATGGCACATTTCATACCTTGTCGCAAGAGTGATGATGCAACTCATATTGAAGATTTATTCTTTCGTAAGATTGTTCTCTTGCATGGTATGTCAAATAAAATAATTTCTGATGTGACACTAAATTGTTTTAGGCATTTTTGGAGAACGTTATGGGCTAAGTTGGGAACTATACTTTTATTTTCAACAATTTGTCACCCCCAAAATGATGGACAAACTGAAATTGTGACTAGAACACTATCTACCTTGCTTGGGACTGTTTTGAAAAAAACACATAACAATATGGAAAGAATGTTTGCCTCATATTGAGTTTGCTTATTATCGCTCATTGCACTCTGCTACAAAAATATGTCCTTTTGAGATTGTTTATGATTTTGTGCCTCGAGCTCCTATTGATTTTTTACCTCTTCCATATTTGGAGAAGGTTAGTTTTGATGCTAAAAAAATGTGCTGACATGATTTTGAAATTACATGAGACTACTAAGGAGAACAAGAGCACATGGATGCTAAATATAAACTTACTGGTAGTAAAGGACGAAGGCATGTACCCTTTGAACCTGGTGATTTAATTTGCTTACATCTTAGGAAAGAAATATCTTCATAATTGAGAAAATCTAAATTTTTTCCTAGAGATGCTCATCCTTTCAAAGCTTTGTAGAAGATTAATGGTAATGCATACAAGCTTGAATTGCCTGGAGATGTTGTAGTTAGTTCCACGTTTAACGTTACATAGTTAAAATTATATTTGAGAAGGAGGAAGAGCTTGAGTCGAGAATGACTCAAATATAAAAAGGAGAGGATGATGGGGATATCACATCTAACAATGATTCGATGTCTTAGTTGGATGCACAACCGAAAAGTCCGGTATAACTCTTGTTCATGGATTGATTACTTGAGCTCGTGCCCATTAGTTAAACTATCAGGTGAACTCATTCCTAAGTATTTATACGGATATTTATAAGGATTGGATGCTACTAAATTAATGTGATGTTTTTATTATCCTTAAAAACTTAGAAGAAGATCCTAAAGAGGCTACCATGCATTAATCACGTTTTATCCATAATATTTATTTAGATTCAGACCTGCATGAAACATCTATTTTCAAACACTCATAACTCTCAATTCTGAGGGTTGGTGAGTCCATAAGTAGTGATTGGAAAAATCTTTAAGTTTTCTTTTAAATGGACCCAGTCATGTGTCAAAATTCCATCGGAGCTGTCCGGAATTGACCAAACAAATTTTACCATTTTTTCAGTACAATTCAATGATTTGGGCGTAAGTCAAAGTAATAAAAGGATATGGAATTTGGCATCGGCCTTCAAATACAAGTTCCTCAAAGGATTAGAATTCCTCAGCTTATAAGGAGAAACCCTAGCTTCCATAATAAATAGATAGTTGCATACCTCTTTTACACTTAGATTTTATTTAGATTGAAGTTAGCCGTTGCTTTTTTTTAGTATTCGCGTATGTCGACTAGTTCGCCCATTTACTTGTCTTCAGAATCTCAAACATTGTTTTATTTTAGATTTATTCATCATTCAAATGTGCAAATTCAGCTGCTTATTCATCTTATTCTTACTTATTCTTCAATTTCTTACAGGTACAAGGATGTGGTCAAGTCAATTATGCTTCCGCAAGATCAATAACACTTCTGGAGTAGGTGTAACAATTGCTCAGGCGCGACTTCATGGACACTTGCAGTCGGATCACCAATGTTTCCTCCACTTGAATCGAAAGCATATCTCATTGAAAGATCGGGATATTTGCACACGCTCCTTCATTCCGTCTCCGTGGCCGCACATGCTCCTTATCTTAGTTTTGTAGGATCTCTCTATTAACGGCGATAGAAAATATGTAACTGGGAAAGGAAAAAGGTCGAACATATTTGATATGAGCGAATTTGCTCCTCATTCATCAGATGAATTCATAAGAATATATGTTAGTATAATTGAATTAATTAAGCATAATAAAATAAAGTTAAAAGAAGGAAATATCGTAATCACAAATATTTTACGCACAAAATGATTGGTCCAAAATTGTCCACAAAATTACTAATTTAAAGTAATTCTCAATTGATCAAAACTATATATATATATATATATATATATATATATATATATATATATATATATATGCGTATACTTTTTCTTTTTATGATTATAATATTTTATAAGGCCATATTTTAAGGTATTTTCCCATTAAAAATTTAAGATTTGTTTCCAAATTTGGCGAGAACGAGAAAATAGTATTTGAAAGGGAAAAAAAAGAAAAAAATTGAGAGTCGAAGAAAAATAGGTGTTTACGAGTTCATGATGTAATTAGAATGATAAAAGAAAGAAGCTAGCGAAATTATTAAAATAACTCCGTAGATAAAAATCGAATTGAAGAAACATAAAAAACTTGATGATCATACTAATCATTTTACCTTAAATCTCTTTCTTTCCTCCAAAATCCATCCAAATCAACTGGAAAAAAAATGCGGTGTTTACTCCCCAAATCTCCTCTCAAATCCTTCCAACTCTCCTCTTTAAAAAAAAACTGATGAACAACTTTTTAATTTTCTTTTCTTTCCTTTCTCTTCAAAACTATACTCGAAAACGCTACCATGCGTTTATTCATGATAGGCAATCAAGATGCTCCGTCGAAGTTTGTTATTAATTAGTACTCCCTCCACCCTCTAATAGTAGTTATTTAAGGTTAAATTAAGTGAATTAGGAAAATAGTGACAATAGTTTAATCAAATTCAACAGATATGTATATAACGTATTATTAAAAAAATTATGTAAAGTAAAAGTGTGTGGTATTTATTATTGGTGTAGAAAGATTTTTTGAATACATTTGAAATACTTACATGAGAGATAAAAATGAATAAGTAATTATTTAGTTGAGTGGCATTGGGAGGAGTCGAGAGAGGCAACGAACGACTACGCCCGTCGCTGCTGCTGTAGGCTGTTCGAAGGAAGCAGCATTCAAAGAAGAAGAGAAAACTCTCCAAAGTCCAATTTTAGGGTTTTGTATCCCCGTGAATATGGAGAGTGCGTTTGCAAGCGCTTCGTGCATCACCGACCAGAGGCAGAAGATCGAACAGTACAAATCCATTCTCTCCACCGTTATCGCTTCAAACGATGTGCAGCAGGCCAACAAATTCATAGACCACGGTCGGTCGGTCGGTCATTCATTCTATTCCAAACCCCCTCTTTTCTTTTCTCATCTCTCATATTATTAATTTTAGTATTTTTGCGTGTGCAGTTCTGTCAGATGATGTGCCTCTGGTTGTCTCTAGGCAGCTCCTGCAGACTTTTGCTCAGGACTTTGGGAGGTTGCTGCCCGATGCGCAGAAGTCCATTGCTCATTATGTCCTTGCTCAGATTCAGCCCCGTGTTGTCTCCTTTGAGGAGCAGGTTACTCCCATCTCTTCTCTTCATCATCCTTATCCTTTTCAAAAATAATTTTTTTAAACAAAATGAACAAATAAAAAATTTGATGCTTTTGTGTCTGGGATTCTGTCCTTATTTCTGGTTGCTAGTCTCATCGTGCAGTACTCGGGTTCTGCTAATAATGATGTAATAGAAGCAAGGTAGCTAACTTGAAGAAGACAAGGCAGAAATGTTTGACTCCGAAGAAAATTTTCATTGATGTTATGAACAAGTATTTATAAGCCTACGAGGGGGTTTCGTATTTTTGACATTATCCACTTTCTTGCCCTTGTTGTATCATGTTGAGATAGGCATTTCAATGTATATTTTAAACACTGTTCCGAATTTTGGGGTCTGGGTTTGACAAATGATCTCCGCCAAATGGTTGCATTGTTTACGAGGTTTCTCATTGTGAAGCTAGCCCTGCTGATGCTTAAATAGACTACCAAAATTTTAATCACATTTAGCACTCTATCATATAACCACATTGAAAGATCTTTGACTAACATTTGGTATATTTGACATGAATGCCTAGTTTGTCCTTTGCTGATAGAATTAGTTACACTCGCAGTTCAATTATGGTTCCAAGTATGCATGTCATTAACTAGAAACTCAAGAATCAATACAAAATATAATATATGGAAAGATGAGGCTTCAGCTTCTTGCGTAGACCTAACTAGGAGAGACATTTTCTTGATTGCTCCCACGAATTGAGTCAGAATTTTTTTATTGACAAGTAGGAGGATATGGTGCATAAGATGTGTCAATCAACTTTGCATATCCTTAGATTTAGTTTGAACTTGATTTTAGTTGTGAGTCCTCATAAACATCCTGTTCGCATTTATCAATATATAAACCCAAACATGTAAAACAGATTTTTCTGAAACTTGGAATTATTTGCAGGTGCTTATTATCAGGGAAAAAGTTGCTGAACTATATGAGTCTGAGGGGGAATGGTCTAAAGCTGCTCAGATGCTTAGTGGCATAGATCTTGATTCATCAATGAGGTCAAAATTGACTTGTTTTATCACAACTTATAACATTGATCCACAAATTTCTTTGACTTTGAAATTCCAAATGACTGTATAAGGAACCATCTTTTTTCTTCAGGTTGGTTGATGATAAATTCAAGCTCTCAAAGTGTGTTCAAATTGCCCGCTTGTATCTTGAGGTACTGTTGCTAACATGTATGCCCTTACAGGATGCCATGCTTTCATAGTTGATTTGTCTTGAAATAGTTTGAGCTATTATTTCTTGTCATCTGACTCTGCAGGATGATGATTCTGTTAATGCTGAGGCATTTATTAACAAAGCATCATTTTTGGTCAGCAACAGCCGGCATGAAGTTTTGAATTTACAATATAAGGTTTCGACCTTTATGTGTTTCTTTAGTGAACTTTATGGATTCTTTGACAGGTTAACAGCTCAACATATGTGTTGTACCTTCACCTTCACCTTCACAGGTTTGTTATGCTAGAATTTTGGACTTGAAGCGAAAGTTCTTGGAAGCAGCTCTCCGCTATTATGATATTTCACAAATTGAAAAACGACAAATTGGAGATGAGTATGTGCCCCTCAGAATCTTGCTTAATTTTACATCAGTGCAATGTCAGTATCAAACTTTTTGCTTAGACATTTATTATTTGATCTTTCCATCGTGCCCAGTATGTCTCTCATAATTCATAATACATTGCCACCCAACTTTTGACGGTAGTGGTGATTTTTTTATGGAGCTTATGTTTCCAGAATCTTCCCACCTACCAAGTGTTACATGTTTATGATTTACAATGTTAACCGTAGAGGATCCGAAGACTATATTCTGTGCATGCCTATTGCAAACAGCCAGTTGCATTCAATGAGCACTTGGAACAAGGTCCTGTTGAAATGAGGCGTTCATGTTTGTGTAATCGGGGTGCCCTACAGATGTTGAAAAGTTGATAAAGTAAATAATATGTTCATTGACGTGATGTCCAACACTCAATGATTAACCCAGCAGGCAGCAGCTCTCCTCTGGGTTGTGTCATCTGTGCAGACTAATCTTTCCGCACAAAAGAACCACCATTTGGTGGTATTTCTTATCTCCTTTTTTGGATTATAATCAAATTCGCTCTTTTTTGAATAGGACTATTGATGAAGAGGCACTTGAGCAGGCTTTATCAGCTGCCGTGACCTGCACAATATTAGCTGCCGCAGGTCCTCAAAGGTCACGTGTCCTCGCCACATTGTACAAGGTATGCGCATCTGTTCAGTTTTTCCCATGGTTTTGCTGACTAACAATGTATCAGTTTGAATACCATGTGACTTTCTTTCTTGATTTTCAGGACGAACGTTGCCTGAAGCTGAAGGTCTATCCGATTTTACAAAAGGTGCATATACATTCATGTTATTTTCTTTTGTTGAGGGATCATTATACATTTCTATAGGTATGAAGGTTATAAGTTAATGTCAGGTGTATCTGGAAAGGATTTTGAGGAAGCCCGAAATAGATGCATTTGCTGAAGAGCTGAAACCACATCAGGTTGTCAATGATACTTCCTATTTTCGTTGCATTCATCTGTTTTCTTGTTGTTCAATAGAGTATGTGTCATCTTAACCATTCTGCAGAAAGCTTTCCTGCCAGACAACTTCACTGTGTTAGACCGTGCTATGATTGAGCATAATCTCCTGAGTTCAAGTAAACTCTACAAGAATATAAGGTGTGGATTTCACTGTATAGGTTCTTAGATTTGAGTTTTGTGACGTGAGCTTAATTTTCTAAGAATAGAGTTAACAGTGTATCTTGACTCACCTCTACACAGCTTTGATGAATTGGGTACATTGCTTGGCATAGCTCCCCAAAAGGTATAATTTCTGGCATTGATCCTTTTTCTCATGTTTTGGAGTCATCTTTTGTTACAGCGTATATCCCCTATCGGCTAACTTGTTGACTTCTTGGTCTTCCTATGTACCTTTAAAATTTTGTTGTTTGCCACACCGGCTTGCTAGTCCTTGTTTGTTTCACTAAGTTACTTCATAGTGTGGTAGTAACTAAAATGTGTATTCGCGGTAGCAGCAACATGTCTTGTAGATGCTCATTAGCAACATGTTCTTTTTTTTCTTTAAAGGCTGAGAAGATAGCATCAAGAATGATTTATGAGGACAGAATGAGGGGGTCTATTGATCAGGTAAGAGAGGACACTTCAAAACAGTTGTGCTGTTTGGTTGGAAAGAATAGAATGAAACTTCTCTTTGACTAAATCTCTCATCTAACTGGATCAAGGCTTTAATGACAATATTTAAGAGTTATTACCTCTCTTTTCAAGCCATAACTCAGTTACGTGGTTCATCCATCCAGGTTGGATAGTGCGGACTAGTAATTATTGAGATGAATATGTTACAATTTCGTTCTCGGAATAAATTTACCCATACAAAACCCTTTTGACCCAACAATACACTTTCACATCAATAAGCTTTACGTGTTACGTATTCTACTTTTTGTTTAAGGAGACATCTCTATATATGAGGAGCTGGTTTATGTATTAGCATGAACTGTTAGTTGATGCATGAAGTTGTGGTCTCAGATTTAATAATTGTCTCTGATCATTTGCTTTTCATTTACCCAGGTTGAGGCTGTCATACATTTTGAGGATGACACTGAAGAAATGCAACTGTGGGATCAGCAGGTGACTGCACATTATCTCATTCAGAGAAAAAACTTCATTATTTGTACTAATATTTCAACTGACCTGTTCTTTGTACTCTTCTTGGCTCCAGATTTTCGGCTTATGTCAATCACTCAATGACATTCTTGAGAGCATGGGGAATAAGGGCTTATCAATTCCAGTATGACAGGAAAATGGTATGGTGGTTGTGCTTTTTTGGGGAAGTTTTGGGTTTCTTGAAGCTACTTTGAGGGCCTTCAATTAGATCAGTTTTTCCTTATTTTATAGGAGTTACATTGGTATTTCCTGAAGACATGCTATTGCATTATTCATGGGATGTTTATATTTGAACGACTCATCAATTTTCAAGAACTTGGGGACATGAAAATTTGTTATTGTCAGAGGGCTATATAGTATATATATTGAAGTTGCCTGCGCTTGTTGATGAAATTATAGTTGATAAGGGTAGTGTCATAGTCCTAATGATTCCTTCTTTTTTTTGTTTTTTTTTACGTTTTATGAGATATTTAAGACCATGTGGTGTTCATATCTCCACGAAATAGAGCCAGTCTTCTCAAATCTCTTTACTTACTCGAATCTTGAGGGAAATATGAAATTATCTTTGACCATGCATCATTGAGTGACTCATAAAAAAGATATCTTCAAACCGATGTATTGTAATCAGTCCGGATATTTGATGATCCGTGAGATTCATCTCGGGATTTCGCCTAGTCGGCTAATGTACAAAAGTATCTTCCCAAATTCATTTCTGGTTCTGGTATCATATTAAGGAAAATTCAATCTTATTTAAGGATCATCTGGTTCTTTATGCTCATTATCCAAAGGGTTAAGAAATTGTTGTGTACCTAGCCTCGATTGGTGATTCGTTACGTGTTGTCGAGGTCACACCCCATTTGAATGACGTCATTAAAGTCGACATCTTATGGAGACCTTCGAAGCTCACTAGAGTTTGGGGGTCCGCCTACATATCTCACATGAATTGGGCTTACTTAGGATTCGCATCCGAGTAATTACCCTGGAGTGACCGAACTCACCATCACTCTCCCCTAAAAAACTAATGAAGCTTTTCTTATTTCTTTGAGAAGAATATCATCATTGTTTCTTCTTACATAGTAACTTTTTGAGATCAACCACTTATGAAAATGTCACTGGGCAAAGAAGAGGTCTTTAAGACTTGTCACACGACTAACATGTGTCACCCTCCCACACTCAATAAGTTGACGTTCTCGTCGACTTAACTATTATGAGTCTATGACTGATAGTTTACAAACATATACTTCAATGAAAATGTCAACTTATGACATCCTCCCACGCTCGAGTTGTTGACATTCTTGTTGACTTAACTATCATGATTGATAGAGTGCAAGTATCTTGTCCAATCAAAGTGCTAACTTGTGACATCCTCACACACTCGAGCTATCAACGTTCCCACTAATCAAAAGTTGAAAGTCTTAAGTCAAAGTCAACATTTGACACCCTCATCCACTCGAAATAGTCGATATTTTTGTCGACTTGTAATCTTTTGATGATTGTTTCATATGTTGTTATTTTTTTTCTTTTATTTATATAATAGGTACAATAATCACAAAGAAAATACACACGGACCTAACCACCAGCATGGGGCTTCGAACCCGAGACCTTGCGGATGACAGGCGGGACTGTTTGCCACTTAACCACCACCCCTAGTGGCTTTCATATGTTGTTATTGCACCAAGTAAATTTGCAACTTACATCAATATTAACCATTTTTCATTTAATATCTCATGATTCAATCTTACAATCACATCCAACACGTACATATCAAAGTTCAACATTCAAGGTCTGGATTCAAATCTCAACTCAAGATTTGCCCATAATTTTATTAATGAACTCAAAATGAGGATCTCCACCCTCATTAACCAATCATTAAATTTGTGTATTATGATAGGAGTCTCCGCTCCTTTTATGACTTTTCCAATATCTCAATCTGACGGTTTCAACCCTTTTAATTCAAACGATCGAAAGTCCTCGAGGACTTGAAAACCTTAAAGGTAATTTTGTGCACCTTGACAAATTCTTCATTGGCCTCTGCGACAATATCTCAAAAATCCTTATGCGCAACAAGGAAATAACATCTTGTTGAACCCACATGGTTCTTTCATGTTTCACTTAGAATTCACGTACACATTTCAAGAGACAAATCTCATAGTGACATAATGATGTCCACAATATTCTTGATCCTTTCGATCAATAGTACAACCATCTGATCGCATTCACGAATCATTGGGCACTTCCCATACTAGCATAAAAATGCCCATAATTGATAATTTGTCCAACCAATAATATCACCAGTTGATCACATTCAGTACACAATGTACCCAACATCTCTTTGAAGTTATCCACCAAATTATCCAATAAAATCACATCTCCGCAGAATAACAATACATGTCCATTAATCCCATCACTGGATTTTTCTTGTGGCCAACAACCTTAGAGTTGTGTAAAATCACTTTGTGATTCTCATAGCTCTCGAGTTGTCCGCACTGAGACAACTCTTTGATCGGAGTCAATCCCTAGTTCTCCAACGAGACTACCTCGAATCATCTGATTCACTTTCTCAAAGTCTCAATTACATTTTTGTAGTGTCGCCCACTGGTGCTCCATCAAGATCGCCGCAAATCTTTCTTCCCACAACACATAGTTGATACTATCAAAAATATATTTCTCAAGTCCACTTGTTCATAATCATACAACTCTGAATAATGCTTTGTTCACAAATGCAAGATTGGAATGTCTTTTACACGCACGACATAAAAGTATTATTCATACATGAAAAACATACGTATGTCTCATTACAAATATAATAAACAGGAACACTTTATTGTTCACACTCATGCAGGTCTTAATAGCATGTTGCTAACTCACAAAAGGTAATAATTGTGTTTGTTCACTCACGCAAAAGACAAATAGGTTATCCGAAAACACTCTTTAGGTTCATACTTGTAAAAATCGCGATACACATTCTTCACACACACGAGATACCAATATGTTCTCTTCACAAAGTCCTCCTCAAATCCGCACAAACTTTCAAACCATGGACCAAGTTGCTTACCTCCTTACGTTCGACGCTTAAGAAAGTATACTCTATTGTCTCATCTCTCAAATTCAAACTAGTACCTAGGCTCTCTGACCTTCACCATGAGTGGATCAAATAGCTCAGTCCATAATGTTCATTGAATACTCTAGTCCACTATCTTCTACTCCAAAAAAACATCAAACATATACTTCAATACATCTCCATATAAGAGGGGGTCGCTTCTCGTCCGCAACATTTTATCAAGTTCTAATGCGTATAATATTTGAGGGATCACATCAAAGTCAGTCTCAAATTCATCAAACAAAATCAGTTCCATCAAACAAGTACGTCTCAAAATTTGCAACACAAACTTTGCTCAATTTAGTTCACTCAAACTTGAATTCACGTATCGACTGTTCGCTCTATTCAAGTATCGAAACTTTTAAAGACATCGTTTAAAATCAAGAGGAAGAATTTATTCCACTTTTAGTATCAACAGTTTGCATAAATTATTTAACTTAAGAGGATATCATAATTTGAAATCATGCCCATAAAACTCAAAACTGGTGTATAACTGACTCTCGATATCAACTCTTAATATTAACAGACTGTCACAAATTAAAAGTGCACTTGTAAAAGCTTAAAAGAGTATGTCTCCACTCTCTTGACTCAAAGATTCAACAACTGCAGAACCAAAAAGTAATGGTAAATTTTATTTTAGAAAATCAGTCCAATTTTTTTTTCATCACACTCTTTTTGAAAATCATGGTAGTTCTGACCGCAATTGGGTAAGCGGTGATAGTTCAAAATCTCTTTGGGTTTTATCCCTATTTTTTTCTAATGTTGACTCATCATGTCGGACACACTGAGCTATATAAAATCATCAATAAGAAGGGGAAGCCTTAATGTTTAGTGGAGAATGTTGCTTAGATTGAATCCCTTAATTTATCAGAACATCATATTTCTAAATTTTTATAAGGTCCTCCTGGAATTTTTTCCAAAACTTGTTAAATAATTTTGATGGATTCCTCGACTTAATTGATCCTTACTAAATTAACGAGCTTATGAATATTCTTTTTTTTTCATTGGACTTTCCAATACAATTAGTCATAACACTCATAATGATCAACTTTACAAATATCCCATTCAATTCGAGAAGCTCATAGCATTAGACCCGATAAAACCCAATTTATTTAATAATTTATTATCCCAAAGTGTATTAATTTTTATAATTTCAATTAGTTTAGAATTTAAAATTTTCAAATGTTAATATAATATATAATATTACATTATACGATTTTACAAGTAAAGGCACTTATCCGGTCATGCAAAATAGGAACTGATATTTTTTTCGATGAAGCAAGTAGTAGGAATCATGTGAAGGCACAACACGTGGGAGAAAGGGGGCTGTGTGGGAAAACCTAAACACCAATGTGATGTTAAGGCTGTTTTTGGTTTAGTGAAAATTTGGTGTAAAGAAAAAAGGGAAAAATTTCAAAAGGGGCACTAAATTATCACTGCTTACCCAATTATGATTAGAACTATCATGATTTTCAAAAAGGTACAATGAAAAAAAAAATTGGATAAATTTTCTAAATTAAAATTTACCATTACATTCCAAATCTAATATTATTATAAGACTTAGATTTGTGTGCGAAAATTACGTCATATGGTTATCAAAAGACATTATTTTTCTTTATGTGCGCAAAATGATATAATTTATTTTGATAACCAAATGAAGTAATTTTCGCACATAAATCTATGTCTTATAATAATATTAGGTTAGGAATGTAATGGTAAATTTTAATTTAAAAAATCAATCCATTTTTTTTTCATTGCACCCTTTTTGGAAATCATGATAGTTCTGACCGCAATTGGGTTAGTGGTCGTAGTTCAGACCCCTTTTGGGTTTTATCCCAAGAAAAATTATTGGAAGGAAATGAAATTTTAAGGGTGTTTTTGGTTTATGGAAAAATTTATGAAAAGAAAATTTTGGAGGAAAATTAGTGATATCCAATGATTGGTTTAGGTAGAAAATATGAGGGGGGGAATTATGTGAAAAGTTAGAAGGAAAGTTGGGTAAATTAAAAGGAGTTTTGAAACTTTCATTCAAATTTTTCATTTAAAAAAAAAAGATGGAATCCATGATGGATTTCACTTTCATCAAATTTTTCTTTCTCTACAATTTTTTCTAAATCAAACACAGCCTAAAGGATGTCATCTAATTTTACCTTTGTTTGGTTTCATAAGAAAAATATAAAAAAAAAACTAAAAAATTCATTTCATTTTTCATTATGATGGAAAGTTCTTTGGAAAATGTGAATGAGAAAGTTATATCATTTTTGTATCTTCAACCGCGTCAGATACATTGAAGTGGATCGTATACATTAAACTTGATCGAAGAACCTTGTGGAATACACTAAACTTGATCGGTAACATTGAACTTGATAGAAAAAAATAGTTATACACTTCAAATACATTGAACTTGATTTGATTGTATTATATTTGTATGTTAAGAGTTAGAATCACATTTTTCACCAAAATTTTCATCTAATTTTTTTTTCCTCATATTTTTCTATCTAAACTAAGCATTGATTTTTACCCAAAAAAAACTCATCAATTTTTTCCTAAACCAAATACAGACTAAGGGCCCAAGTTAAATTTGTAATTTTTCACTTCATTCGGTGATAGAAGATTGGGGTTCTGATAATTCTACATTTGATAGAGTCACACGCCTGTCTTTCTAAAATGAACAAGAAGGCGATAACACGAGGAACGATATTATTGGTCCTTTCCCGGTGATACAAGTGACTCTAACGCAAGGCAAGCATGTGAGGATGACGTTAGAAAATCCAAACAATCAAGAAAATGGGACGAACTTTAACGCTGTGTTTGGTTTGGGGAATATTTGAGGAAAAGAAAATTTTGAAAGAAAATGAGAAGAAGTTCTTTGTTTGATTTAGAAATAATTGGAGATGAAAAATTAGATGGAAAATTTGAAGGAGAATTTGTTTAATTTAAATAATATTTTAGTACTTTCTACAAAATTTTGGTGAAAATAAAATGAATTAGGAGGAATTCATTTTCCTTCATATTTTTCTTTCTCTCTAACATTACCAAACAAAACACAGTCTAAGGGTGTGTTTGGTTTAGAGAAAATTTGAGGAAAAGAAAAATTAATGGAAAATGAATTTCTCATAGAATCTATCTAATTTTTCTTTATTTGACTAGAGGCGGAAAATTCATAGGAAAGTTTTAAAATTCTTTTTATTTTCCTTTAACTTTTCCTCTAATATTTCATGCAATTTTCTTTCCCACAAATTTTTCCTAAACCAAACAAAGAAATTCTTCAAACTTTCCTTCACATTTTCGTTTTCACTAAAATTTTCTTAAATCAAAATCACCTTGCATCAAGTAAGGATGTGATATCAAGTTGGAGGAGTTGGATTTGATTTTTTAGTTTTCTAATATCTTATGAGATGAATTGAAAACTTTTATATCTACTTATAGTGTTGGTTTAGAAATAAATATTATAAAAAATATAAGCATGATTATGAGAATTCATGACGCATTTGATAAATGATGTTAGAATTTAGTAGTAAGTGCGGGTAAAGGGATGAATTGGCTAATCACGGTTATGAAGCATAGTTTAATTAACAGCATGGCTCAGCTCATGCGACATGGCCAGGCCTCCAAGCAGCCGTCGATCCAGCAACAAGAAATCGTGGATGCTATCATTTCGCTTTTCGACCGCCAACCAACCAAGCACGCATCCGGCTTCTTTGCCACCGTCTGATATTCTCTCCTATCTCTCAATTTTTATGATTAATTATAATCTCATCATAAATGTATTTAGAAGGAAAAGAGAGAAAAAACAAATGATTCCAAAGTTGAAATAAAATAGTTGCCAAAATGAATTTGAAAAAATAAAAATTAATGAAACCATACATAAAAAAAAAGAAAGAAAGATAATTGATGGAAAGAGTCAAAAAGTATACTAAAAAACACGTGAATGATTTTTTAGATTTTGACAAACATTCCACCATGGAACTTCTTACCGTGCGTCTAGCTAAAATCGGGAGTCCTCGTTTAAACATGAATTTTGCTCCAACATCTCTTATGCCTCTTTTGTCCGAGAAAAGGCCTGTTGTTGCATCAAGGGTTGGCTATCTTATACCTCGTTGGCCCGCCAGTCAAGGAACTCACTCGTCGCTAATGAAGCAAGCCACCTAAGCTCGCCAAAACAGTCCCTGACGACCTATTCTCGCACAAATGCAAAGACTCACCAAGCGGCAGCTTACAAAGCTCATCAGGACCGATTAGGATGGAGAGGAGCTTCTGGACCAAGTCCATTATTTATGCCTGACGTTAAGTAGAGAGCTGGGGACAAAGATTCAGTGGTGTTATTTAATGGATGGGGAGTTTCACTTACCAAAAAATAAAATTGAATCTAAAATCACAGTACAATATTTAAGCATTGAATTGACAAGAATTTAGGGAAAACTACATAAATGTGGTATGAACTACCACAGTTTTACAAATTACGGGTGTAACTATCATTTTTTGCAATTTGCAGGTTTTTCAGTTTTGGGACTGTTTTGTAAATAAATATTTTTCAATCAAGTCCAGATCTAATTTAAATTAATTATAAACTCACCCTCAACAAAACTAATCTAACCTAAATTACCCATGTTAATGTAAGCAAGTGTAGATTAAGATTAGGTTAGTTTTGTTGAGGGTGAGTTTGTAATTAATTTAAATTAGATCTGGACTTGATTGAAAAATATTTATTTACAAAACAGTCTCAAAACGAAAAAACCTGCAAATTGCAAAAAATGATAGTTACACTCGTAATTTGTAAAACTATGATAATTCATACCCCTTTATGTAGTTTTCCCAAGAATTTAGCTTCATACCAAACTCAAATTACTTTTTGTTCAACAATGCATTGTACAATTGATAGTGATGTTCATGACTTTTGAGATCAATGATAGTACCAACACTCTTTTTCTACCTTTTCATTATAAGAAACAACTGAAATATTCTCACACCCATTGTTCTAAAAGGCGGCCGCCTAATCTCTGGGCGGTTCAAAAACGCCCCGCCTAACCGCCTAGCGCCTAATTATTTTATATATTTTATTTTGAAAATAAAATTGAATTTTATAGGTCTAATTTTATAATTAATTATTAAATATATTATTAATATATATAACTCCGCCTAATCATTCGATTAATCCTTCCGCCTAATCCCCGCCTAGCCGATTAGTCCCTAGGCCCCAAGCTAACCGCCTAGGGCCGCCTAGCGCCTTTTAGAACACTGCTCACACCTGGTGAGATGAAAAATGAAGGTCCGCTCACAGTAGTACCTTCAAGTGAAAAGGTTGTTAGATTCTAACTTGTATAAATGGTCCAAGCCTTGAAGAAAACTCAAATTTCAAGCATCCTGTTCACTGAATATTTGGTTGCTTTGTTTTCTTTATTCAATTACTTCCCTTCAATTTTCGATCTTTTAGGCAGCTTAAAAGAAGCAAATACGGATTGCGTTCTTCCCACTATAGCATCTTGATTGTGTTGCTGCACAGTTGAGCGCCTCAAGACCTCAAACAGGGAGGAAGAGCCTGCAATACTTTCAGTAGTGACATTTGGCTTCTGTTTTGTTTGGGACTGACTGGACTTAGCTCTTAGGCGCACTGTCTCCTGGACTTCCTTTTCAACCTGTCATAGTGAAAACACTTGTAAGAGCCTGTGGCTATATTGACTTTGATGGTGAAACTTCCATATTTGCAGCAAAGCAGGTATTCAAAGATCATGAATTGAATGTAGCAATACACCATTAGCTCAATTGTCAAATGCTTGGTAGCCAATGGTCAACTACTATCTCCAGCAATATGATCTACTCTTTACAATAGTTCAAACCTATTACCCATCTCAAAGGATCTAACTAACTTGCTATGGAACAAACATGATACTTACTGTGTTTGAATCTTCTGACACTGCAATTGAGGATCTGCTGTTGCTATCATCGCGAGCAAAGACAAAACCGCGTGACACACTAGATCCATGTTTGCGGGAGGATGGAAGGGAACTACTTGAAGCGCGGCTGAGAAAAGATGGCTGCAGAAAACAACCATTTGATCAATTATATGTTAAGATGCCAATAATCAGTACTTGAAATGCATAATCACTATTATGATGCTAAACAAAGTGTCACATACATATTACTTATAGGTATTAATTAGATATTAGAAAAATAGTAGGATCGTAATGTAATTTTAGTAATTTGATTTCTTTATTTTCTGTAATCAAATTAAGAAGAAGACAAGGAATGAAGCAATGAATAAACCCTAGTTTCTCATCGTCATCTCTGTCTCTCCTACTTGATTGTCTTCCTTTCTCTACAACTCTTCGCTTCAACCTCACTCCTTTTTCTACTAAATTCTTGCACATAATAATTTGGTATCAGAGCCCACATTTCCTAGCCAACTAGACTACAACGGAGCATACACCTCGATCTGGTGGAAACCTTAATTTCGAAGCAACTCGACAAAATCCTCAAGCAATTGGTCAAGATCAGCACCTTCATTGCAACCTCGCCACTGGGACCAACCCAGGTTGCGCATCAGGTGCAAGGTCCGGTTGTAATGGAGGAGGCTTATCCAACTCAAGATGAAAAAATTCACCATCCTTAAATCCTCGATAGTAGGGTTGTCTCTCATTCAGACTCCAAGAGGCATTTGGAACATCTGACTTTGTCTCCAAAGCTTGCACCGGTTTCTTTTCAAGCCACGTGTTCACATATTTTTCAGCGGATTACCCTTTAAACTCAACAAAAGAAAGAGGGTCCAAATTCCCTGTGCTGATACGCCGAGGTGTCATCTACGGGGTTCAAATTCTTGTGAGGAAATGCCGCAAGCAATGTTGATTTGCTGCATTCTGTAATCGTAGACTTCGTGTTGGTAATTGACTGATAAGTGGTGTCCGGGGCTTGTATTTGGCACGCACTGTCGATGACAGACGATTGAAGATTGTTCACCACGGTGGGTGGAGCGGCAAGTTGCGCAACCTGGGTGTTCCCAGTGGCGAGGTTGCAATGAAGGTGTTGATCTTAACCAATTGCTTGAGGATTTCGTCGAGTTGCTTCGAAATTAGGGTTTCCATCAGATCGAGGTGTATGCTCAGTTGTAGTCTAGTTGGCTAGGAAACTTGGGCTCTGATACCAAATAGTTATGTGCAAGAATTTAGTAGAAAAGGAAGGATTAAGGAGTGAGATTGAAGAGAAGAGTTGTAGAGAAAGGAAGACAATCAGAGTATGAGAGACAGAGATGACGATGAGAAACTAGGGTTCATTGCTTCATTCCTTATCTTCTTCTTAAAGAAACCAAATTACTAAAATTACATTACGATCCTACTATTTTGCTAATATCTAATTAATACCCATAAGTAATACGTATGTGACACAAAGGCCTTTGACAATTCAAAGGATCTGGAAGAAAAGTATAATCAAATACCATTTGTCTGGTTAAAAATGTCAAAGGCATATGGATTACATAAAACAAACAAAGCACTGGATGAACAAATGCTATGTGACATCAATCAGAAATAAGGTTGCTCACGATCAAGGCTATAAATACAAGAACCTTATAGTGAACACAGTTAGGATGTGTTCAGTTAAGGGAAAATGGGATGAAAAGGAAAGTGAGAGAGAAAATGAAGAATTTCAAGTTTGGTTTACATGGGAAATGAGGAGAAAAAAGTTACATGTAAATTAGAATGAAGGTTAAATTATAGTGTTAACATGCTTTCTTTGATATTTCCACATCTAATCAAACAAGAGGAAAATAGAAAGAATTCCAAGAGGCAATCATTTTCCATCCCATTTTCCTTTCTTGTTTTCTTTAAACCAAATAGAGCCTTAAGGTAGATAGTCAGAGTTTGCTACAGAAAAATGTCAGTCCTAGAGACGATTAGGGATTCAAATAATTTTAAATAAAGAATCAAAGGATGCCCAAAGTTGATTCCGTAATCATATGAGAAGCAACTTGAAAAAACAGTATTGCCATATCTCCAAGAAACTGCCAGTAAATTAACATGTTATGAAACTTATTTTGCTTTGTATCAGGCACCTGGTAACTTGGAAAGCATGAATAGATTACAGACTAATCCACAACTGGGGACTGGGGTGGGGTGGGGTGGGGGGTGCGGGGTTACTCTACTCAAGATGACACTGGTTAGTTAGCTTGTATGCAACTTGACAGTTTGAATGAACAGCAACAACTCTTAACTAAAAAGATTGCCTTACCTTTGAGGAGCTTATGCTTTTGCATGTTACCATATCAAAAGAAGCTGCAGAAGGATAAACCATCAAAACAATAAGAATAGAACTTATACAATTGAGAAAATAACTGTGAACAGGAAATATTACTAACAAATTATTGTTTTTTTCTTCATCTCTGAAGCAATATTTAGCTTCTTTATTAGTCCAAAAACTTCTCTTGAACTTTCATCCTCAGTTGGTGGTAACAGCTTTTTCTTTTCATCCTATTCATTAGAAAAAAGCCAAATAATAAGCTCTATACTGTAAGTCCACGCAATGAACATAATATGAAATCATCACGCAAGAAGGGGATGGAAGAAAACTCACATAATTTTTAAAACTACGAGTCACAATCCTTGTTTCCAACTCTTCATCTTCAGATGATACATAAGCATCTTCTTTATCAGTGAACATCTGAACAATCATTTGCTTTGCTTTCTTAGCACACAAGCGAAGAGATGTTTTTGGGGCTTCAGCCCCTAAAGCTTCATCAGATGATTCATCTTCTTCTCCATCTCCATCTTCTCCCATGCCATCTTCATCTTTGAGCGGGTTTACGTCACTTAGTTTAGGTCCACATTTATACTTCAGCAATAGATTATCAATTCCTTCAGCATCTTGCTGCTCAAGCATCTTCATATGCAGCTCCTGACGTCTCTCCTGGTCTATTTGATTTTCCTCATAATTAGTGGCTATCATCTCATTGAGGTCTTCAGCATCTTCATCACAGTCATCATCATCTTCGTTTTCTTCGAACCGTAATTGGTCATTGTCACTATCATCTTCTTCTATAGCTTCATCATCAACAAAAGCTTGAACCGGATCACCTCTAAGCATAGGTGGCTGAGGAGCAACATTTTCTTTCTCATTGTCCTCTTCGTCTGAATACCTACAGTGAGTTAAAATTGTTTAGCAGTTCAGGCAGACTAAGGTTGAGGCAATCAAGCATTGAACCTCAGTTTTATCACAAGAAAAAAAACAGCTGTGCATCAAATTTTAGAAGAGATGATAATGCTTACTCATCATCGTCTGGAAGAGCTGAATCAAATCTAAGATTCATTGCAAGGACAGAGGGCACAAAATTTTCCTCCAAAGGGCTCTCATCCTCATTATTCTTGCTGGCAATGCCATTTTTAGAATCAGTTGCCTCAGAATCACAAAAAAGATCCTGCAAACATGCAATACCAAAGCTAAAACAGTTTGAAAGGGGCCACCAATACCACGTACTTATAAATATATGCAAACACAGAATAACCTGAGTTTCACATATTGGGGCTCGTAAAGAACTCTTAGACTCCTCATATGTGATCTGAATGAATCATAACAAAAGGATCATCAATTTGATAAACATAGAAATGAGAAGATGAAGATGAAACTTTTATTCAGATAAAAGAGGACAATGGCATTATTATGGCTACAGCTGATACTTCTTTTCTTTAAAGTGCAATTTTTATTAATATCGACCATACCTGATACTTAGTGCCTTAAATTTCTAGGTGAATCCAGCAAAAATTGGTTGACACCTTATCAAATTGAAAACAAAACTTGAGCTCTACGCAAAGAATTGGCCCTAATGGCTGAATTTGCACTGGTGTGACACACATGTTAATTACAAGTGCAACTTACAGGCAAATAGCTGTTATTCTCGAGATTTTGCTCGCCAAGGGATTTATCATTTATGTCTAAGGGAGCTTCTTTGAGACCACAGTCAACTTCATAGGTATCTCCCATTTTTTCTTCATTAACTTGCTGGCACAATACGTCATCTCTTTTCCCAGCAAGAGGAATACTTTCCGTGTTCATGACAACCTCACTAAACTGTAAGTCGTCATCATCATTATCATCAACGACATTGTAGCTACTGCTACGATTCACAGCCCTGCCAGATAACAAAAATTGATATAGATACTTCAAAGGTAAGCTAACTATATGCAAGAAGAGGCTTGAAAAGAATTTCTGACTTTCTTTGCAATTCCAACTTTCTCTTCCGAATCTTTTCCAAGACAGAAGATATAGGTTTATGTACAGCAGGTGCAGGCTTAAATCCAGCATCTCTAGTTTCTAAAAATGTTAAGACATGACTCAGTAAAATAAAATAAAAGCAAAAAGAGTTAAAAATTATGACAACGAATTCCAGCTATACCTCGCAGCAGTCTTTGGGATTCAGCATGAAGTTGATTCAGATATTCTCTTCTTTCCTGCACAACTATACAATTAACACCAAGAATACGAGCCAACAATCAAATCAAACAGGTGAGCAATGAAATGGACCAGAATAACTAACCTTTTCAGGTTTCCTCTTAGCTACAACTTTACTGCTCTCTAAAGCCACATCATCACCCTTAGATCTCTTCTTCCTCTTCTTCTTCTCCTTCTCCTTCTCAAAGCCTTCAAATGCATCTAATTGCTTTTCAGAAGCATCAATCTCCGAATCGACCTTCCCCAATTTCCCTAGACAATACGGAGAATCAAAATCTAAAGCTCTCTTAGCACCCAGTTCGCTCTCTCCAGCACAACTCGTCATATTCTCGTTGAGAACTTCCAAACCATCGGACTGCTTGTCAGTCTCGGACTCATACATTTCCACATCCTGCACAAATCTAAATTCGTCATCGGCAGGCACAACACCCAAACCAGTCTCCTCAACAGGAGGAGGTGGAGGAGCAGCCTCAGTCTCATTTCCAATTTCCATGTCCGAAGATCCAGGCTGTGGAGGAGGTGAGGCTGCCACAACCTGATGGATTACATTTTCCTTGAAAAAATGAGTCGCTTTTTTCAACCGCTTCATTTTTGTAGCAGCAAATGGAGGCGACGGCTGCTCGGAGGCTGCGATGAACTCCATTTCGTCGTCGCTGTCCATTTCGGGCCGGCGATGATCGAAACTCGAATCGCCGAAGTTGGATTGCTGTCTTAGGGTTTATCCCTCTTCTTCTTCTATTTTTTATTTTCTTTTATTATTATTATTATTTTGGTTGTTATTATCTTAATCCAAAGAAGAAAATGGAAAAACAAAAAGCAGGCAGAATAGGCGCGAAATGCTTCGAACGATCTGCCAAAACGCGCCAAATTTTGCCCAACGGCTTTTCCAGGCTTTTTTGGGAATTGGGCCGTAACCAATACCTCTTTTGATTTTGGGTCGTTTAAAAAAATGGCATTCCGTTTGGCGGGTTCAAAACTTACTGGGTTGGATATAAATAATTAAAGTAGTAGTACTAGTATGGATTATAGTTATTAGAACGGGATCGAGAGTTGAACCGGTGCGAACTCTGGTTTTTGATTCATCGGTTGAACTGGCGATTCGATCTAATCCGATCGTCGGTCTAATTACAAAGAAATTTTAATATAAATTATAATATATATTTGCAACAAAACTGAGGTGGCCGAGTGGTAGATGGACTACCTAACCCTTCAGGTTATTGGGGATTGATTTCCGGCTGACACATTTTTTACTTAGTGTGCATTTATTATCTGTTTTTTATAATCTTTGTTAATTATGTTAATATATATTTATTAAGTATTAAACCGGTTTATAAAACTAGCTCGGTTATACCGGTCGAACCCGATTTTGAGAGCAATTCAAATGGCCCCTTAGTTGCCTTTTTTTGGCCTTTAAGGCTGATTAAACGTCTCTGTCGGGTGTTTATACCTTTGATGATTCATTTATCGTAAACTCAGCGCAAGAGCAGTCCGCAAAGTAGCTGGTTGAATCTCTCGTTGTTCCACAGTAGCTCAGTGGTAGGGCGGTCGGCTGTTAACCGATTGGTCGTAGGTTTGATCTACTTGAGGAGATTCATTCTGAATTAAAGAATTCATGATGAAAGGCAAACTTTTATCTTTGACCCCTTGTATCACCACCTACAGGAATGGATTCCAGAGCGCTGCTTACATATCATATAATCCATGACTGATCGTGCAAGACAACGACAAAGAAGAAACATAAATCAATGAAGTCTAAATCAAAGACTTGCTGAAAAATCAAAGAAACTTCACAACATCAGAAATCAAATTCAGATACGAATCGAACTATCAGCAAACACTAATAAAATGATAAACTAAATTATTCATCCACTACACAGAAGCGATTTAGAAAATCACACATACGGAAAAATGCGCGAACCAGACCAGGACAGGCCAGACGAGGAGTTGAAAAGCAAGAGCACAATCAGTCATGAATAGAAGAGGATTGAGATGTAAGTCATCCATACTCCAGGGTACGCGAACCACTCCATGTTCTTGTTCAGAATCGGTTGGTGGTGTCGCTTGTACATACATCTTTTGTCTCCTCTTATTTGATTCTCATAAAACAAAACCGAAAACGCAATTTCTCTCAGACAATTTCTCAAAATAAGATATATTGATTAGTATCCAATCTGCCCAAAGAGGTGGCGGGGACGAATTTTGGAACGATGGAGATCGCCAATTAAGGATTTGATGTTGAAATACTGAGAATATCTTACAAGTATGTGAGAGATGGTGGGCAGACGACAACAATCTAGAAAAACAGAGGAAAGGGCAGTGATAAATAATGTAATTTTGATAAATATATAATAATATTTTGATAAAATATTTTTTATCCTGGTGCCCACCTAAACATGTTTTAAAAATTACATATAGTACTATTATATTTAATTTGGGTATAAGTTATCCGTTCACTAGTAATACCTAATCTTTATAGCAGCTACCAAATGCACTCTAAACGTCGATATAAAGCTCAAATCCAAAGCGCAAAAAAAAAAACCCCAAAATCACAAAACTCGATAATTTATTTACAGTAAGTAATAGAAACTTTGCTCTACCCACTTCACATAGGATTTCTCATCAGTCATCACCAAGGCTACTACTACCTTTTTTTTTTTCACCTCAAAACTAGAAAGGAAAAAAAAAATCAAAACCGTCCTTCCTATATACCCTGGTTAAACGATTAAAACCACAGACAAGACATTCTCTCCAAACACACTTGTGTAAGCTCCCTAGCAAGATTTCTGTAAAATGTTCTTTTGGATTTTACGGGAATACAACTTCTTTAGGAGTACAAGTTCAATGGGCCATTAGAGAAGTCGCCCTCTGAATTTCCGCGTCGTTGCTTGGTAGGTGCGAACCATTAAACCGACTCCAATCCCAACTCCCAAGCATACACCAAGCCCAATCCCTACACCAACACGAACCCCTGCATTGAACCAGGACAGTTCACCATCTTCACTTTCTATGTACTCACCTCTCCAGTAAGGATCACGGTGCTCTTCTTCACTTTCCAATTTGTAGTTGTGGTATTCTGAGACCTGAAATGAAAATGGCATCAAACCTCAGCCGTGGAATATGAACCAAGGGAAAAGTCCATAAAAAAAGTAAATGCAATTGCAGATAAGGCATTCCCGAGGTTCAGCAAACAACTATGCTCATAGCACCTACACCTATGCATCTCTACAATAACCATCGAACTTTTATATACTAAGTATAAAAGCACACAGATTGTTCACAACTCTACAATAGTGAGGTTTGCCAGATGTACATTAAGACAAGACATGTTTTATTAATCCAATATCAATTCATATATCATTGAAGCATGCTATAAATACAAGGCTGTTGGCCTGCAACAGATACATTCAGTCAGAGAACAATCAACGGTTGACTATCTTTAGTTTTGTCATTAACAAACCAAACAAAAAAACAAAAAATTTCAAATTACTTTATGCAGTTTTTAACAAATAAATTGAACAAATTAACCTACACTGCTAGTTCAGACCAGTGCATAGCATATCTGTTTCACAAGTGAGACCCTGGCGCATAAATAATGCAATGGTAAAGTCATCCAACAGAAAACACCAAGCATGATGAAATAATTTTCCCACCACTTTTAAAAGCTTGGGCCCTTGTCCATAGGCCCACATGCATATAAATAGGATAAAATACCGATTGCTGGCTTGACTATTCCTCTAATGATATATGAAGTAACATGTTTTACCAGATAATAAGCAAGCAAATTGTCAAAAACCTTAGCATAGTTTATGCAGGTCAGGATTAACATGAGAATTCAAGCTGGTTAAACAAAACTCTGCCATAGCTTCATGCCGTTATTTTAAGATTAGAAGTGTCGAAATATAGTATAAGGTACTCAACTAGGTTATCGTTTGATACGACAAGCTAAAAGCAACTTTCAGCACTCAAGCAAACATTTCAAAGTGAGTAAGGAAAAGCACCATATTCTCTGTAGTAATTTGGACAAACATTATTTTAGTTTTTGAGATATTTCAGAACATTAAGTAAGAATTCACTTGATGGTTCCAGTCGGCAGATGATCAAAATGGATCCACATATGCAAGAAAAGCAGGATAAATTCTAGTTTCAGCTGTTAGCAAGTTACCTGCAAGTCTTCGCCAGAAGTAGCGTTTGATTTGTATTCGGACGTCTCATCTTCAGGAATTGCATCCAAAGCACGCAATTTGTTTTGTTTTTTCAGGTTGGAGAGTTGAATAGACTTTGTTAGAATAATAGGCGTTCCATTGAAACAGCCAGCAAGGTAGACCTCAATAGTTGGTGAAAATATTTCATGACCCATAATTTGTTTACCCTTTAGAAAACTTGTTCCAGCAGCAATCTGTGATTCACAGTTCATGCTCCACTGCTCAGAAATTTGTGTAGACTCTCGAACAGTACTACCATTGCTGCTAGCCATCTCCAAAACGCCAGATACAATGAGCTTTGCCTTGTCAAGAACCTCAAATTTAACTTTACATGTTAACCTTATACTATCAGTTCCGACAAATGTAGCTTCTTCGCATTTTTTATCCATTCGATCTCTCCTAAGAAGAGACAACACGCCATCAGAATGAAGACCACATCTGGACCCATTAACTTCGAGGAGTGTGTTGGGACTAAAAGGGATCAGATTGAGGGTCAGAAACTCAGGTGTGGAATCATCAACTACAAAGTTACTGACCCTCACATAAAATACTCTCAAGTCCAGCCAAGCCGTTGACAATTTTCTGGGTGTATAATAAGATGGGTGTCGAATAATCTGTAGGCCATTAGTGGCCGGTTCTTCCTTTTTTGACACATCATAGGAAAGCCCTACCATCATGGTCTCTAGACTTCAATGAAACCTAAGAACATAGACAGAGTCAGCATATGGGTATAAGCATGTTGATTCCACAAAGAGGCGGTACTAAATTTCTTAACCATTGACAGAGGAGAAACTCAAAAGAAAATAAAAAGAAAAAACACCAAAATTTCGAAAAGAGAAACTCCATGCATCATAAGACCCGGATGAGATAAAAATATGAAAACTCAGAACTGAAGAACCACATGCCAACCAACATGGCTACAGTTTAAGGTCAGCATAGCAATAGCTGGAAAGAGATAAGAAATCCATGTCACACACAAAATAAGCAGATGACCGTTCGAAAACATAGAGCCACCATACACAAAGAGGGCAGTATTTTTAAGCGATTTGTGAGGAAATGGAAACTACGCACCAGCAGATACGAGAATCACAAAGGAGCAGAGGAGATCCCAAATACCTTCTCTTACAATAAAAGCCTGACGAGATCTAAAAGACAGCTGAAATGACTTTGGCTACAAACAAAATTCCAAAATGACGCAGAAGTAATATAACATATACCTAACCATAAAATAGAAAATTCCCGAGAAGAAGAAAACAATCAACCTTCCTCTACCTCTTTCTTGGAATCTGTCCTCTAGCGAAATACAGCATAAGCTAAGCCACGCCACAAAAATTAACCCACAAAATCAATCAGCAGGCACATGCAAACAAACCTAGAAATTTTCCATCCACAAGAACCTCCTCCTCCTAATATCAAATCCGGCACAGGTAGTGATTCCACCAATCGCTTTCAGACTCCTGAACCAAGAGAATTATCAACCAATAGACACCACCTGGATTTGACGATACCCAATTTGTGGTAGGACCCTGATTTTGTCTTTCGATAGATTAGATTGAATCGGGGAATTGAAATGAGAGAGAGGATGGAGAAAACGTATGGCGATCTTATCCGAAGATGTTGGTTGACGGAGAGAAACATGTGTCTGTCTTATGATGCTACCTACGAATTTTGTTTTGATAAACGCTCCCTCTAATTACTTCTTGTTGACTTTTTGCTCCACAAAAATATCTGACGATGTCTAGAATATGTTTTATAATTATTTTATTTTGTTTGTAAATTGGGTTTAAGATGGGATTTCGTAACTTATTTTTTTTATTTTTTAAATCGCAATTGGTGCCGGCATCGATTTCAATCCAACCTTTATTTTATATATTCGGTTTCGATTTTTAATGATTTGTGCCTAATATATATTTTCTTAAAAATATATTACTCAGTATTAATATTCAATGAATTTGACTTATTTTAATTTTAAATGAGATATATTATTAATTTTTTGAATTTAAAGATGCTTTAACATTTATATTCATAATAAATATACACCTAATTTATAAGTTATACATAAAAATAATTATTAATAATACATTTTAGAATAATGGTTGTATATTACTATTATTATTTCTTAAAATTATCATCGAATGATAAATATAGTCTGTTTCATACTATTATAAGAGAGGCTACTACGAAAAGTGTCTTATACAACCCCACTCACCCCGCACCAGGCCTCGACAGACCCAACCCCGTGCGACTAACAACGAGTGCACAACTACTGAGTCCTCGCGCCTCTGCACTGCAACGCCCCAGCTATTCAACCTATTAACCTCCTCATTTGAGGCAGCAACCTCTGGGGCTAAGTCCACCATTTTAGCCCTCAACAAGCTCCCTACTGCGCTTTGAAGGAAAAATTCGGCGAAATCCAATGGTCAACCTCCTCCAAATACTTTAAGGCACATCTGTCTTTCCAAATTTCTCATAAACCTACAATGAAGCAGATAATAGTTACCACACCCATCCGTGACTTTATACACGGCTCTGCAAACCAGACTCTCATCATTTGATCTAACTTATCCTGACGCTTCAGGCTGGTAATTCCTTCCAGCACCAGCCACACAAACCCAACCAGCTGACCTTCCAAGAACAAGTTATCTAGCGACTCCTCATTACCTTCCTTGCAACACCAGTACTTAGATGTCAAAGAAATACCCTTCTTGTTTACAAACTCATCAGTGGTCATAACCCCATGCCGAAGCTTCTTTTTACTCGATGAGAATTCAACACTTACAATCTTAAAACAAGCTCATATCGTCAATGCAAGGAAAATATGCATAAGAAGCTTGAGTTTGTTCCCCTTAACGTTTCTGGTTCCCTCTTTTATGCTAAACTCTTCTATTTAAAACGAAATATAACAATCAAACTCAACTTTGTACACATACATTTACCACGTGTAACACGCATTTAAATTCTTTGGTGTCCATAGTGCACGAGTTATAGTATTATGAGAATACAAATTTCATTTTTCAACTCTTTTGTGGATCACGAGATCCATCTAACCTAACTTTGAAAATGTAACCACTCTATGGCAAGACATGAGTTTTACAAACAATATATCTTTTCAATAGAAAACAAGCCTTCATTGAAAAAATCGAAATAAAGATCAGATCAAATAAATCTAAACAATCACACAATTTTTCCACCATCTTACTATGTGACAGACGGTAATTTTCCAACTACTTATATACTTAGCTATATTAATTTTTGATAGTTCAATGATTAAAACTAATAGTTTTTTTAATTTTTCATATTTACAGACTAATAATCATAAAATAAAATCCAAAGAACAGAAGAGTTAAAACTATATCAAACAATCACACACGTACTGACTGCGTGCTGATTGTGCAGGATCAACCAATCCGAAAAGAGTACACTCTGTACAAACAGACTTGCGAGCTCAGCCGCCCACAAATCTTGTCTTTTTAATTAAATTGATCATATTCAATCCAAATGAGAACTCTTGACCCATCCTCTGCCCATAGTTAGTAAATATATCTCTATAATTGAATTCCATCTAATACTCATAGTCTCAATGACTATAAGGACTCAACAAGTTATCGAACTGAAAGTTCATAAATAATTTTGAAACAGCTATACACAAATTAAAAACTAGTATTCCAGTAGAAACCTTTGAAACATAAAAAAGGGGCAGTTCACTATTTGTGTTGGAGTTGCATTAATTGAACCTAATACTTCCATTTGACTGGCTAGTAAACAAGGGGCTCTCTTGCCAACTCAATCATCAAATTGACTTCACCAACCCATTGAGTTCTTAGTTTGCTGAATTTTTGCATGATGGGATCTTTCTATCTCTTCCTGCAACATATTAAGTCAACTTGTGATTGCATTTATAACACACACCCCCAAAGCCTCAATGAAACTGTAAATAAAGGTGGAGTTATCCAAACAAACCTTGCAAGATTTGAGCAAAGGCTGCAAGAATGATGATCTGAAATAGCTTATTGACTTTCCAAGTGAGGTTCCTCCCAAATCTAGGAAAACATAAGACTTGGGGATTGTTAACTAATGTTATTTATCATGTAAAGACATGCAAACAACAACAAATTGTACATAACAACTCCAAGAACAGCTGATTAAGCAAAACTATTACTAACCGTTATCAGCATCTGATCTTAGCCCTCCTTCATTCAGTTCTTCCATAAGCTGGGTACAGCCAAATAACATATCATTACTATTTGTGTTCCAATAATTACTATAATGGTCATAAACGGAGCATTCAAGTTCAATCGGCTAGCCAGCGGGGTTCATTTCCGTACATGTATAGCTGCCAAAATGCAACATGTACCTAAACTTATAATGATCATCAGGACATTTTGCATTAGCAAGTCATGTCCAAATAATTTACAGTTAAAAATAGTCCACTCAACAAGCATTGATGATAGCTCTTAAAGTTTCTCGACGTGCTCCAATATATGACTCTTCTCGATTTATGAGGATGACAAACTCTAATATGGTTATGAAAAAAAGAGGAAATCAAGCCACACAAAGGCTCTTCACAAATAATGAGCAGTTACAAGCAAACATGAATGCAGGTTTGTTCTTTTGTACACATTCTAAATCTTTTAGCTGTTGAACACATTTGAAAGACAACATTCAACAAATACATGCATGCTCATTTCTAGAAATCCTTGTATTATGTATTCCACTCAGTACTCATTTTCAAGGTCACATTTTGATGTTTTTTTATCAGGTATCACACACCCATATATGTCAATCCCTATAATAATCAAGTTTTTAGCATTAAGTAGAATGGTTCAGTTCTGTTAATAATAATCTCTGACAAGTAACTGAATGGAACCTTGCAGCAATCAATCTCACCTTTGAAAGCGTTGGAACAGTTGTAGGATCAAATTCCTCAGAACAATTGGGGTCAATGGGAACACATACCCTGCCTGAAAAGACATAAGATGTGAAGTGTTTAAGACAAATGATCATTGACTGCTTATTTAAAATATATTATCTGCTTTCGCATTGCAAATACTTCAAAACCTCCATTTTAGCACTCAAAATGAGAACCGTCATATAAATTTTTTGGTACCAACTTGGGAGAGGTTATAGAAGTAAATTCAACAAATATACAAGAAAATTCTTTTATAAACATATAGCTCTATCAATAACATACATTCACTGTGTATAATAACTTCTGCTGGAATAATAAGGCTAAACCAAAACATAATTTTTTGGTTTGGTTAGCCTGTAATGGTAGACTTAACACTAAGGACAGACTTGTGAGATTTGGTGTAATTGTGGATAGAACATGTCCAATGTGTAAGATAACTGATGAAACTTTGAAGCATTTGTTTTTTGAGTGTCCTGTTTCGAAGGAGCTTCTGCAGAGCCTTCTAAACAACTTTGACATTCTAAATCCATGTGCTTCTATTGACGAGGCAATTGACAGCATTAAATTGGCTTTTACAGGTTTGAGAACAATCAAACAAGCTGCAGAGGCTGCTGTAAGCATGTGTATCTACACTATATGGAAGGAAAGGAATGCAAGAGTGTTTAGAGGAGAAGGAAGAAACCTACACAAGCTGAAAAAAGAGATTATGCAGGAATTAAATTTTATCCTAGCAAAGATTGAGAAGCTCAAAATGTCATCCAAGAACATATATTGGGCAAATAAATTGGGTATTGATCCAGCTTTTATTAGAAAGAAGAAAATGAAGAGGGATGACAACTGATTTTCAAGTAATTTTGTGCTGCCTGCCCCGAAGGTTTAGCCATACACATGTTTAGCTTTGGGCAGGGGTATCTATGTACTCGTCAGCCACCATGGCTGGCCTGTTTTATTTTGGTAGAACAGTTGGTTACTTCTGATCTCATGTAAAAGTTTTTTCTGAGATGATCTGAGCCTGTATAGCTTTTATTCTTTGGAATGCATTTTCAATCTTTCCAAAAAAAAATAACATACATTCACAATTCCTTAAAGATGAAATATATCACTTCATGAATAATTGAGAATGGATTGTCACTAATTTGTGTTGAATTTATATTAAGGTAACATTTATTTTTTACCTTTTCTCATTGGATGTGAAAAATCTGAATCCTTTGTTCTTGCATTACATGGAGTTTGACAAGTTATTGTTGCAATGACTTCTCTTTTTCGCTTTACGGAATGCAACAAAGCTTACTGAATCATACTTGTTACTTCCTAGAATAAGTTTTAAATTAATCTAACAATAGCTCTCCGAGCATTTGGCACAAACAAATAGATAATAAAATTCCACACACTTCAGGTTATGATTTGTTCATATATCTCTATGTTAATAAAACTGAGGTGCTTGGAAATACACAGTCAAGATCAGTTAGAAATACACAAACAATCTGCTTGTAAGCATACCTGTTTTAGGGTGTACACAGAATGGCGCCTTCAACAAATGGTTCATGTGTTTAGAGACCTGAGGAGTAATACAGGAATCTTACTTGTGCAAGTGTAATGTTATAATAAACTCAGAGATATAAACTATGTATTCAGGTTGTTGAATCATGTCTTGCTTTATTATCATAGCAGCTCAGAGTTTTTTGGAAACTTTATTAAATTTGGATTTCCTGCTAATTTAGATATATTACAGTTAATAAGATTAAAAGTCCTTTTTTTTGGGCTTATTAGCACCCATATAGCCTAGTTTGAAGTAATGGGTGAGACAAATTAGAGTCACAAAGTCTCTTAGCTTTCTTAATATTCTTGTATTCTCTAACAAGAAGTAATAAGATTCGCCTTTGTCAGGGGTCGTAGATCATTACCATTGAACCACTAAATTTTTGAGTTCTCTTTTATTCTTGTATATATTCCGTTGTGTTTCTATAACAAACTGGCATTAGAGTTTAAAGTTTTGTGATGGTGACTCATTTGTGGTTTGACGATATACTTTTTGATGGCAAGAACAACTATGAAACAAAGAGAATAAAGATGAAGGTTTAGTTGCAGCGTGAGGAAACAGTAAGAGCTTTGGAAGGTAAATATCATGAAAATATGAATTATTCCAAGATGGAAGAATGGCCATTTGAAGCACTCCAATTATCCTTGAAAACTGACATTCTATAAAAATTGTTGGACGCGGAAATGGCAAAGAAGTTATGAAATAAGTAGAATTTCTTTTAAACAAGAAATTAATTTGTTTGTTGTACTTGAAGACTTCCACTTTATAATATCGGAATGACTAAAGATAGTTTCTTACAAAGTCATATGGATGAGTTTAATAAAATTGTTCATAACAGATAACACAGGGATGAGGACTGTAAGCATGAGGATGTGGACATCTCGTAGTTGTGCTCACTTCCTAAACATAAGCATACTTTTGTAAACCCTATGTTACATAGTCGATATGTTATGTGCCGGGATGTTGGTAAATGATGGATGGTGTAGGTTGTTATCATGCGAGGTGGTGGGTCGTGGTTTGGGTAGTCGGTTTTTGGATGTTATGACCGGCTAGAAGGAGAAAGGGAGGAGAGCAAGAAGAGAGAAGAGGAGAGAAGATAATTCTATTGCTTGTCTCATAATGCTTTCATGACCTTCTTTAAGCAAGAGGCGGCCCTAACAGTGAAATCTAAACAATCTAAACTTGCTAACAAAGCTATCTTGAAGCCTAAGAAACCAAAAAATGGAAATAAGATCTAGACAATCCAAACTTGCTAACTATAGAATATTTAATCCAAGACTGAATCGGCCAGTGGAGCTACTGCCACCTTCTTTCGCCTGGAATACGTGTGACCCCACATGACACGAGATACAATGAAATCGAAGGAGGTAAAATTAACACTATTATCAGAGGAAAAGGAAGAAAAATTAAAGAGAGATGATTTTAATGGACACATGAAGAGCCTTACTTGAGAGAGATATTCTCAAAAAGACTATAGTAAACACAAAGAAAGGTTCAGGGAACGGATGCAATTATGTATTACTATTTTCATCAGGTGTGTCATTACAACTTTGATTGTCTGGCAATCAAAAAAATGAACAGACAAGAAAAATATCGAGTCTTAAGCAAGTTAGTGGACATGTTTGAAGGTTTAGCTATGTCCTGACTATTTTCTCAAGATAGTTGTTTTGGTCCAAAGTAGATTCCTGATAGCACATCTATCTATCAAATCACTCCATTCATAGATTAGTCAATGATGTAAGGAAAAAAAATGGTGCATTCCTACTAAGGAGCAAGGCAAAATGTGTTATTCATAGAATTGATAATGTTCAGATTAAATGTCATGATGATATAGTCAGAAATTTTAGGAACGTTTCACACGTTTCTTGTGGGAAAAATGATTTCTTTGATTACACCGAATCGTGGTGTCTACAAATTATATATCATAGGTGGAGCTTTAAAGGTAAAAAAGAGTTCCATAATAATGCTAAAAGGAAAGCTGAGTAGAGGCTTGTGTGTGCTACGGGGAAGCACAGATTAAGGTTTAGTTGATGTAACCGTAAACTCAGAGATGGATTATAGTAAGCTACTGATATGTGGTTTGTACTTATGAGCGAGAGGGGCAAATATATTTAGAGCATGGTTTGTTTTGTGGCAAAAAGACAGGGCATCTAACTTTTGCGAGCATTGTGTTCTAAGAAAGCAGCACAGAGATAGATTTGATAATAGTATCCACAATACAAAGTGTGTTGTAAATTTTATTCATTATAATTAGCGAGGTCCCTCTTAAAGAACTTCACTTGGTGGTGCAGGATATCTTTACATTCATTGATTTTTTTTATAAAAGTGACATTATTCTAACCAAGAAGATAGAATTTTTCTGAATTTCAAGAGATAGAAGAGATTGATAGAGAATCATATACGGAAGAAGATTAACCGTCTTAAAATTTATAATAATTTAGCATTGTTGGAGGTGTACTCAGTGATCTTCGTGTTGATGCAGACATCGCTAGACACCGTACTGTTGTAGGATATACTCCAAAAAACAAAGTCGTAGAACGGATGAACAGAAAGCTAATCGAGAGAGATAGAAGTAAGCTCTCCTTTGCGGGTTTGAGAAACGAATTCAGGACAAAAGCGGTCAATACATCTTTTCACTTGATATGTCTCCTTCTACTACTATTGAATGTAAGGGTCAGGAAAGCTTACAGATATTCTTATTTAAAAGTAGTTGATTTCAACATATTACCGTGTTATTGATGGGAAGATTGGGCTGAGAGTTCAGAAAGTTGTTCATTTTGGACATGCTAGTGAAGTTAAAAATTACAATTTATGAGATTTGACTTCCTTGATAACAGTAATCAGTGAAAAAGTCATTTTTATGAAATTATATTGTTGAAGCATATTGAAAATTGATGGAGCTTAGCAGTGAAGTAAATGAAGCTCATCAAAAGGTCAAGCTTAAAGTTGAGACACCCACCAAGGCTCCATAAGTCAAGCAATAATTAGAAGGTGACTGCTGAAGCGATAAATAGTAAAACAAATTTAGTTATCAGATGGGTTCATAGTATTGCACTAGAACGTGAAAGAAGAAAAATTGGAGCTCCAAAAAATATGAAAACTCAAACTTTGTTGTTTATGCTTTAACAACAGTTGGGAAGATAAACGAGTCATCACCTTATTTAAAAGCTACCAAATGCGTCTACTTAATGTGCAATTTTTATGGCTGAACAGAACAAATCTCTTCATAAAAATAGAAAAATTAGAGTTGGTACCTTATGTTTAAGTTAAAAAAAAAAATTATTGGAGAACCCACTATTGTGGGGCAAAATTCTGAAAAGGACGCAACCTCAAGTCCGCGCATATACGTACGTCAGGCATTTAATAGAGTTTATCCTTTGCTGGGTCAGCCAGGAATTGAACCTATGATTTTGGAGACCTGGATTTCATAGACTGAGCCATCAACCAGTTCAACTACCACAACGGTTGGAAGTAAAGAAAAGTTGGTTGCAAGTGGATCTTTAAAAAAAAAGAAAGGAATGCCATGTGTGGAAAATGCTAAATACAAGGCATGCTAGATCACTAAGGGGTATAACTTGAAAGATGGAGTTGATTTTGTTAATATAGTTGGATCTACACTCAAAATCAATTGGCAATGAGTGGGGGAGCCCAACTACATATCAGGATCGCCTGAAAGCATGTAAAGGGCGATGTGGGATAGCCACTGCTCAACACCCACCCTCACTTGCAAGAGCCTCTGATAAGTGCAGCAAGTGGGGACCTCGTACGGAGAAGATAACCGTCACGAGTTTTATACGAAGGGTGCGGCGAAAACTCGCTCTGATACCATGTTAATATAGTTGGATCTACACTCAAAACCAATTGGCAATGAGTGAGGGAGCCCAACTATATATCAGGATCGCCTGAGAGCATGTAAAGAGCAATGTGGGATATCCATTGCTCAACAGATTTTAATGAGTTATTTTCTCCAATCGTAAAATAAACTTAAATATGAGTTTTACTTACATCATTGCTTAATATGATTTGGAATCGAAGCAACTAGACATTAATACAACTTTTTTAATGGTGAATTAGACCACTTGCATGTATCAATCGGAGCGGTATCACATTGAAAGGAAAAATATATATTTGCAAGTTAAAGAAGTTTTCATTTGTTGATGTGGTCTCCTCGACGATGGTACAAAAGCGTTTTGATTCTTTCATGGTAAGTTATGAGTATTCAAAAGGTATCTATGATAGTTGGGTGTATCAGAAAAAGCTGCAAAATGGCTCAATTGCGTACTTGTTATTCTATGTTACTGACATACTCATTGCGTGGAAATGCATGTACATAGTTAACAAGTGAAAAAGCGCAACAATAGATTTGAGATGAAAGATCCAAGAGTAGCTAAGAAGATTTTTAATACGAGAATTCATAGAGAAAAAAGCCGATACGTTATATCTTTCACATAGATGATATATTGAAAAACATTGGATGCAAATTTACAGCCATTTGATACCTCATTAGCCTCACACTTAAAACTTAAAGATGCGTTGTCACCTTAAAATGAGGTGGAGAATGAACATACGGCTCATGTTTTATATGAGAGTGCGGTGGGCAGCATCATGTGTGCTCGGATATGCACTCATCCTGATTTTTCATAAATTAATCCTCGCCCAACAAGTCAAACATGCAGGCCCCAAGGCCTTCTTGCATCATTACTATGGCAGCTTAAAGCTTGTTAGAAACTCTCTTAAATTTGGATCTCCAACTAATTTAGAATTCTAGTCTTAAAAAATTAGAATATCTAATCGTTTTATAACTTTTTAGTACCTATAAAAACCTATATTGTGTTTAAAGGAGAGGTATTTAGCTTTCTTAGTTTTCTTGTATTCTCTATTACGAAATAATAAGATTCTTTTTTTGTTCGCGGACGTAGATCATTATAATCAAATCACGCAATTCATGTGTTTCCTTATATTCCTTGTTTGTTGTTTTTGTTAATAATCAACTATGCTACTCTAACACATGTTCTTTAGTTAGTCCAATCTCTTTAACCTAGAAACATCACATTCCATAAAAGCAATTTAATGATAATATCAGCAGTTGAACAAACCTCCATATCAAGCCTAGGGTATGTATAAGTAAAGACAATCTCTTCAACGCATCTGCGAAGTCCCTTGGTCTAAAAAAGAAAAAGAAAAATTTATGAACATTTGGAAATGCAAATAGGCTACAAAAGACTGATATTGCTCAATATGCGCCAATAAATGAAAGATTAATGGTGAATAAAACCTCCAAAATGAGGGGATACCTAGTTCTACACTCTAATTTTTAAAGAAATCAAAGTCACCTTGTATTTACTGAAAAAGGAATGCTCCTTGAGCATGATTATATTTCATGTGCAGGGTCATAGTTTAGCGATATAGACAATTGTAATGATCTGAAACCAAATTCGAAATGTATTCGCATTATTAGGATCCCAAAAGAGGAGCCTGAGACCGATGAAAAAAGTACACTAAGAAGTCTGACATTTGCAATTTTACTGGTTTAATATTTTAACTGTTAAATAGAAAGACTGCAGCTCGACATCATTTAGGAGAATGTAAGGCCTGTAGTGTACCACCTAGATTGGGACATGCTAGCTTTGCAAGAAAGAGTATGCATAGGGCCTGGCAAGGTTAAGGGGGGAAAATACCTTATTCTTCCCAGATTGAAGCAAATGTTTAAGTTGTCCCCATCGAACAGAATTAACATCATCCTTCACGTTCGATGAACGTTTATTATCCTGCCACTTCCCACGAAGCTCCGACTTGGTGGCTGAAAGTACTATGTAAGACCACTTAAGCTATATTAATTCAGTTAAATGAAACTATGGCAAGCTCTGATATGTATACCTTCGTCAGGGACCAGATTCAATATATTCTCGCACCTATCCTCAGTTGCAAAAAGTTCTTGATTGAGGAGTACATTGTCCTCAAAGAAATCCCTCAAAACTTCTGAATAAGCCTTCCTGCATGAGTAAAAAATAACTAGTTGACGGCAAATCAATTACTAGTAAAATAAGACTATAGAATCAACACTTACACAAGAAAGGGATGAAGAGCTTGTCCCACTAGAGAGACCTTTTGGTTGTTTTCGTTCCCCTAAAAAGTGAGCCATTCTAATCAGAACACCTCTGTACCCTAAAACAACTAATACCAGATTTAATCATTAGCATAATACCTTATACACTCGGAAGTAATCAGCAACAGAAGCTCTCTGCTCATTTGTCAATCTGAAGACAGATGACAAATTGTTCAAAATTGATTATGTATAAAATGGAATAAAGGGAACTAGAGGTTCCAGTTGAGAAGAGTTTCAGTTCACCTTCTAGCTTTTCCATCACAAACCCAACAATGGACACCACGTCGGCCGCTGAAAACCCAAAGAATGTGATTGAACCCAAAATCATCTGAAAATGAAAAGTTGCACTCCTTTAGCATCATCAACCTCATTCAGGAGTCAGGACAACATAATGCCCAATCAACGCACATGTATCTGTTAATGTTCTTCAGAATGATATCACTACTTCATAAAGATGCAATGGAGATGAGTGACCGATCCTTAACAAAAATTTCAACATAGTCAACAAGATATAGTTCACAATAATCCTAACCTCTCAATGCAGAATCAATCACTTTGATTGCAGCTGTCATTAATGGCCAACATTTTAAGCAAACATCTGCTCCAGAACAACAGTATCTTACATCATCATAGTCTGATATATCCTGTAGCAAGAAATAAAAAGTTGTGCTCATATAACTGTTCTTGAGAGAAGGCGCTTTAAATTTAAGTATAATTAGTGGTGGTGTCAGATGACTCTTCTTACGATGTCAAAGACTAGCTCCCTCTCCACTGGAGTAAAAACATTATCTCCAGTTTGGGCATATGCGTGTCTCTTGGCAGGCTGCAAGAATTAATTGTACGGAAATATTCAGAATGCATATTTGTGCTGGTGTATCTATCAGGCCTGTATCACTAAAATCATTAATCTTTTTTTATCAAGCCAGTCTTAGAATGGTGATGAGTAGATGCAGATAAATCCCAAATAATATCAAGTTGCAAACTTGGAAAAAAGAAATGAAAGTGGCAGCGTACATTAACAGTGTACACAGGACCAATATCGATCTTAAAGGGGCAATTGTTCCTGATGGAATTTTGAAGCTCCAAAACACTATTGAATGACTGGAAACGCAAATAAATGTCATTTTCTAACGTAAAAGAGAATTCTCTTCGACTGAAGTAGGACTGATCACAGCCAGGATGTTTCCCGTCTGTTAAAAGAAACACCAAAACGGGTGAGCGACCAGTAGGCCAAGTCAAACATATTGTACAGGTGCAAGAAATTTGAGAAGAAGGTTCTGAGTTACCATGTCCATAGCACATCCATTTATACAAATCTGCGTAAGGGAAAAGCTTTCCTACAATTTGAAAAGAGTAAAAAGAGAGAATCAAACACAAGAAAACTTCAGGGACTCGATAATTCACTTCGAGAAGAAGAGACAAGCATATAAATACCATAATAAAATTTCAAATGGTCAGGATTGAATACTTCATCAGCAGCCATTTCCGAATTGGCCACCGGGACCGCCGGTCGGTCAATCTGCATATCGTCACCACTGCTCGTGGCTTCTTGTGTGGTCATCTTTGTGTGCGTGTTTGTTCCACCAGCAGCAGATCGCCGTTGAAGAAAATGCCCAATCAAATCAGGTAAATTAGAATTGGGAGGCTGGTGTTGGCGGGAACACAGACGCCAAGCCGCGTTGAAGGCGGGAAGATATTTATCGCCACCAACAATTCGAACCGTACAAAGCGAGTGGGATTTTCGGTTCAATTGGACAATCACCTACGGCACGACTAGAGATGCCCGCTATCCAAGCCATTATCGCAATCATGTGACCAACCATCTAGATTTAAACGGGTGTATTAATTTTAAAACGGGGTCGTTTTATTTTGTACTAAATTAATAAATTAAACTGAGCCCAAAATAAATAATAAATCCAAATAAATTTGAAATAAATATAAACTACGGAAAATATTATTTAACTGAGAATTAAAATAAAAATAAATGAATAAAAATTATAAAAATCAGCAAAAATATTACTTCCTCCGTCCTCTAATACATGTCGTTTAAGGTTAATTTGAGTAGATTAAGGTGAAATTAATGCTAGCGGTTGGAAAAATTTAATAAACAGATAGTTAATATTTTTTTAAAAAAATCATACAAAAAGTAAAATTGGAAGATAATTACTTATGAGGAATGTGTTTTTTATTAATTATGATAAAAAAGTGATTAATGTTTGACATTTTAAGATAGTTATTGATATTGAATATATATTGGAAGTTGTTAAGTGACAAGTAAAAGTGGACAAAAAATTAGGTTAAGTGACATGTAAAAGAGGACCGAGTGAGTATTTAATTTAAAAAATGTAAATAAAACAAGACAAAAATCCACAAACTTATATTTTTATGTTTATTAAAACATTTATATTATCATATGAATAGTACATGAATGGTTATGTTCATGAGATTAAGATATAGGTTCATGAGTTTGCCATCTTAATACTCATCATATGAATAGATATGTTCATGAGTTGACCATTTATATTCATGAATCGATATCTTAAATAGACAAAAATCCTAAAAATAAAAAAAATCAAAAAATATTATTATTTAACTCAGAAACAATCAAATATAAAAGAAGTAAAAGAATTCATTAATTTTAGGTTTTTAACTTTATAGAAATAGATATTTTCATAAGATGAATAGTGAAGTTCATTACATGAATAACTATTTTCATATGACTAAGAAATATGTTCATGAGTAGGAGTGTAAGGAAAAACCATCAAATCAATAAATTGAATTGAATCGAACCAAACTATTCGGTTCGATTTGCATTTATTAAAAAACGATAGGTTCGGTTCCATTTTAAATTTTAAATTATAAACTGATCGAACCGAACCGAACTAAATCACAAAAACCCTAAAACTCCTTCATTGTACTGTGCGCCGTATAGCCGTCTACCTCTAATCTCTATCCTCAATTCCCATTCTGCAACATCTCTGCCACCCTGTCACACCGTTTACACTCATTTATCTTCAGTCTGTAATGTCTCACTATGTGGACGAATGTCATCTGCTGTCGACATGCTCCTCGAGTCACTAGTCACACCGCTCGAGTCATCAGTCGCGCCGTTGCGCAATGTATCCGTTGTTTTTGCTTCGTTCTCTCAAGTCACAACTCGTCTGCAGTCTGCACAGCCTAGCAAGGTACCCCATCTTCACTCTTCAGTCACACAGCTTGCAGTCTTCAGTCACGTCGCTTCATTTTCCATTTCAATTTCTTTGTTGTTCATCCGCCCTCTTTGTCCCTTAACCACTTCTTTTTAAATGCCAAATCGTCAATATATTTGTCATCGCAAGTTTCACCTCCTAAATTTCAAAAACAAAAAACTTATTACTTTTCTTTCATCATCTCCACGTCTTTGATTTCAATCACCACTGTTTTTTGCCTCCGCCTCCGCCATCATCATTCACCAGCAGTCTGCCACTCCGCCACTCCACCTTCACAGCCGCAGTTTGCTTCCGACATCACCCACAAATCCACCTCCACCATCATCACCAGTCCACGACTTCATTTGAATTCTATAGTTAGCAGACTACCTTCTTCCACACTCATTCATGGTGAAACTCCATCTTTTTCATAGGTGATTTGATACCCACTTTCGTTTTTTTCAATACTAATGTATGAAATTTACCAAGCTCTATTACTTTGTGTTATGATGTATGACATTTTTTGCAGACTGCCAAGATTTTCATCCATCAAAGAATGCTTTGCAAAGTGATTCAGTGTAGGTAACTGATATAATTAAAGAGATAGATTCGGTTCCTGAGGTAAAAGTTAAGCAATTTGCAAACTTATTTGAGATCACTTTATTAAGATTTTTAAAAATTATGGGGATAAAAGATATGTTCATTCTGTTTGTAACAATTGTAAAAATGTAAAATATGCGAAAGCAACAATGACTACTACGCTTTGCACTCATTTGAACAAGTGTAAAAATTATCAATATAACAAGTTTCTTAAGAAACAAAAGATAATTAAATCATTTCAACAGTATAGTAGGGATTGTGTGGTTTCTTAGAAATTTGATCAAGTAAGATCTAGGAAAGTCCTTGCTAAAATGATTATTTTAGATGAACTGCCTTTTAGCTTTAAACAGGGTAAAGGATTTAGGCAGTTTTGCAATGAATGTGTGCCTCGATTATAATTAGTATCTAGTGAGACAATTGCTAAAGATTGTATGATGATATATGCTGATTTGAAGAAAGAGTTGAAGAATATTTTGTGTTTTAATGTTCAACGTGTTTGTTTCACAACTGATACTTGAACTTCTCTACAAAATTTAAGTTATATGGTTGTCATTACACATTTTACTCACCAAAATTGGAAGTTGCATAAGAAAATATTAAATTTATTTCCAATTTCATCTCATAAAGGTGTTGCAATATGTAATGAAATAGAGGCATGCATGATTGAGTGGGGAATAAAAAAGATTTTTACAATGACTGTTGATAATGCTTCATCTAATGACACTGCAATAGCTCATTTAAAGAAAAATATTTCAAATAAGAATACTTTTGCTATGGATGGTGAGTATTTTCATATAAGGTATTGTCCGCATATTATTAATCTAATAGTTAAAGATGGAATGAAAGAGGAAGATGGGTGTGTTGAAAAAATTTGAGCTGTTGTAAGATATATTCGTGCTTCATCTCAATGTTCTGAGCAATTTAGAATATGTTGTGAAAAAAGATGAGAATTCTTCTAAGAATAATTTGGTCCTAGATGTCTCAACTAGATGGTATTACACTTTTTTTATGTTGGCGAAGCTCTTAAGTTTCAAAAGTCATTTGAACGATATGAATAATCTGACAATTTTTTCAGTTGAGATTGATGTCAAGTCTCCAACTTCTGATAATTGGAAAAATGCACAAGTATTTTGTAAGTTTTTAAAGACATTTTTTGAAGTCACAACAAACTTTCATTATCTTTGTATGTCACATCTAGTTCTTATTTTCAGGATATTATGACCATCCACTCAACATTTACTCATGATCTAATAGGCGGGATCCTATTTTGAAAAACATGTCTAAAAGGATGAGTTTGAAGTTTGACAAGTATTGGGGGTCAGTTGATAATATTAATATGTCGTTGTTGATTGCTGTTGTGATGGATCCTAAATACAAATTAAATTATGTGAGTTATTGTTATTAAAAAGTGTATTCATAAGCTAAGGTAGATGAGTTAGAGTTGACACTTAAAAGGACATTGACTCGTTTGTACAATTTTTATGAGTAAGAAGAATGTGATGGAACTAACAAAAAAACTAAAAATTTATTAGAGATGGAATTTGAAAGAGTAAGGAATTCTGATGATGAGGTGATTAATTTCACAAGTAATTTTGAGAGTGAACAGTGCCAACAAATGAGTTCGGAATCATAGGGATGAGAGGTAGCTCAGTTGGGGAGCACCTCACTTGAGAGGGGTTAAGCTCTCGAGTTCGAATCCCCAAGGGGGAAAGTGGGGAACCACTATTGATCCCTTTTAAAAAAAAATGAGTTCGGAATCTGAATTAGATATGTACTTAGACGAAAAGTTCGTGAAGCATGTAGTTGGAGAAAGGTTTGATATTTTGAATTGGTGGAAGGTTAATAGCTCCACATTTCGTATAATTTCTTTAATTGCTAGAGATGTGTTTGTTGTCCTCGTTTCTAGTGTCTCTTCAGAATCTGCCTTTATTCTTTGAGCCCTAGCACAGTGGAGGCTTTAATATATGCTCAAGACTGGTTGCGTGCATCATCATTCCCTACTAATAAAGATGCAACTATGGAGGAAGTGGCTGAAATTAAATCAGGTGTTTTAATTTTTATGTTGCCTCTTGTATAGTAATTTATTTACAAGTTCTTTCTAATAATGTTAGTTTTTTCATACAGTTAAAATCAGATTCTCATTTTTCCAATGCTTTTTCTAGAGGTTTATCTCATGCATAATGGCTAATGGTCATGGTGCAATAGTCTTTGGTAAAAGTTATTTTATTTACTAGATTAAACTTGATTAGGTCAATATTGTCTGATTTGCTAGCTGGTATGAGTAATATTTTTGGCCTTTCTTTTGGCAAAATATTTGACTTTTCTGGGTGATGTTTTGGCTTGTTCAAGTTATGATTTTGGCTGCCATAAATTATTGGCTGCTACTGTTATTTATTGTTTTGGATGTTGTAAAGGATTTATTGAGGTCTGCTAGCTGTTGTTTCATAGATATAAGTTATAAGAGATATGTTTGTTCTCATTATAATTTATCTGTAAATGAGTATCAGTTGCTAGATGATTATATTTTGATGATGAAATATAAATGAGTGCTAGTTGCTATCATTATAACTTATCAATAAATGAGTGCTAATTGCCAGATATTTTCTGATGACTGGCTTTGTTATATGCCTATCAGCTATTTTTTGATATTTGGCTTATGATATTCTTTTATTTTCTTAGGTACACAATTCCAGAATATTTGATTTTGAAGAGACTAGAGAAAAAAGAAGATACAAAAGTGAACAAGACATAAAGTTCCCGATCTAATGTCTTTGTATTTGCATTTACATGTTTGAGTTGGGTACCTAGATATTCATCATATAAATAGCTATCTTGATGAGATTAAAAGATATGTTCATAAGTTGGGCACTAAGATATTCATAACATAAATAGCTATGTTCATCAGTTGGGCACCTATGTTCATCAGTTGATACCTATATTAAAAAAATTAGAAAAAAAGAGTTCAGGGCGAGTCCTAACTTTATGAAGGCCTGGTGCGAAATAAAAATTGAGATCTAAATTATTAATTAATAATATTAATTTTATAAAAAGAGGGACTGTGGCTCTATTTTATTAAATATGAAGCAAAAAGCCTGCTTCTTAGTAATTACACGAATGGAAGGGGACATGTAAATGACTTCCAAATACATGTTAAAAATTGAAATAATACAAAACAAAAAGTTTAATCTTTACAAAACAACAACATAGTAGTCATAAAAAAACCTATTTAAGTAATAACAATCTTCTTAAGTTTTTGAAACAAAGTCTTGAATCAAATCTTCATATGCAACTTTCTCCAAGTGATCATTTTCATTTGCTAACAACGCCAATCCATTACATCTCTCATGTGATATTGAAGATCGCAAATAAGACTTTAATAATTTTAATTTAGAAAAACTTCTTTCCACTGATGCAACAGTCACAAGAATAGTGAGTGGTATTCTATAAGCAATAACATTAGGAAAACAATTTATATGTTTCACAAATTGTAAAATATGAATGACACGCATATCTTTCTTAGGCAAAAGATCCATAAGCAACTTCATTTCCACATACAACTCATGAGCATCAACAACGTTACAACCACCATTTTTAAGTGCAACTTCTGAAGCATAATAAGAAGACTTCAAACACACGTCACCCAATGTATTTAACTTTGTGGAAGTAAATAAAAATCCAAATGTTTTTTCATAATCTTCAAATTGCTCAAATCTCCCATTAAACGAACTAATAGCTTGATAAACTATATATAAGAAGTAATTAATTCTAAATGCATCTTCGGAAGATTGTGATTCAATTAATGGTTCATCATGTGAATTTTTATCAAAATATTTTTTCTTCGTATTTGACGCCTATGAGGAAATAATGGATCAATGTCTAATTCGATGGCAATTTTTTTAGCTTCTTCGATTAAACTAGAAAAACCAACATCTGTATATCTTTTAAAAAAAGATATCAATCTTTAATTATATCAATGTCTACATCAATAAGCATATGTATGGACTGTAGGCTCTTACTAATTGAATTCACATAATTTAACATGTCATATCATATTATTATAGTCACTAAAAATTCATAATCTTCAAGTTCATTTTCAGCTAACGTTTTGCTTCACTTTTTATTTAGAGTCATTATCATTTTCAGACACTTGAAGTAAAGCCTCTCTTATATCCACAACTTGAAACTTAATTGTTCTAACACTATCGACGTGACTCTCCTATTACAAAAATTTTATCAAGAGCTCCTTGTTGAGATATAATTAATTTTTCTATCTTTCTCTTTAACTTTTCATTACCGGATTCAAATTTTCTAATTCTACAAGACATATCCAAACACAATAAAAAAACAAAAAAGCTGAAACAAATAAACCTCAATCAGTATGTCTTCGGACTCCAATCTCAGTAATCTAAATCTGGTAAAAAGGTAAATTGCAAAATTAAATACTCAAGCCGGAAACAACAACAACATTAATAATCTGTTACAAATCTGAAATAGAGACAGATTGAGATCGAGTAAAAACACAAATTAAAAAAGTAATAAAAAGCTTTATTTACCTGACTGATTGAAGGCCGAAGACTCGACACTATGACCATGAAAAGGAGATAGATCTAGAATGAAAAGAAGCAGCTCGCAATCAAGTGATGTAATTTGTGCATGTCGACTTTGCTTTTATTCTTCCGTAGTTTTTTCCAATTTTGCTTCGGTCGTTGATTTGCTTCGGTTGTCTTTTGAATTTTGTCGTCTCAATTTGGTTAGGGGTTTCAAATTTGCTTCTGTCAATTTTTTAGCTGATTTGTCGATTTGTTATCTCTTTTTTCCGCAGGGTACAAACTAAGGCCTGATGAGTATAATGGACTGGAGCTGGAGGCCTGTCCGAGTTCGAGGGCCAGCGCAAATGCACCAGCTGAGGGCCGGCCCTGATATTGCCATCTGCTTCTCCTTCCGTCTCCCATCCCTTGGTTGCTTACAACATCGAAGCTGATGCTGGCCCCCTAAAACTGACTTCACCGAAAGATGAAGATGCTGAGGTCAATAGAGATGTGATTGAAGGATGAGGTCGAAGAGGACGTGCCGTAGTTCGCCTTCCCGTCAACGATTAATTTTGGCAATGCGGCGGTCTGGTTTCTGCCCAAATTTGTAGATAAAGAATTTGGGGTAAAAATTTGTTGCAGAAGTTTTCATGGAAAAGATGTTTTATATATAAAACGTAAAATAAAATAGACAATATACACTACGTTTCAAAATGTGAAATTTCTTAACTGTCGCAACCGCAAAAATCACTATGATTTTTCGTAACGAAACTTTTCAGCAATGGCGGAAGTGGAGAACGCTAGCCTCGAGCAAGTTCAGGAGCCGGTTGCGGAGATCCTGAAGCTGGAGCAGAACGACTGCGAAAGGGGTGGCAAGAGCTTTTAGAGTGAAGAAGTTGTCGGAGAAGATCGTGCACTTGTGCTGCCTATCAGAACCTCGCCTCGCCTCGCCTCTCCCCGCTGACTACGATCTCTCCGCTGGCAATACGAGTAGCTTATTTCATCAATTTAGCTATCTCATGTGTTGGCCATATGATGGTTTGGAGGTGTGTTTTAGACGCAGAGTGGTAATGAAGAAAAGCTTTTATCTTACGTTTATATTCAGAAAATAGTATGACCGTTTTACCTAAGTATCCAACTGACATGAATTTATAAGGGTACATGGGTAAATTCAAATGCCCAAGTAGCGATGATTTTTTTCCATATAAATGAATATTTTGAGAAACAAAAGAACAAAGCCTTAAACCCCGGTTCGTCTTCTCTGCATCTCAATCCTGGGAAGCGTCGCTGCCAGTTTCTGTAAAGCCGCTGGCCATGTCCTTCTCCTCCCCCGCCGCGTCCACGGCTGCTCACCTCACGCTTCTTACAGTCCTCTCCGCCGCCACCATTTACTGCTTCTACAAATCCCGCCGTCTCAAGTTCGCTTCCAGAAACCCTAAGCCCAGCTTGCCGCCGGCTACAGGGAAGCTCTTTTTCATTTCGCAAACAGGTACGTCGAAAGCCCTGGGTAGACGTTTGCTTAACCTTCTGACCTCCAACGGCCTCGTGTTTGACCTCGTCGATCCCAAGGACTATGAGCCTGAGGATCTCTGTAAGGAAACACTCGTTTTGATCGTTGCTTCCTCTTGGGAGGATGGTAAGCCGCCACCGGGCGCCCGTTTCTTTGCTAATTGGCTTGAGGAGAGCGCTGATGATTTTCGGGTGGGGTCGTTGTTGCTATCCAAGTGCAGGTTTTCCGTCTTTGGGGTGGGGAGTCGGTCCTATGGGGAGGCCTTCAATGCCGTTTCCAGACATTTTTCCAAGTGGATGAGAGCACTGGGCGCCGAGGAGCTGTTTCCAGTGTATGAGGGTGATGTTGATGGAGGTGATTTGGATGAGGTTTTTGATAGTTGGAGCGGAAAGGTTATTCAGAGGTTGAAAGGTGGTTTGGTAGAAAACGGGGATGCCAGGGACTTTTCTGTAGTTTGTCATAGTGATGAAGAGTTTGTTGATGGTTTTCTTGATGATGATGATGATGATTATATTGATGGGGAAGAAAATGCTGATGTTGGTGTTGTTGATCTGGAGGATCTTGCTGGTCGAGGACCAACTAGGAAGTTGGGGCAGGAAGTGAGTTCCAATGGGAGAGTTAACGGGGTAAAGGAAATGGTGACACCAATCATTAGAGCAAGCTTAGAGAAGCAGGTGCATAAATTGTGTTCTTTATTGATTACATATTAGCCTACCAAGATGTGCCGTGAATAAATTATGTAAGCTTCTTTTTTTTCCGACATAGGCCCCTATGATACTTAAACATCTTGTGCGTGTCCTAGCCATAAAGTGCACAAAAATTCAGTCATCTCCAACTATTCGGAAATATATTTTACTTCCATGTTAACTCGAGATTTCAACCATCAGGTTTCTTACCAAAATGCTGAAACATACTTGAAACTGAGAAAATTAGTAGTAGTCCGGGTTGAACTTGACTAGAATTACTTACCTAGATATGGATGCTCAATATATTCGCAGTTCTGATTTCTATGTATGTTGTTATTCATGGTCTCACTTCTGCCTTCATTCATTCACATGTTTATGCTGTATTTGATGATATAGTGTCAATTGTATTCTTGCAGGGATACAAAATTATAGGGTCTCATAGTGGTGTCAAAATTTGTAGATGGACAAAGTCTCAACTTAGAGGTCGTGGGGGATGTTACAAACATTCCTTTTATGGCATAGAGAGTCACAGGTAATTTTATATTAGTTGTTGGCTTTCCATTGGGGTGATTTACATGTGCAACATTGCCGATCTTCATTTTACAAATTCAAGTGTCTATGCTTCAAATGTGGGTATTTTGTGCCTTTTTTTGCCAATTAGAGTAGTACTTCTGTGTTCCTTCTCCAAACTCCTAATCTTATTTGACACATGTGGATCGCATACAAGATATTCTTTCTTGTTTATCCATCATTAGGGTATACAATTTGTCTGTTCACGTTTTATCTTATCACATTTTGTATGCACTTATGTAATGGCCGTAATAGGTGTATGGAGGCAACCCCAAGTTTGGCATGTGCAAACAAATGTGTATTTTGTTGGAGGCACCATACAAATCCAGTAGGGAAAAGTTGGAGGTGGAAAATAGATGATCCTCTAGAGATTGTCAACACTGCCATAGACCTTCATACAAAGATGATAAAGCAGATGAAAGGGGTACCTGGTAACTTTGGGTTCGCTGTCATTTAGTTTTGCACTCTTAGGGGATGCATGTATAGTGGTCTCTGAAGTCGATAAATCTGCTATTGTGTCTCTAGGTGTGAAAGTGAAGAGATTAGCTGAAGGTCTTTCTCCTAGGCATTGTGCATTATCACTTGTTGGGGAGCCTATCATGTATCCAGAGATTAACACACTTGTGGATGAGCTTCATCGTCGTCGTATTTCTACATTTCTTGTTACAAATGCCCAGTTCCCCGAAAGGATCATGTTGCTCAAACCCATAACTCAGGTTTGGCAATGCTGGCCTCATTTGCGTAGTTATTACAACATTCATGCATTATTGAACAATATGAGTTAAACTTCTTCATCTTGTAGTTTTTCTATAACCATTGATCACTTTTTTATAAAAATATGCAGTTATACGTCAGTGTAGATGCAGCAACCAAGGACAGCTTGAAGGCAATTGATAGGCCCCTTTTTGGGGACTTCTGGGAGAGATTTGTTGTAAGTTTCACAAACTCTGGGTATGGTGATCACTGATCAGATAAAACTACGCTTACGTGGTTTATAGACTTTAAGTTGCAATTTAGGTAGTTGCTTGCCAGTTGCCAGCTTTAGGCCATTAAAAATTCCGAGTTCGATTAACTTTTTATTTAGCTTGCCATGGCCATTATGATTGCATATAGCTGTTATGATGAGGATGGGATTACTTTGACACAAGGGTTATAGCTGAACACAGACTTAAGATACAACTGCAGTTAACTTTTTTTGTACGCAATCTTAAGTTAGCGGAGAGAGGGGTTTCACCAAATGCCTGGCCAGTTCAATAGCCTTTTTTTTCTGTTGCTAGGCGTGGCTCTGATGTAGTAATGTCTGGTTGGATTTTGTTAGTAGCACAGCATGTGACTACTCCACTCTTCTTGTCAGGATTCGTTGACAGCCCTTAAAAATAAACAGCAACGCACTGTATATCGTCTAACACTGGTGAAGGGATGGAACACTGAAGATATAGATGCATATTTTAACCTCTTCAGCATTGGAAAGCCAGATTTCGTTGAAATCAAAGGTGTTACCTACTGTGGATCGTAAGTTCTGATTGCATGATTGATGTGCATTTGTTAGTGAGCACATTCAACATTATGATGATGATAATGATGATCTGTGCACAGGTCTGCAACATCCAAGTTGACAATGGAGAATGTGCCATGGCATGCAGATGTTAAAGCTTTCTCTGAGGCCTTGGCTACTAAAAGCAATGGAGAGTATGAGGTCGCATGTGAACATGTTCATTCTTGTTGTGTTCTTTTGGCAAAGGTAGACAAATTCAAAGTCAATGAAAAGTGGCATACCTGGATAGATTATGAGAAATTTCATGACCTGGTTAGTATCTAAATTGCTTCCCTTCTGGCCGTTTTAAGCCCTGGGCTCTCTCATTTCTGCACCACTGTTAACAATGGATGTAAACTCGCCGCAGGTGGCGTCAGGAAGACCATTTACAAGCACTGATTACATGGCTGCCACACCATCCTGGGCTGTCTACGGGGCTGACGAAGGTGGGTTTGATCCAGACCATACCAGGTATAAGAAGGAGCGGCATCACAAACCAAAGAACTGAGGATGTCCTAGAGATACCAATGGCTATTGTCTTGGGGTGTCATACAACCCTCTTTGACACGGGATAGTTTTGCCCAGCTCCAACAGTTCAGTGCATTGAGGTTTCATTTGATTATAGTTTTGCAATGTTAATGAATTTTATTATATCAATATAATTTGCGAAGTTGCCATAATCTTTATGTTAATTTACATAAAATGATAGATGTGGGAGGCCACACCGTGAAAGAAGGGTTGACTGTAGGACTAGTCCCCTAATCCAGTTTCTCCTCCATTCTATTTCTTCAAGATATAAATTTGCTGAATTTTATTTCTTAGCAGATGACTGGGGACGCTGGAAAGAATAGTATAACAGAAGTTTTTGGAATTTTTTTAAAGAGTACTTTGTTTTGGTTGTTTTGTATCAAGAATTAGGCGTGTAACTAAAAATCAATAAACCGATGAATCGAATCAAACGGAATCGAACCGATAGGTTCGGTTAGGTTTGAAATGTTAGCGGTTCGGTTACGGTTTTAAATTTTTAAAAACTGATGACTAATGGTTTGGTTTTTTATTTTTTCAAACCGAACAGATTCAAACCGAACAAAATTAAGATTTTATATGAAAATTTTCTTATTTAGTAGTTAAATTAGTCAATAAAGTTCATCAAAAAAATTAACCGAACCGAATTGAACCATTAGTGCCTTGTAAGTGGATTTTCTTCTATCCACACGTTCGACATAGTCTAAATCTGAATAACCAATAACTTCCAGGTCATTCGATCTTTTATATGTGGACATATGTTCTTTGGTGCCTTGTAAGTTACGTAAGACTTTCTTCACAACTTTCAAGTGGTGTACTCTTAGATTACTTTGATAAAGGCTCAACATTCCGACAACAAAACTTATATTTGGTCGCGTCAAGTTTGGGTGTACATCAAACTTCCAACCAGTAAGGCATAGGTAATATTTTCCATTTCGTTATGTTCCAAATCATTCTGAGGACATTGAGATAGACTGAAACTGTTCCCTTTCTAAATTGGAACTGGACTAGCTGAGCTTTTATCCATTATGTATCTCTCTAATATTTTATTGATATAGGTTTTTTGAGACATCCTCATACTCCTATACATTGTTATCTGTTATAGATTTCATCTCTTCTTTCATAACACTGTACCAATTTTCAGAATTATTACTTTCCATAGCTTCTTTAAATGAGACCGGATCATTATCCATGCTCAAGTCACTTTTATGCTCAAGTGCATACACAACGTATTCATCAGGAATAACAACTTTTTACTCTAGTTGATCATTTTAATGGTACTTCCTATTGAGGTTGCATTTGTTCATCAACTTGAACATTAAAATTCTCTTCTTCATTGACTAGAACATTGTGTTGTGAAGTATGCACTACAGTATGTTGTTGTTCCCTATAATTACCAAATGCATGTGCAACAGTAATAGAAACAACAACTTGAGAAATAAAATTAGATGTAGACCATTCCACTAATGTTTCTTTAATCTCTACATTACGACTTTCACTACTCTCATTGATGTAACCATTCTCAATGAAACAAGCATTACCAGATTCAATATTTCTCATACTGTGATTAGGATAGTAAAATCTATAACTTTTAGATTTTTTTGGATATCCTATAAAGAAACCTCTAATGGTTCTTGAATCGAGTTTTCTTTCATGTGGATTGTAAATCCTCACTTCAGCTTGACAACACCATGTATGAAGATGCCTCGAACTGGGTTTCCTTCCTGTCCACAGTTCATAATTTGTCTTAGGAACCGCCTTACTAGGAATCATGTTGAGTAAGTATACAACCGCCCTTAATGTATACATCGACAATTAAATAGGTATAGAACAATTAGTCATCATACTTCTGACAATTTCCATTAAAGTATGATTTTGCCTTTCTGCCACACCATTCTAGTGTTGTGTTCCAGACATTGTATATTATGCACAAATGCCTTTGTATTCGAGGAACCTGGAACCTGTCCAAATTCAGTAGTTTTACCATAATATTCACTGCCTCTGTTTGATCTAATTATATTGACTTTTCTATTTAGCTGCCTTTCAACCTCGGTAATGAATATGTGTAAAACATCCACTGATTGAGATTTTTCATGCAGTAAATAAACAGGGCCGGCCCAACGAATTCAGAGACCCTGTGCAAGTAAAAATTTGAGGCCTGCAGCGCAATGCTAATATTTTTTGGGCCTAAATTTTGAGACCTTTTAGTAGATGGGGATCTGAATTTTGAGGCCTTTTACTAAATGGGGTAGGCTTTCTGGAGTTGGAGGCCCGGTGCAGTGGCTCCACATGCACTGCCTTTGGGTCGGGCCTGTAAATAAAGGTAAAAGTAACTTGAATGATCATCGATAAAAGTAATGAAATACTTTTCTCCGCCCCATGACGGAACATCAAATGGACCACAAATATTTGTATGAATTGAATCGATCAATCCCATACTAATTTTGGATGGTTTCTTTGATATGTGTTCAGTTTTCTTTCCTTTAATGCAATCCACACATGTATCATGTGAATCAGTAACATCCAAATAAGACAAAATTTCATTGTTAACAAGTCTCATGATTGATCTAGTGAACTACGTTTAATACCACATCACATTCAACATTAATTAAGAATTAGAGAATTATGAATTCAAATTTAAGCAAGCATCCAACAATGTACCAGTACCTAAAAGGCACTTCGGTCAATACATTGAAAAACATTTATTTCTAAATCTAAAATCAAATCCCATAATATCCAATCTCGAAATAGAAACAAGACTTCTAACACATTCATGTACATAAAGTCATTTTTCTGAATCCATAAGATAGGAATTTGAAGGCAGAGGGTTTCAGCGCAAACATAAACATTGGGTTTGATTTGTTTTCTCTTCTTCATCTAGCAGTGTTGTTGATGATAATTGATCCAGAGATATATGCCAGTGATGTAGTAGAAGCAATGCAGGAATCAAGGAGGAACTAGATTAATCAATGCACATCTTCTTCAAGCTGAGTGATCTCAAACTCGGTAAAAAAAATTCTCATCTACTTCCTGAAAGAGACCAAAAGCCTCACCCAAGTTCCTCCCCAAGCTAGACGTAGACGTCATACCCTTCTCCTCGGCCGACCTCCAACACCTTCTTGCTCTCTTTAACTTCCCCTTACATTCCCCAAGCTGAAGCCGTCACGGTCACCTTAGAGCACTATGATGCCACATTCATGACCGATGAGGCCAAGTTCAGCACCACCTCCCACGAATCCTTAATAAACTTCACTCGTGCTGATTTCGAGTCTAGTTCCAGTATCAAAGTCTCAACGACCACCCATATCAATTTTTGAAACTACATCACAAATGAGATCTCTGAGGGGGGATGTGTGCCTCGAGTTGTCTCATGCCCCACTATACCTTACTGGTACGCTGTTTACTATTGTTACAGCTTAAAGAGTGGGAACAGGGTGTTTCGAGTGTCGCTGCTAGGCCAAAATAACGACTTGATCAAGGCTGTGGATGTGTGTCACTTGGACACTTTCCAATGGAACCCGGATCCTTTGTCGCTCAAAGTGCTCAATATCAAGTTGTGAGAGTGCCTTGAATGTCATTTCATGCCGGCAGATAACTTGATTTGGGTCCCAAAGCTCAATCCAATGTGAATCATACCTTATCAATTTCTTTTGCTACATTTAATATATGACTATGTTTTCGAGTGAAAAAAAAAAAAATTAACCAGAGAAATCGGCAGCCCTAACTCAATTCCAAGCGCTTCACTTGGTCGGAGCCGAGCCGAACATCTCCCTTTTGCCAATAGAAAAGAATA
>NQLW01000076.1:1670215-1681919 GCA_002312845.1 Kalanchoe fedtschenkoi
GGCTACGAAAAGCAATGGAGAGTATGAGGTCGCATGTGAACATGTTCATTCTTGTTGTGTTCTTTTGGCAAAGGTAGACAAATTCAAAGTCAATGAAAAGTGGCATACCTGGATAGATTATGAGAAATTTCATGACCTGGTTAGTATCTAAATTGCTTCCCTTCTGGCCGTTTTAAGCCCCGGGCTCTCTCATTTCTGCACCACTGTTAACAATGGATGTAAACTCGCCGCAGGTGGCGTCAGGAAGACCATTTACAAGCACTGACTACATGGCTGCCACACCATCCTGGGCTGTCTATGGGGCTGACGAAGGTGGGTTTGATCCAGACCATACCAGGTATAAGAAGGAGCGGCATCACAAACCAAAGAACTGAGGATGTCCCAGAGATACTAATGGCTATTGTCTTGGGACACCCTCTTTGACACGGGATAGTTTTGCCCAGCTCCAACAGTTCAGTGCATTGAGGTTTCATTTGATTATAGTTTGCAATGTTAATGAATTTTATTATATCAATATAATTTGCGAAGTTGCCATAATCTTTATGTTAATTTATATAAAATGATTGATGGTGGGAGGCCACACAGTGAAAGAAGGGTGGACTGTTGGACTAGTCCCCTAATCCAGTTTCTCCTCCATTGTATTTTTTCAAGTTATAAATTTGCTGAATTTTGTTTCTTAGCAGATGACTGGGGACGCTGGAAAGAATAGTATGACAGAAGTTTTTGGAATATTTTTTCAAGAGTACCTTGTTTTGTATTAAGAATGTCTTAGCTTTTTATTTGTTTGCAAGAATATCTTTTTTTTTTATTTCTACAGATACTACCAGCGGATTGTACATGTCACACGCTTGCACCATGGTTATTAAGGCGTCGCCAAGTCGTCGACAAGTCGACGCCTTGGCTTCATGGCAGTTTTCAGGCCGCCTGTCGTCCGACGCCATGAAATCCGCGATCCATACTTTTCACTGAAATTGAATGCGTTTTGTCATAGACTTCATCATTCCGCCTAATAAATCGATTGGTATTACAATAATCAATTTGACGATGCCAGAATTTCATCGTGCATCGGACGACTTGCAGTCGGAGGAGTTGGAATTGTTGGATTAGGGTATTCACTATTCGGAGAAGAAAGAGAAGTAATTTTTCATTCAATTTGAGTTTTTATAGTATTAAGAAAATACAATTTGACCCTTTTTAGTTTTAAATTATGATGTAAATTGATCTTTATTATTAATTTCAAGTTTAAAACAATACAATTGAACCCCAAAAGTTTTTATAATGCTGTATAAATTGATTTTTAACAAATAAGATGTCAAAATTTAGTCATAGTTTATTAATTTTAACAATATACGGACTAAATACTCATAAAAATGACATATCCACTTAAGACGACTAGTCTTCCGCCATATCGACTAGTCGTCAAGGCAGGACACTAGCGTCGTGACTCGCCGTAACGACGTGATAACTATGGCTGGCACACACATGAATGTGATTAGGCAATCCGCTAGTGTCACAAGCGGATTTCCTTTCTAATCCGCTGATAGCACTACTGGATTTTGTAGTTACAGAATGGTTTTTCCATTTAACCCTTGTTTGCTCAACCGCAATACAACATTCATTCTACAAAAATACGTAAACTTGTAATCACCAATGAACAAAATCTCAAATTTTGAAAACACAAATGATCATAATAATACTACTGAAAGAAGAACAATGTAAACTGATGATCTAATGTAATCTAATATCGTCAATCAATATTGGCACAATGATGGAATTTAATGTCGACGATCTCGCCGAGCTTGTTGTGTCGGATCTCGCTCTGTAGGCGTGTACGAATCCCTCGTATGTGGAGCGCGCTTCGATCGTCTCTGGTCTGGATTGCCCTCATGCACATGAGGGGTTTCTGTAGCTTGAGTGACCTGTGACAGTCTGTCACATGGGTGTTATCCTCCTCTAATTCTGGTTGTGGCTCTAGTGTCCCACTGTACCTTACTCGTGCGCTGATTACTATTGTTACAGTTTAAAGAGTGGAAACAAGGTGTTTCGAGTGTCGCTGCTAGACCAAAATAACGACTTGATCAAGGCTGTGGATGTGTGTCACTTGGACACTTTCCAATGGAACCCGGATCATTTGTCGCTCAGAGTGCTCAATATCAAGTTGTGGGAGTGCCTTGAATGTCATTTCATGCCGGCAGATAACTTGATTTGGGTCCCAAAGCTCAATCCAATGTGAATCATACCTTATCAATTTCTTTTGCTACATTTAATATAGACTATGTTTTCGAGTGAAAAAAAAAAAAAAGTAACCAGAGAAATCGGCAGCCCTAACTCAATTCCAAGCGCTTCACTTGGTCGGAGCCGAACATCTCCATTTTGCCAATAGAGAAGAATATTTTGAAGAATATCTAAGTAAAATAAATTTTTGTTCCAACTAGTCGACCAAATCCATAATAAATATGTATCAATATAAACTATACTCATATTAATAATATTCACTTAGGCTGTGTTTGAGGAAAGTTGTAGGAAAATGAAAGTTATAGGGAAAATGAATCCCTTAAAAAATCAATTTTATTTTATCCTTGCTTGGTTTGAGGTGGAAAATTGTATAAAACTCTTTAATTTAAATATATTTTCCCTCTAACTTTTCATTTAATTTTTCACCCTCAATTTTTTCTAAACCAAACAAAAAATTTCTTTAAATTTTCTTTTCCCTCACATTTTCCCTAAACCAAACACGGCCTTAATAAGTATGCATCTACCAAACACGAATGAGTAGTATGTTAATGGGCCAGATTAAACCCGTACTCAAACGGGTCATATAAATTTGGATGTTGCTTTGTGTGAATCGTTGGATCTCATCTGGTTCTGAACAGATCCAACTCTTGCTCGACTCGGACGTGATATCTGCCCTCCGGTGTGGCGCCGACGCGATTAACGGCCTTCGAATGTTAAGCATTTTTTGCTGGTCATCATTTTCATTTTGCCCTCATATTCCCCCGCCTATTTCGTGCTGGCAACCAACATCGATCCGAAGGTGAGTTAGGGTTAGCTTTCGTTTGATTATTGGGTAGTGGGTTCTGTCTGATTGATCGTGTTGGGCTTTTTGTTTTCAGTTGGATTTTCCCCTTTTTTTGGCTCTTCGTATAATTCTGTTTGCAATTGGTGAATGCAGTGGAAACTGAACACCAGCTGCTGCCGCCTTCACGATCTGAATTAATACTTGTCTGGCACAAGGCTCTCTAAGTGTTGTTAGAGATAACTATGTTTTGGAGGGAGCGAGAGAGGGAGACCAAGGATGCCAATGGAGGGCCACTATGCGGACAGGTCCGGGTACTCGTTGTTGGTGATTCAGGTACTTGTCGTATTTTAATCCCATCACTGATGACGTAGGTAGATTAGTAGGATACACACTCAAAATCAATTGACAATGAGGTGGGGGAGCCCAATTATATATTAGGATCACTTCTAAGAGTGCGGTCAATACTTGCGCTGATACCATGTAGATTAGTCGTATCACATTCAAAACCAATTGTCAACGAGTGGGGGAGCCCAACTATATATTAGGATCACTTTAGAGCTTCCAATGGGCGATGTGGGATAATACCACTATGCTCAACAACATACTTGGTTTCCTTGACGAGATTTGAATTTTGATGTGCTTGCTATACTTACCTGGGCTGTATCATCTCATGCATCACCTATGAGTAATATCAACATGTTATTGAAGTTAGAGCATTTGTTTGCCTAACAGCATCACCTAGGAGTGCATTTGATCTCATCTGGACATGTAAATGATATATGATACTCTTTTTTATTTGTTTATTTGTCAAGCTTATTTATTTGATTGTGTACTATATCTCTATTCTTACAGATAGTTTTAGTTATCCTCTATATATTTTTGTGATCTAATTTCCATTTTCAGGTGTTGGAAAAACCTCTCTAGTTAATCTCATTGTTAAGGGTTCTTCTATTGCCCGACCTCCTCAAACAATTGGGTGTACAGTTGAAGTCAAGGTAGATCATGTCTCCTTTTTCCTAGTGCTTTAGGGTGCTGAATGATTGTCTTCCTTTTTTGCCTTTTCATGGAAATGAAAAATGTTGCTGAATTTATTGCCACTTGCCAGCATACTACTTTTGGAAATTCTGGAAGCTCATCAAGTAGCATCAAAGGAGGGACGGACAGAGATTTCTTTATTGAGCTCTGGGATGTGTCTGGCCATGACCGTTACAAAGATTTTCGCTCCCTTTTTTACTCACAAATCAATGGTAAAATTCGGCTGCCCTGTGCTTTGCTCTGTTTGTCTTCGTGACCGTGTTGAAGTCATACATTAGTCTATACAGATTAAGTTACTAGTTATTGGATTTAAATGAATGTGACATGTTTTAAATTGGACTTGCTGAATCAGTAGACTTTCTATTCTGTGTTGATCAGTCAATAGTTACCTCGAGTAACCAATGGAGTCGCATGACTGTTGATTATGGATCGATCAAACTACCCAGACCCTTTACTCTGTCTAGCTAATCAGTTTGATCTTTGTTGAGCATTTTCAGTTATAATATATTCTCATGTGCCTTTACACTTTGTCCCAGGTGTTATTTTTGTCCATGATCTTACCCAAAGAAGAACCAAAACTAGTTTGCAAAAATGGGCCGTGGAGATTGCTACAACTGGAACATTTACAGCACCAATGAGAAATGGTGGTCCTGGTGGTTTACCTGTTCCATACATTGTGATAGGTAATAAAGCTGATATTGCTGCCAAAGAAGGCACGAGCGGGAGTAGTGGAAATCTTGTTGACATAGCTCGTCAGTGGGTAGAGAAACAGGGTATACTTCCATCTTCATCCAGTGAGGAACTTCCTCTCGTGGAAAGTTTTCCCGGAAGTGGAGGTTTAATTGCTGTAAGGAATCAAACCTTACATGCCACATGGCTTTTGGATTTCCCTAACCCTTCTTCTGGAGTTCTGCGGTAGAATTTACCTGACTATTGAATTTTAGAGGAAATTGGTGGTGAAACTGATTATCAGTTGCTCAAAAATTTTGAGTAAAAATTTGAATATTTAAGAAAGAAGCTGATGATTTGTTTTCAACCTGTTGCGGCCAGAAATGGAATTTGGAAATTTTCACTTTATATGGTATTTTGGAAATATGAACTAAGCCTTGGAATTTGCAAATTACAGCTAAAATCTAGGTTCTCATACGTATATATCATATACCATGAAGGTGGCACAGTATCTTCTTGGTAATTATACTGGCTGGGACAGTTTAAACCATCAATTTCGTTACTTTTATATTGTTTGTGTATACTTTCAGTTATAATGAAATATTGATATTTTGTGAATCGGTCAATGTAATCAAGTTTTGTTGCTGTCTTTGGCCTGCTAAACTGAATCATTTATGTGGCGGATGTGGACAGGCTGCAAAAGAATCCAGGTACGACAAGGAAGCTGTGATGAAGTTTTTCCGCCTGGTCTGTCTTTTGCACTAACTAAGCATATTGTTTTCTTTGCTTCACCCACCCTACTTCCTCATTACAATTCCCTACACAGTTGATCAGAAGAAGATATTTTTCGGATGACGTACCTGCACCAAGTAGTTGGTCCATTCCACAACCACAAAAACCTAAGCAGCGACTGGATGAAACTGTAGATGATTACGACCCTTTCTACAAGAGTACAAGGTATCTCCTGCATATCTTTTGCCTTACAGATGATTTTCCTCCATGGTAGCGCCGATTACTAAGTGAGCTCACGAATCCTAGGCTCCCCATGACAATTGATCTTAAATTTTTTTGCATTTTACTTTCGACATTATCGTAGTGGCTTGGTCGGTTTTTTTTCTTATTCAAAACACACTTTTTCACTCGTTATCTAGAAATGTAAAAATAGGGTAGATCAGAAAACAAACCAAGGCGGAGTGCATTTTTTATAGAAAAAGAGTGAAAAAGTGTATTTTGAAAGAAAAAAATTGACTCAGTCACTGCAATTTATCAACAGCCTCCTTTTGAGCAAAAGAAGTTTGATCCTATTCGGTTAGTATTGGTTATGATAATGTCCATTCATACTGCTCAATTATGATGTCATCTCGTGGTCTCTCATGATGGATTTATGAAGGCTCTTGATATTATAGAGAATTTCATCATATTGTTATCTTGTTTTGCAGTTTATCTGATGACCCCTACCAATACAATGCAGTCCCTCCCCTTCCTGCTCAACGCAATCTCACACCTCCTCCCACACTATATCCGCAGCAACCAGTTTCAGCAACAGATGATTATAGCCTGCCCAGAATGGCCTATCCAGGCACATTTGAAGGTAGCAGTGCTAGATCAAAAAGATCCGACATTAATGTATAGTCATCTGTAAGGAATGCTGATTTCTTTTACCTGTATACAGCTGTGTTGCTATTAGTCTACAAACAAAGCATTTAATTCTTTTGTTGCATTCGCTTGCTCAAAAGGTACAAAAAGAAAAAGGCTTTCAGCCTTCCCAATGTATGTATGATGGTGTGATATATGATTTTTACATTTAAATTTGACTGAAATTTCTTGTGCTTTTGGGCAATTGCATAGACTATGACAGTAAAGATTTCACTGATAAGAGACTTATAGACTTCTTATGCAAGTAGTGAAGCGGAATTGCAGATTGAGAAGGATTGCCGCTATGGAAAACACTCAACAGCATAGCTGTCACACCTTAAAGTTAGATTAGATCCAATTTAGTCGATTTGATTGGAAGCTAAGTTGAAGAAATTCAGATCAGTTTGAATCTGATCCGGATAAGTTGGAAGGTTTAACTGGGACGGAAGATCAGGGCTTTGGCTGCTAGGTAGGGTCAAGGCGGGATCCAGGAGCCGGACCTCACTCGTTTAACAGGGGCAGGCCCAGATCCAAGAGGCACAAAACTTTGGCTGCTCGGAGAGCTAAGGACAAGACTCGCAGATTCGGAGCCTTGGCCCCCAGACGAGTGACTTGGGCAAAGAACTCGACTAACTCAAGGACTTTGGAGGATCAAGGCAGACATCGGGGCCTTGGTTGTTCGGCAGGGCTAAGTCAGGAATTTGGATCACTCTAGACCAGGCAGGATGAGCCTTGGGTCTGGCTGAATCACTTGAAAGGGTGTCGACAGATTTCTAGCGAACGGACCAGGCTGGATCAACGCGTTTCGAGGTGCTTTGCAGATCAAGTGTTGGGAGAACACTTGGGCAGCGGTCCTGCAGTGAGGATATGGGTTATTTATAGCCTAAGTTGGAAGAGACATGCACTTAGTGAAGGGTTACGAGTGGTGTCCATTCAGCAAGGGTTGCGCCCTTGGGAAATGGTGTATCCCATAGAGATTTCTATGTATAAATAGGGCACTTGTACAGGCAAATAAGGATGATCTTATAATCCTTGTTCTTGTACACACTTGGGAGTGAAATCAATAAAGAGTCTAGCAATATTTCCCCTACTTATCTCTTAGTCCGTTTTACTGTCCAAAACACCTAAACACATTTACGTTACGTAACTTATCTAGCCTTCGGTCAGAATCGGGAGGGCTGAGCGAGGCACAGATTGCTAACTGCCATCACACATTAGATCCTCACATCCAGAATTAAGGATGTGGAGAAAATCCCGCGACACTATCCAAGAAGAGTCTCATGTGTTGCCTTTACAGATGTCAATAGCGACTCTTACCAGAATTAAACCTTTAAAGATTGTCACTAGCATTATCAAAATCTGAACTTTGAAGATATTATTTATCGAGTAGGAATTATATCTCATGTTGCACAACAAGTATGTTGCGAGTAATCAACAATATCGTTCAGTCATTATTAACTTAAATATCTAGTTAATAGCTTCTCCTCCAATTGTTTCTATTTCTATCTTCCGCAAAACATACAATTCGATTTCCTCTTTTTACCCATTATTCCCTCAAACCTCAATCACTCGTCAAAGGCATATCATATAACAATACTAAAATCATAGATTGATTTCACCCAACTCGATAGAAATGGATGCGTCCGCCGCGATTCCAGATCGGTAAAGTTATTACTTTTATTTGATTATGAGACGAAAAGAAGAGGTCTTTGTTGGTGGCAACGAGAGATTATTACAGTTGAACAAAATGAATTGTGTGGCAAATGATATAAACATTAACCATCCGTAAAGCTATCCATCTCATGCCATTTTTACAAGAGCAATTGTAGAGACATAGCCTCAATCGTTTAATGACAGAGAAGAAAAAATTAGAGAACTTATCACGACCAATTCAATTCACTGTAGAGTTGATAAGGCTTCCCGACAGATAGAAAAACAAGAAATTGGAGGAGAAGGTTTAGCTGCAGAAGATCGTCAGATTTGATAAAGATAATTAGAGTGAATCTAAGATGATTAGAGTGAATCTGAAAAATTAAGTGTGTAAGTTAATAAGTCAACAATGTTGTTTGGTAACTTGTTGTAGACTTGCTTTGCTTCGCAGCACGACATGTCCTGGCGGGTAAAGATTATTCGGTGCTGTTTTTCAAATAAAGTATTAGAAAACTTTCATGCAAATGGGTGGAAATTAGTGTAGCCAGCGGAGATTTACTTTTTTTTTTGAAGTTACACTTCTTTCATAATTTCATTTTCAATCTATCTTACTATCTTTATCTATTTCTGTTTTACCCTACTTCCCAAAATTGCAATTTCTATTTGCGGTTTTCTTACCAAAACCGCATTTTTACTAGGTATAAGTGAAAAGTTCACATATGGAAAATGCGATTATTTAGTAAAAGTAAGTGCATCAGCAAGGACAAGGACATCTCTTCAGTAAAACAACAACCAGAATGCACGAGTCAGTTTGGAAACTACTTATGCAAATTAAGGCCATGGTTTACTGCTAGGGAGAGGCCCCGCAGTGCTGCGCAGAACTCAGCCCGAGAGTCAAAGCATTGCCAAAGTCCTTACTGAATAACAACATCGGGACACCATTTGAAGATCGAATACGTACATCCCCCCTGATGTATTTGGCCTCCATCATTCGTCTGGATTCCATGCAGAACGAGGGCTTCGAATCCTTTGCACCGGGAAGACGAAGGGCATGTAATGATAATTCTCGAGTTTCCCGGCTAGGCTTGTTAAAGGAGACAACCGGCTGTGTAGATTTGTAATCCAGTTTCAAACTCGATCCAAAAGGTTCAAGCCAACGTGTTTTATTACTTTTCAGCCTCATTTTCTGGTCACTTGACGGTCAATATTTTTTTTTACGTTTTAGTCCTATTTTCTGGTCATTTTCTATTTAATTTTCTCTAACCTTTAATTACATCAAATATTGTCAGAAAATGATAGGAATACCGCCGCAAAATTCCGGACGTTTCCGTCAAACTCGATTTTGGCGGAAAAATTAGATTTTTTCAAAGAAAATAAAAACATCATACTAAATAGAAGATGTGAGACTAGAGGTTTTGTCATCCGGATTTCACCCCTTTGCTTACTACATTCAACCTCATCAAAATGTTTGTACATTGAAAATCTCGGAGAGGGAAGTTATATAACTGATGGTGAAAGAAACGAAATTCATCTCACTCAATTATTTTCTTTGCTCCTTCCAAATTTTAGAGCTATCGGAAAATCAAGTTGTAGAAGATGTCATGCGCTAAGAGGATATTTTCCGAGATGAGGCAGCCCCTTGACAAAAGCATACTGGGTCGAGTCAGGGCAAATGAAGTCCAAGTCTAGTATGTTTTGGTGTTGCAAATAACGTTAGACGGTACCAAGCGGTGTACCTAATGCCTAGTTGATTAGGTGGAGATTAATCGGAAGTTATAATTATTAATAATATATTTAATAATTAATATTTGAAAAATACGTATATAAAAATGAATATATTTTTAATTAAATGATTCGAAATAATTAATCGATTAGGCCCTAGACGTAACGTTTCGACACCGTCTAATAACTAATCGACCACCTAAACAACTAAGCGGACGCCTTTTAGAACCGTGCTTTGTTATAACCTTGACTATATAGTAAGAATGTAACGATTCCGTTTGGTTTGATTCTTAATGAAAAATCAAAATAAACTGTTAATAATTGGTTTAAGAAATTCGAAACCGAACCAAACTACTAATTTTAAAAAACTAAATCGAATCAAATCAGATGGTTCGATTCGGTTCGTTTAATTTTTTTTGATGGATTTTGTTGACTAATTTAACTACCAAATAGGAGAATTTTCATATAAAATCCTGATTTTGTTCGGTTTGTATCGGTTCGGTTTGAAAAAAAATTAAAAATCAAACCAAATCATTAGTCATCGGTTTTTCAAAATTTGAAACCGTAACCAAACCACTAACATTGCAAACGGAACCAAACCTATCGATTCGATTCAATTTAATTCGATTTATTGATTTATCAATTTTTATTTACATCATAGTGAAGGACATTGCACACGGCCAAGTCAAAGTTCAATTGGTTATATGGAAAATGACAAGGAAGTAAAACCGATTGAACAACCTTAAAAGAAGAGATCACACGGTTTATACCTTTATGCAATCAGAATAAACTCACCATCAACACCTTTCTACGCTCTAATCAAATTTAAGCCATATTAAGCTCCAACCATCTTGTTTCCATCGACAATATACCAAACGTTCCAGTCACAATCCATCCGTTTCCAACCCCAAGTTCAAGCACATATAAAGACGACTGGAGAAAATCAACCAGACATGAGACAGGAAGAAAGTACAGAAACCTATGACGATTTTGCGCATTTTCTAAGGAACACAGTCATCGATTATAACATGGGATCTGGATATTCTTGCAGTATATCTCTTCACGATCAAACCTCCAATCTAAGCAAATTTAACTCACATATCTATAAATTCCGCCAGACTGAAGCTGCTCCTTCCAAATAACAAACTAGCAACTTCATAAAATGAAAAGCTACGAGAACTATGACCCGCTTTTCCCGGATCAACCCGTTGTCGACCGCTACCTCCCTATCTGGGCGGATCTTCCAGGGTTCGCAGCCAAACCCGCTTTTATCTGGGCCGGGGATGACTCGACCCGAACATCCATCACTTACGCGGAACTCCACCAATCGGTTCAATCCATTTCCACCCGTATGAGTGTTCGGGTGGAGAGAGGTGAACCGGTTGTCATTCTGTGCCCGCCGGGTCTGGAGCTCGTTGAGATCATCTTTGCTTGCCAAAGATCCGGGCTTCTCAGCGTACCCGTTTCCCCACCGGATCTGGGTATTGCTGCCTCGGTCCAGCATCAGCATCTCGTGAGAGTCCTGACGCAGACAAACCCGAAAGTGGCAGTTTCTAGTGACGGGTTCATACAAAATGTTCGACGATACGTCTCAGTGAACTCCGAGGGTGATGACACTACGCTGTCGGGGTTGTTGAAAAAGCTGACATGGGTATCCACAGAGTCACTGAAAAGCGTGGGCGGAGCTGGTTCTCTGGCTTTGAATGAGATGCATTACGACGGATGTGGAGCAGATGATGTGTACTTGATTCAGTACACTTCAGGTGCAACTGGGATTCCGAAGCCAGTGCTGATCACTGCCGGGTCAGCTGCGCATAATGTCAGAACAGCTAGGAAGGCTTACGATCTTCACCCAAACAGTGTGATTGTGTCGTGGCTTCCGCAGTACCATGATTGTGGACTCATGTTTTTGTTGCTGACGATTGTGTCCGGTGCAACATGTGTGCTCACTTCTCCTGCTGAGTTTGTGAAGAG
>NQLW01000076.1:1708638-1755116 GCA_002312845.1 Kalanchoe fedtschenkoi
AACTGTGGCTCGTTTCTTATCTGGGTGCGTACACAGGTGGACCAGCAGCAGTTCGGCATTCCTTAACGAGCCTCCTGTGATGGCATCCGATCCCAACCCGAGACGTTATGCTTATGCCTCACAGTTCCATGTCTCAGCTGTCAAATAGTTCAAATCACCATGCGCCACTAGCTGCTACTTCTACTTGTGTTGGATGGAAATCAGCAGTTCCGATCCTCGGTGGTTGATTATGTAGGACCAGTCAGCAACTTACTCTGTAATCTCTGTTTTTTTTTTCTTTTCGGTTTCAACTTATTGTATTGTACATATATACGGAGCGTGTTAATAACTTAATATTATCTTCTACCAGTTTTTTATCAGAATTAAGTCTTTTGGGTTAAAGTAGGGTGTTCACAATCCCGGTCCGGATCGGAATAGATCGAATCGAACCGGACCGAAGGATTTCGGTCTATTCATTTTTGGAATTCCGGTTCCGGTCCGGTTTAAACCTGGAAAAATCCGGTTGGAACAGGAATGAACCGGTTTGGTAATTTCTTAATAAAAAATTTTATTTTTATTAAAATACTTAAATATATTTTATTTAATATATAAATAAAATTATTTTTATTTCATATTTCTATTAAAATTTAATTAATTTTTTATGATTTCGGTCCAAATTGATCCGGTTTAAATTCAGAATTTTTCGGTTTGATCTGATCCAGATCGATTCAAATCCTGTCTGAGTTTTAGTTCTTACCTTTTCTCGATTGTGGTCCGGTTATGGACCGTTGAACGCCCCTAGTTAAAGGGTTTCCTATGTATTGTTGTAATATTATATATATGGAACGAAGACTTTTGTGTTAAAGGGTTTCGAATGTATTGGTGCTATATATATATACATAGGAGAGTTTTTGTGAATATTTATGTTGTGAACAAATGGTGAATAATTATGAATTAATTATTTTATTAAATGTGATAGGAATGTGTAATTATGTATTATATTTATTAAAATTTCATTAAAAAGAGTATTTCAAATTTTTGTTTTTATATCATATTTTTTATTTTATCATTAAAAATAGATTATTATTTATCTGAAATCAAAAGGAAAAATATGACGATATTTACTATTCATTGGTTAATATTTGTTCATAATTTATTCAAAATGTCAGTGTTCGTAACTAATACAAACTATAACGTGTTGTGCACATAGAGAAACGATGTCTTTTAGACATATTTCTATACACAAATGTAAATTTTATAATAATATTAATTTAGGAATGTAACGGGAAATTTTATTTTAAAAAATCAGTCTAATTTTTTTTCGTCGCACCTTTTTTAAAAATCGTAATGTTCGGACTGTAATTGAATAACTGGTGATAGTTCAGGACCTCTTTTGAATTTTATTCTTACAGGAAAAAATTTAAAAAGGGTCCTGAATTACCATCGCTTACCTAATTGCGATCATAACTATCATGATTTCTAAAAATGGTCGAACTTATTTTGGAATGTGCTTCAAATCAATTTGTTTGAACATTTTAATATAATTGATCTTATTAAATTTGTTGATAATTATTGATGACTGAGTATGAAAAAACATCATTTTCTTTACGTGCGCAAAACGATATTATTTATTTTGATAACAAAACGACATAATTTTCGCACACAAATCTAAGTCTTATATTGATATTAGTTTATGAATATAATATTAAATTTTATTCTAGAAAATCAGTCCAATTTTTTTTTCATCACATCTTTTTTAAAAATCATGATAATTCGAATTATAATTAGATAAATGGTGATAGTTCAAAATCACTTTTTGATTTTATCCCCCATTTTATTTTATCTTCTCCTATCCGAATCCCTTGACAACTAGTATGACTTTATACTCACTAGAAGTTCAGAATTTTTTGTAGGCTCACTGAACGGTCATGACAGAGGGGTCTACCAACTCGCATGTCCACCCGAACGATAAACTCTATTTTAATCTTGACAATATCTTTTCAATGCTTGGCTGGCCCTCGGGAATAAGTCATGGCTCACATTGTCCTCCTCACTTTGAAAGTGATGATTTTTTTTATTTTTATTTTTTTTTTGTTGATTCTTAGTTTCACAACTCTCCTACATTGATCAGGTTCTTCTAAGTCATGACTTCCACAAATTAATTATGCTTTTCGATCACTTGTCCACAAAATGAAGTCATATGCAAGGGTTGAAATTAAAGCCGACTTAGATGAGGAGGAACATTGCCAATTTTCACACAAAACACATTATTACAAAAATGATGGGCACTGCATGATATTCGATACATTAATTATATTTTTTTTTCTCGTTTAAAGTTAAATTAAATGGATCAATGAGATATTAATTATAGTTGTTGGCAAAACATAGTATATATATCATGTATTTATTTAAATTTCATATAAAACGTGATGTATTATTACTCATGTAAACAAATTTATGGACTGTGATGATGAATTATTTAAATTTTTATTTTTTTAATATAAGTGACAATATTAAATATGTATTGTAATTATTAAGTCACATATATAAATGGATAAATGAGTGTTGATAGAGGAAATATATACCTAAAATCACATATATAATCATGAAAATATCTTGACATAGCTCGTGCTTTCATATTCAATTAATAGGGTCAAGTTATTTTTGTTTTAAGAATTACTCTTTTTTTTTTCAGATGTAGGATAACATTTAATGTATTTTTTTCATGCAAATGTAAAATAGAGTGAAATAATATTAGTGTAAAACCATATATATGTGTTTTATGAAAAAGTAGATTAGAGTAATTGATGTTTTACTTTTTATGATAGATGTAAGATGAAGATTGAATTTATTACAATATAAATAAAAAATGGATGAATAGATTTCGATTAAATGGGAGAATAAAGAGAATATTACATAAGCAAGATACCCTCGTGCACAATACTAGTACAAGTGTTAATAATATTATTCTCTTGTAATACTTGTACCAAATAGAACAAGCTCCATCAAAATATGTCATGTCATATTCAGGGCCATCCTGATACAATTTGCGGCCCGGTGTAAAAATCAAAGTTGAGGCCTAATATTCATTAACTTACAAATAAATTTCAATACATATATAGACCACAAAATGAGAGTTTGATTTTTTTGTATTTTAATTATAGTTTTTACATTTAAGGTGGTTGGATGAGTGTTGTAAACATTCTTGTTGGGTCAAAAATGAAATTTGGGACCTAATGTATGTAATTTAGTTTTAAGATTTTATAGAGAAAATTTGTCAATAATAGTAATAAGGATATTGGTTTAACTGGTAAAAATGGATATATCACTTAAAAACTCATGGGTTTGAATCATGTTGACCTTAATAGTCAATTTTGTTACGTTTCTTCAATAGTTAATTTGCTTGAGGGGTAATTTATTTTAAGAGATTATTTTTATAGCTATATATATGTTCCTAACCAAAAATGATAATATTGTCATTAAAAATTATAATGCACAATTAGTTATAAAAATATACTTGCCATATTAATTCCATTGTTAATTAGGATAAATATTAAGTGTGGAGCTAATCCTACTAAATTATTGAACATTAAACGGCTTGTTTCAGCTGTGGGCCTCCAAATAGGCTACACAGTATTTTATTAAACTCTTGGCTCATCAATTGTTGACACGGTCACCTACCAACTCGTCTAGCGTTTTCTGCGTACTGGTCTTTTGAGGGATGTTGCAGTTACAAGCACAGCTAAAATGAAAGATGAAAAAGAAAAAACTTGAGCGGTTCGGTGACGATGACATCAGAAATCATTTCATCAGATTTTTTTGGCCTTTAACATTTTAAGGGCCCTGTGCAACTTATCCAGCTGCATTGGTTAATAGCCGGCCATGGTCATATTTAAAGTCTCACCCCACCACATGTATCAAGACAAATAACAAATTAATAAGAGACTATCAATAATATCCTCAAATGTTGCTGTCCCATCCAGTTGTGGTGGTGATACATTAAAGACGTCTCATAAGTTATATTATTTTGTCAATGTATAACAAAAGGAATAAAATCATATCCTTCTTCTCTACATTAAAATTTAAACACTGGATTACCTTTCCATTTTGCGTTCCAGTCACATTTTTAAAAATGACAAACTAATTCATCATTTGTTTGATTGCATAAACACATTACTCATCGCTAAAGGTGATGAAAGTTTTATATTATTTCTCGTTTTGAGTTTTATTAAGAGTGAATGTTAAATAAGCTGAATTTTTGTTTGCTGGCTACAAAGTTTAAGTAGGAACTTTGAAAAATCTAATTCATTTCATGTTAGTTTTTACATTTGAATCAGTTAGAGTCAAACAAAATATCGCTATTCTTCACTTCTTCACCATACTATGCTTCTTGACGCTTGCTCGCATGGTGCTTCATTTCATTGGTAAATGCTTCTTAGTGAAATCACATCTTGTCACTACGTGAACAAACTTCTTTTATGGTGTTTTTTTAGATTTTATACGACATTAAAAAACGTTGCATAAGCAATCACCGTATAAAGTTAAAGGTCTTAAGCGTTGTATGAAAGCATCTCATATACGACACTTTTGATAAAAAAAAAAAGCACCGTGTAAAGTCACCGTATACACAACGCTTTTGGATCAAAAGCGTCGTATAAGATATTCAAGTTAGATGACGCTTTAACTTTAAACGACATATAATAAACACACAAATAGATGACGCTTTGTTTCTTTAAACTTCTTATAAGAATGCAAATATATACAACGTTTATACCGAATAAAAGGCATTTTTGAATTCTCCAATTTTAATTTAAAATTAATTAAATTGGAAATTATAAGTCAAATTATTAATTAAATTTAACCAACAAATATTATAAATTTGAGATTCTAATTTAATTATCAAATGAATTTATGTAAATTCGGATTTCTAATTATTTAATTAAAATGGATACAATTATTTTAAATATTATAATTACAAATAATAAAAACGATTTATAAGTAGAAAGAATAATCTTAAATACAGTTAAAAAACAAAATATAAACAAAATTAAAATTCAATGTTTTGGAACAATTTCGGCCAAACAAAAGATGTTCAAATAACATCTTGCCGGTCAGGAATCCACAAAAGCATAATGGTGTTCTACAAATGTTCGAGCCACTACATCAAGAATTTACAATGATTCAGCATCAGTGTATTATCGATTGCCGAAAGGGAAAGCCTACACTTAGTGATAAAAAATTTGCTAACAAGATTAAATTATGTGACAAATTATTCAATAATATTTTCTAAAATTAAAATTAAACTGTCATCGATAATTATATTGCTAAAGATCTCTAAAATTCCCATAAGAGCATCATGAAATCTATTTTTACCAACTTTCATAGCTAATTATATTACACAAGAGACATTAAAAATTGATTTACTACAATTTATTAACAATTGAAGTTCATGACTAATAGAAAAAAAAAGTCTGGTAACAATGAAGGAACCAACAATCTCAGTTCTAACAATTCACAAAATTCATCCCCTAACCCCGAAAATCTCTAATCATATGTACAAACAAATTGAAACCCTAACGAAGCTAACCTCACAAACTAGACTAGCCCAGCCAAACAGTCTCAACAATTGAAACCCTAACACCAACACGCAAAAATTGAGATTTGTATTGAGTACTTACGGACTTACGAGATGAGGACGGGAAAGAATTGACGCCGAGAGAAGGAAATTTGACTGGCTGTTGATGAGAGAAGGCGGGCCAGCGGCGAAGATAAGCGGTTTTATTTCAGACGGAAAGACGAAGGAGAATGAGGTTGAGGTTTTAATTATCACTCAAACCGCAAACGCGTAGGCGGTTTTCGTCTTTCACTATGAAACGCATCGTTTCATCAAATCCATTCCTTTTAAAAAATAACTTAAATAAGAAGGTAGGATATAATCGATATTAAATAGTGGGACGGGAACAAGTTAGAAAAAAAAATTGCGAAAAAGAGGTTTGACTAATTACAAATTGCATTTGGTGAGTAATTAAGCTTGTGATAAGATGGGCCAAGAATACGGCCCATTAGCCCACCGAACGCCGATTCGAATCATCTCCTGCTCCATTTCTGATTCGGCTTCTAGGGTTTACTGTGGTTGAGTTCAGCTGCGAGGTCTTCAGTGCAGTGCAGACACAACTTTTGGCTTTGTTTTCGATGCGTTGTACCGTATGGAGTGGTTGACGTTGACCTTGTTGTTCTGCTCCGTCTGAATCCTTAAAATCATCGAAATGAGACATCTCCCGAAAATATTTAGCCGTCTTCTTCTTCTCTCTTCCGGAACCCGCAAGTTCAATCCGGAACCACATCGCTTTCGTTCAATCTACCGGGTCGGGAGTCGATTGAGTTCGATGCGGGACTACAATACAGCCGCGGCGGAGCCGCAGAAGAAGCTTTTGGCTCCCACTGAGAATGTGTCGGCGATCGTCGATGACTTGTCGGAGCTGACGCTTCTGGAAGTGTCCGACCTGACGGAACTGCTGAGAAAGAAGTTGAATATAGAGGAAATGCCAGCCATGGCCATGATGATGCCTGGGATGGGGTTCAGCGTCAAGGGTGGCGCCGGTGCTAAGGGAGCTGCTGCTGCTGGGAAGGCCGAGGAGAAGAAGGCTGAGAAGACTGCTTATGACTTGAAGCTCGATGGGTTCGATGCTGCCGCCAAGATTAAGATTATTAAGGAGGTGAGGACTTTCACAGATTTGGGATTGAAGGAGGCCAAGGAGTTGGTGGAGAAAGCTCCCACTTTGTTGAAGAAGGGTGTCTCCAAAGAGGATGCAGAGAAGATTATTCAGAAGATGAAGGAAGTGGGTGCTAAAGTCTCCATGGAATGAGGTGTCTCAATTTCTGTTTCTTCCTGGTTTGTTAGATTATACTTAGATATCTTCTTATATTTGGTTGCTTGGTGTGCATCACATTGTATTTGTTACTTTATCTTTGAGGACGGCGTTCATTGCGGCCTCTTTCTTAATCAAGGAGGTAATATTTGGGTTCCTCAGATAGATGATATAGTAATGCTTATTTCACTTGCAACAAGTTAATGGAGTTTGTTGACTAGATTTCAGAGCTCATTTTTGGCACTAGTGTGCAACTTCTTTGTTGTTTGAAAGGGAAAATAGAAGAAATTAATAGAAATAGAAAATGAATGAATAAGTAGATTTGAATATTCTAGGCGTGTACAAATTACCAGGGTTGCAAAATTCCAATAATGTTAACCAAACAGTTTGATTTGATGAATGAGCTTATGCTGTCACAAAACTAAGATTCTCAATACATCCCTTTATTTTCATTAAGGGCTTTGGAGTCACAACTGGTTAGAACGTGGGTTACAACTGTAATTCCTTCAAGTTGATTCTTTGCATTAATAAATTAAAACAACCTACCATACGGAAATGCGGGTCAGTAGATGGATACTGAACAAACCAATTTTTTGTAGCCCATTCCCATCCATAACACACCCAAGTTTCATGCTATATTGAATCTGTTTTGTGTAAATGACCAGTTCTTCTTACCCATATTTTGGCAGGCTATTGTGGAGGATACGCTTAGTGTCGAAGAAATGTTCCATTACTGATCCCGGAAGTTGATTAGCAGACTTGGCAGAAGTTGAGCAGGCTATGTAGTTAAGAATTTAATCACTGCTACTGATCATAGTCCTGAATCCAAACTCTGCAATATGCAGTTCTCAGATTGAGCATTTTTTGGCTGTCATAGGCACTCTACACATTACACATGAATGTTTTAGAGATTCGCTCTTGGCCTGTAAATGTCAGTTCATCTCATCTGGTTTTGGTTGTTAGCTTTTTGAATTGGACAGATATACATCATCTAATTTTTAGTTACTATTTGAGACATTCCACTCTCAATGACAAAGGCACATTCAGTAAACTTGGTAGACTTAAATGTATCAGTAGGCTTTACTTATCAACCAGAATTCGGCATGCTACATGGTAATTATTGGTGGCCATAAAACGCCCCAGCCCTTTATGAGAGCAAGTCTGATACATGGTTGTTGAAACTGCATGGCCATTATATCATCAGTGCAGGTAGATGATATCAGTCGGTACATGACTGTAATGATCCTCATTACATTCTCTGAACTAAGAATCGCTGTTACTTTTGCAACAACTGTTCAGCTAACTCTGCGTCGGTCGACCGTCTAGCTAGTGTTCCAATCCACTATTTTGAGGAACAATGGTATGAGGAAGAACTTTATATGGGTTAAGGATACCCTTGGGGTCCATGAGTTTCTTAATGGAAGTCATTAGTTGCACCTGCAAACATTTGATCAAATAGGGTGTCATCTATATCTTAATGTAATCAAATAGGTTTCATGCACCTACTATTCATACATGAATTTCACCAGTATGCCTGATTTTCAAGTATAATGTTATGATGTGTAGGTATCACTGTCCCATACTTATGCTGAATAAGATGATGAGCAGTCATTCAATACTTACTGTTTCATAGGATTTGCTATAGTATATCATATTGGCTTTCATCAGTCCTAAGCCATGCTCGGCACTGATGCTTCCACGATGTCTGGATGTCCACTCATAGACAAAAGGTTCTATTTGTTCTAAAATCTGTCATGTCCATGACATTCATATAAACACATATATTTACACATAAGCAGATACTCATCAGATCAAGGATAAGAGAATTACAGCATCATCATATTGTGGCGCTGAAATATTGAGATGCAGGTTTCCATCTCCAAGGTGACCATAGGCCACAACATTGGCCTGATTCCCTACCAATTCCACGTAGATGCATAGGGTTAAAATGAACTAGCGGGGAATATTTTTATTCCTTACCTTTAGGGTGTGTTTGGTTTATGGAAAATTTGGTGGAAAGAAAAATTTGGAGGAAAATTGGTAAAATCCAAAGTTTGGTTTAGATGGAAAATATGAGGGAAAGAAAATAATGTGGAAAGTTAGGAGGAAAATTAAAAAGAGTTTTGAAACTTTCCTTCAAAATTTTCATTCTAAACCAAACAAAGGAAAATAAGATGGATTCATGATGGATTTCACTTTCCATAAAATTTTCCTTTCCCTACGATAAGTGTACATGTAATGTTTGGAAAGTAAATGATCTAGAATGAAAAAAGAAATATGCTGGAAAAGTTTCAAAATTACACAGCATGATGATGGATACATAATTTCCATTCCTGAGTTAATCAAATTTTTTTTTTTTTTCGATTCCTAGGGGAAAATAGAAGGATTGCTAACTGCCCTTGAGAACAGACGATACAAGGAAAACCCAGCAATGCTTTCACCACAGAAATAACAAAATTGGATAGTAGACTTAAATGTGCTCGTTGATTCAGACGTCACTTGTTCGACAGACAACATGTCGCGGAAGGATCCATTTTTCCTTGCTGAGGGAGGCAAGTTATTTGACCCAGTAAAGGAAAATGAAACAAGGTGTCATAAGAGGTGGTTCCTTAAATACACAGGATCTATTATCATCACCACAGACAGTTTGCAATTTTAACTAAAAGGTGCATAGTCAAGTTTTAATCAATTGGCCATCAGGGGTGTGGCTTGGTGGTAAAGAGTCCGTGAGTAAATACTGACAATTCCCATGACCAGAGTTTGAATCTTCTAGTGGTCAGGTGTGTGCGTTGTAATTTATATTTAATAAATTAAAAAAAAAAATCTAATCAATTGGTCATCCCTTGTACGGAATGGTAGATATATCGATTTTAAATTGTGAAGCTTAAGGGTGAGGAGCACTCTTACCAATTCGTGATCTCATCTCATCAACAAGATCGTACATCCTCTCAAGGGGTATTGACAAATCATACTTGTAGACTGCCCCTGCTTTCATCAAAGCTTCTGGTATACCCTGCGAGAATGTTAGGACCCAGTGAAATACGTTCATCACAACATGTCCAGAAAAATCAAAGAAAATGAAAGATATATATATATTTTGAGTAATTCAGAAGCTTCCCTGCCAACTTCCACAGTAACAAATAAATAAATATAATCCTCATTCTAACTTACATATATAACCTCCATGGATAATTGAAATTGATACATTATTTTTTGTTATGCATTTATGTTACTTATATACCAGGGTCAGGGTAACATATTAAGAAGCACAAACCAACAAAACATGTTACTAAATGATCCTAAAATGTATGGATTGCAGTGCGACAGTCTGTGGTGAGCAAAATCCGGTCCGGACCGGAAAATGACCCGGAACCGGACCGGAATGGACCGAACCGGACCGGACCGAAGGATTTCGGTCCGGTCTTCGGTCCATCCATTTTTGGGATTCCGGTTCCGGTTCCGGTCCGGTCCAAACCCGGAAAATTCCGGTCCGGACCGGAATGGACCGGTTTGGTAATTTTTTAATAAAAAAATTATTTTTATTAAAATACTGAAATATATCTTATTTAATACATAAATAAAATTACTTTTAATTCACATTTTTATTAAAATTTAATTAATTTTTATGATTCCGGTCCAAACCGGTCCGGTCCGGTCCAAACCCGGAATTTTCCGGTCCGGTCCGGTCCAGACCGATTCAAATCCGGTCCGGTCTTCGGTCCTTACCTTTTCTTGATTCCGGTTCCGGTCCAAACCGGTTCCGGTCCGGTCCGGTTTTGGACCGGTGCTCACCCCTAGCCGACAGATACTCGGACAAGAGAGCTCCATGCCGTCGCAGAATTCAAGAGAATCATAAAGAATTCGAAAGCAGACCGAACCAACAATAAATTGCAGTGTCCAAAGTTACTAGGGCTCAGCCTTAATTCAGCTTAGAAACCTCACGAATACGCCAGAACGAGGATGCTTGATTTATATCTTGGGCAAGGACCCCATCAGATACCAAGCCCTGCTCCATTGAACTAAGTAAGAATGCCTCAAGCCTTTCCCTGTCATCAACAATGATGCATGTTTCAGATGAGAATCATAGAGTAGAAACTGCTCTGAAACTTAAATCAAAATATTCATAACACAGAAAATCATTGACTAGACTTTCTGATTAACTGAAGCTCTAATCGGCACATTGATCCTAATCAGACTGGCCCGACACCATTGTTAATCAGAGACGTATCCAGACACCCATCAAATGCAAAACGCTACGGGAAGAATAGATGGACAAGTAAGAGCAGTAACATGTGCTCTGAACAGTAATACCACACATAAATTTAATAGCTTGTGGATTACTCTTCATAGTTTTAACATCCATAATCTCATAGCTTGTGGATTGCAAATATATTACTTGGCTTTTTATTCAGGTTTTCAGTTTGAAGAGACCGAAGTAGCTGAAGGAAGAAGAACATAACTTGACGCGACTGCCCATTATCTAATATGAACATGCCAAGAAATTAATCATCTGTAGAAAAAAAGAACTGAACCAACACAAGTGATCATTTGTCCAGCAAAAGAACAAAACAAAAGTGAAATTCCAGTTTGTCCAACTCATGAACGACAAAAGAAATATGAATATTACTTGTCATACAACTCATTGCTCCCTGTTGTCTCGATAAGAATAAAAAACTTGTGTCCTGACGTAGGAATTGGATTCCGTAAGCCGTCTAGATGATGCAAAACCTGTCGTACAAACATTAGTAAATAAATTGTAAACAGAAATGCATGACTAAATTGGATGCAAATATTTCACTCAAAATCTGCGGACATTGTATGGAGCGATCCAGTAGGATTTTTGTAATAAATCAAGTGATTGAAATATACAAGACATAAGGCTTTGACGGGGTAAATCATATATGAAACAGAATTGGATGCATAAATAGGGCTGGCTTAAGTCCACATCCCCTTACCACGTCCATTGCATTGATGTCCAGAAATTCAAATGCTGATAAAATTTCACCAAGTTTGCTTTTAGCTTCCAGAAGAAGTTTCTGATAATAAGGAAATCCAATTATAATGTAGATAGTAGGTGACTTTACCTGACCTCATAAATAATCACAAGGAACAAACATAGAGGAGCAGGTGACAATGTTGATTACCAAAGTGTTTTATAAACACAAACACCAACTGAAATGATTTTAAATTGCCATTATAGGAACTATATAAAACACGCTTCTCAAGAATTCCCCACACCTAATAACATAATCACATAACAATTAAAACAAGAAACTACCTTTATAGATTTGAGCTCAAATGAAACTTAGGAGGAATAATTACCTGGCAACTGAAGTAATCTTCGCAGGCAAGAAATGCTATGTTTACAGAAGACAACTTTGGAGGAGTAAGTATGGAGACCTTAGTTACAATCCCCAGTGATCCTTCACTACCTGAAACATAGAGGAGTTACCGCTGAATATATCGTGATTAGAAAAATGCAGTTTGGAATTAGAACTCTCTGACGTAAGTACCTATAAACATGTGCTTCAAGTCATACCCTGTATTATCTTTCCGTAAGGTCCCAAGCATGTCAACCACACTACCATTTGCTAAGACAGCTTCTAAACCTGAAATGCCAACCTAAATGTGATGAAATTACTGACAAGAAGAGGGGAATGAATTTTCTTATAAAGGTGTAATATATGATTCACAGAAACTCAAAGAGATGCAAAACAAAACAAATTATGTACAGAGTCTTTCTCAATTAATAGTTTACGTATCTTCTCAAACGTGGAGTGAGTACAAAAATATTGAATATGTAGAACTTGTTTAACCATGATCAGGGAAGCCGTAATCAGAAATCAAATCTTAAATATACTTCAGCTGAATTTTACATCCCTAATTCATGTAAAAACAGGACCTCAAGTCTGTCGGTGAACTTTCAAATGATACTAATACACCTAGTAAGGAAACTGTCCTGTATGGAAGTCTATTATGAGTAATCAATGTATTTTTGAAAATCCGGTTAGTTTCATTTACAGATAAATCCATTTTAGCATGCAATTGTTTGAAAACAGTCAAACAATGATAATTATCATATGAATTTCCAGTTCCAGCAGTATCATCGGAGAATTGCAAAGAGAGAATACGCTTGTTATAAAAGAGAAGGCTGTAACTGCTAATTCAATTTGATAAAAAATAATTAGTTGTACTAATTTCTTATCAAAACACACCTAGCACCAAAGAAACAATAAATAGCTGACAGCAAGTTATTGTGTCTTCACAGGAAACAACTAAGTCTTCACTAAACAGTAAACACAATTAACAAAGACGAATCTCACCAAGCACATTCCCATGAAGTGATCCATAGCGAACAAGCCGCAACCCACCGGCATTAGTTGAGACATTCCCACCAATTTGGCAGCTTCCTTTTGCCCCCAAGTCAAGGGGCATAATGAAGCTACAGAGAATAAAATAAAAACTTTAGTACAAAAAAAAAAGCAAAAATAATGTGAGAGGTAACCACTGTTTCTTTTTAATAAAGCTCATATTTCAAAGTAGAATACACTCAAATTCCACGTTCAGAAGCTTAGCCATCTGATGTAGCAGTGTATCATGTTTGACCTAGGTGTAGTGATGTTTGAACTTTCTCAATTTCCTCTTTAAGCCTCTGTTAGTATCTTGTCATAAATTTATATAGATTTTCTGTTTGAAATTTAACTGCAAATTTTTTAGCTCTCTGTTTGTCCAAAAGAGTTTTAAAGCAAGGGCCTACTGTTCCATGAAAATGTATTTCATGACAACTGACCAACTAAAGCAATTAATTTATGTGTGCCGATTACCAGCCACCACATAATAAACCTGAATATAATTCTCTTTAATAATAGAATATGTTGGTGTAATGCTGTAGATTAAAATGTACCGTCTTAATTAGTCTGTGTGTGCCGATTACCAGCGACCACATAATAAACCTGAATATACTTCTCTTTAAGTAGTTTGGCCCAGCAAATGCTTTAACTCATTCAGGATACACTTAGTGAATGAAAGACACTTCTTTATGAAGACCCCAAAAATACAGAATATCTAATTTGATCTTGCATTTATTGATAATTACCCATGATTATCCAAATAAGAGATCAAATTTTCCAGTATGCATCCTGCTTCACATACTAGTATTCCACTGACCTACCAAGGAATGTGCACAAATGGTTAGGGAGAGTAACTAAGGGTGTAAACTAAACAAGCATTAAGCTTTGCAAACAGTTACTGAGCCAAAAACCAAGCACGTTTTGGAAAATATTAGCAACAGAAAGTTCAAGAAAAATCCTTAGCAACTGCAACATATCATTGAATAAGGGTGTTTACATAATCTGAAATGAGTACCTAACTTCTAAATGATAATCCAGTAAAGTTACGCATTTACCTTGTCAAATGATATGATATTGTTCATCAAGCTTAAGTTGACAATCACCTGCATTTAGCCAGAATTATTTATCAGAAAAGTAAACTTAAGGGAGTTCATACCAAGGACACATATAGAATACTAAATGAAATAACGATATGATACTCATAGCAATGCTTTTGAAAACCACTGTCATGCAGTAAATACTGAGGTCTCAAGAACCAGTGTGATTATGATTCAATCACGAGACAAAATACTCAGATACTTATATTGAGGCTTTTTCAAATAGGCATCATGCACTATAACTGAAGTTTCAAGAGCAAGTATGAGTATTATTCAATCATGGGAGCACACAATAAACTCATCAAATTGTTAATGACTACTTGGGCCCCATTTGGTTCAGAAAGCATGAATCCAGACCCATCGTCAATAAAAGGTCAAATATGATCAGAGCATCAAGATTTGTTGACTTTGATACCTCATCAAAGACGGGTACACTGCCACCAACAAGACCAGTATTTCCGCCTTGTGGAACGACAGCAAGGGATCTAGAATTGCAGTATGTAAGAATCTGGGAAACCTGCAAATAAAAATACAAAACAACAGTTGATTGATAATATTGGTCTACTATGACGAAGCTGACGAAACAGAGAAATCAAAGGCTACTATAAGAAGTTAAATACAAATGGTATCAACTCGTATTCTTGAAACAAGATGAAATCGCACAGAAAAATATGTGATGTTTGGCGCCATATAACAACAAAAGAAAGGCTTTTGACCCTCATTTGAGCAGCCAAATATATCAGACATCTTCAAATGTCCAGAATATTATTATGTATTCTTAATTAATATGTTTAGTGAAGTTTTTGGACTGTTAACGCAGTATTACTGGGACCAAGTCAAGAATGAGAGCCAGAAACACTTTCTTGCAGCTGCTAGATTAACCTCTACCAATAGCCTAATAAATAAACAGGCTCTAGGGCCCGATTTAAGTAAAACGTAACTCGAGAAAATCATACAAAAACAAAGCATTCTCTTGTTTGCTTTCTATGATTCGGCGAATAAAACATACCAAATATATAAGCCACATATTCAGCTGTTGCTACTCTGGACCGTGGATATTACAGTTAGATATAGTGAGAGGAACAAATACGGGGACCCATTAAAGAAATTGTGAAAATTAAGAGTTCGAACCTCTATGGAGCTCCTTGGTAGGAGCATCAGCTTACTTGAGCCTTCAAACTTCCTCATCCAATCAATGTTTGCAGTCTGCAACCTGTCTTCATCCTGAATCACATTCTTATCCCCCACAATGTCAATGAAATACTTAACATCATCATCATTTACAGTTGAAAACAAAGGGTTCCGGGTGGCAGCCACGGTGCCAAGACATCTAAACTGCACCCCGCAGTTCCCTCTACTGACTTCTGCATAAGATTCTGCAACCGACTTGAAGCACGCATGTGCAGTTGCTTGGGGACGACTATCAAGGCAGACTTGGGCATACAGCTGTTTCGTAAACCCTAATAGAGAAAAATGATAATCCCAATAGTTGATGACTACGGAAGCGATTGAGCAATGATCGAAATGATGAAGAAAGTTTCTCATAAATTGATAGAAAAATGAGATTATTATCAGAAAACATGCCTGAAATCGATGATGAGAGAAATGGGGCAGATGAGGAAGGGTGGGCAATCAGGCGACGTGCAGCTCTCAGTCTCTGCATCTGTGCGTCGTCGAATTGGAATCAGGTGGAGTTTTGGACAATTGAGCATACCAGCTTTACTTTTTTTTACATCTCCGCCAATCCCTTCCATATTATACACGTCTCTACCTTTTTTAAATTTATCTGCTGTTAAAACATAGATTTATTTTCTAAACTTTTGTTATTGCTTTGTTGGTTATCATTATTGTGAGTCTTTTTTCATTAAAACATTTATTCTTTTCTCAAATAAATAATAAAAATTAAATATAAAATTCTAAAAATTAAAAAAAATCAGAAAAATTAATAAATATATATTATCTTGATTTATAAAAAATTAAAAACAATTATTAAATAAATATAGTATTTTATATTGATTTTCATTTAATTTTAACTATGTTCATTGGATGATATATCATCATATGCCGCTATGTTCATCAGATGAGCTATTATATTCATCAAATGATATGTTCATCAGATTTAATAATATGTTCATCAGATGTAGTTATGTTCATCAAATGAGCTGCTTTGTTCATCAAATGAACTGTTATATTCATCAGATGAGCTCCTATGTTCATCAGATTTGATAATATGTTCATCAGATGAGCTATTATATTCATTAGGTTTGATAATATGTTTATTAGATGATATGTTCATCAGGTGATGAGATACTTTGTTCATTAGATGTTCATCAGATTTAGTTATATGTTCATTGTATGAGCAGTTATGTTCATCAGATGAGCTACTATGTTCATCATATAAGCTGTTATGTTCATAAGATGAAATGTTATGTTTAGTAGATGATATGTTCATCAGATGAGCTACTATGTTCATCAGATGAGCTACTATGTTCATCAGAAGATATATTCATTAGATGAGACAATATGTTTATTATATGAGATTTATGTGCATCAAATGAGCTGGTATGTTCATCAGCTGAGTTATTATGTTCATAAGATTTAGTTATATGTACGTTCGATAAGCAGATATGTTCATTAGATTAGTTGTTATGTTCATCAGATGAGAAGATATATTCATCAGATGATATGTTCATCAAATGAACTATTATTTTCATCAGATTTGATAATAAGTTCATGAGATGAGCTATTATATTCATCAGAGTTGATAATATGTTTATTAAATGATATGTTCATCAGATGAGATGATATGTTCATCAGCCGAGCTATTATGTTCATCAGATGAGATGATATATTTATCAGATGGGCTGCTATGTTCATCAAATGAGCAGTTATGTTCATCACATGACCTGCTATATTCATTAGATGAGCTTGTATCTTCATCAGATGATATGTTCATCAAATGAGATGTTACTTTCATCATATGTGATGATATGTTAATCAGATGAGCTACTATGTTCATCAGATTTGATAATATGTTCATCAGATTAGCTATAAGTTCATTGGATGATATGTTCATCAGATGAGACGATAGGTTCATTAGATGAGCTACAATGTTCATCAGATTTGATAATATGTTCATCAGATTAGCTATAAGTTCATTGGATGTTATGTTCATCAGTTGAGACGATATGTTCATCAGACGAGTTGCTATATCCATCATATAAGTTGTTATGTTCATAAGATGAAATGTTATGTTCAGTAGATGATAAGCTCATCAGATGTGCTACTATGTTCATCAAATGAGCTGTTATGTTTATCAGAAGATATGTTCATCAAATGAGACAATATGTTCATTATATGAGCTATTATGTGCATCAAATGAGCTGGTATATTCATCAGCTGAGTTGTTATGTTCATCAGATGATATGTTCATTAGACGAGCTACTATGTTCATTAGATTTGATAATATGTTCATCAGATGAGCTATTATATTCATCAAGTTTGATAATATGTTCATTAAATAATATATTCATCAGATTAAATAATATGTTCATTAGCCAAATTATTATGTTCATTAGATGAGATGCTAAGTTCATCAGATGAGCTGCTATGTTTATTAGATGATATATTCATCAAATGAGATGTTGCTTTCATCATATTTGATAATATGTTAATCAGTTGAGCTACTATGTTCATCAGATTTGATACTATGTTCATCAGAATATCTATAAGTCCATTGGATGATATGTTCATCAAATGAGACGATATGTTCATCAGATGAGCTGCTATGTTCATCAGATGAGCAGTTATGTTCATCAGATGATATGTTCATCAAATAAGCTATTATTTTCATCAGATTTGATAATAAGTTCATGAGATGAGCTACTATTTTCATCAGATTTGATAATATGTTCATGAGATGAATAAATTTTTTTAATGAATATAAAAATATAAATTTTGAATTAATTATTTTTTACTGTTATTTGGAATTTTCTTTTAAAATAATTTTTAAATTTTTTCTCTCATTTTTTATTTTTTTTATTTTTTTTTTCATTCCTTATTTGAAAACAACATCGTTTTCAAACGAAAGCACCCATCTAGAGTGATTGATTAATTAGAGGAAAACCCACACCCGTCTTGTCCCTGTCTAATCAATTGTTTATCCAAATGCCATTGCAATTTTTACACACAAAAATCAGTCATTTCATAAAATGTTTGCTTTGCATATTTTCACACTTACCAAACGCAAAAATTATTTTGATTTTTGTGTTAATGAACTATGAAAATTATCGTATTATTTAGATAAGCTGTGCAGTACTAGGTGAATAATGGAGATAACTATACCTAAATCTAGCCTTATAAGTTTAAATATTCGTACCTCTAGTTTAAAAAAATTATTAAATTTTAATTTAAAATAGTCAATAGTTCAACCAAATTAATAAAAATATAACAAAAAAAATGTAACTCAGATAAATGATATCGTTTATCAACATTTTGAGATGTATTACATATGTTATTACAAAAAAAAATTTAGCACTCAATTTAAAATTTTTGATTCGACCATTGGCCGCACCACATATAATTTTCACAAAAAAACAAGTGAGAAAATGATAGGAATTTTCACAATGCAAAAATAATGTAGTGAAGATAGGACCAAATTCCCATTTGATTCATGTTACTCTCTACAACGATTAAACCCTCCACCATATTTTTACTGTGCAAAATTTTGCAAAATCCTGGATTCACCTGGCAGCCCAAATTTTGCAAAATCCTGGATTCACCTGGCAGCCCAAATTTTGCATTTCAAGAGACTTGATGTTAATATGCAGCCGGGCAAGCCCAACATGAATGGTGTTGCAGAACGAAGAAACTGAACTCTAAAAGATATGGTTAGAAGTATGATTGCTCAATCTTTCTTATCAGAATCACTCTGGGGAGAAGCGTTAAAGACCGCAGTTTATATCCTTAATAGAGTACCAAGTAAGGCAGTTGCCAAAATCCTTTATGAGCTATGTACAGGAAAGAAACCTAGCATTAGGCACTTACACATTTGGGGTTGTCCAGCTGAAGCGTGACCTTATAAGCCATAAAAAAGAAAACTGGACTCAAGAACGGTTAACTGTTATTTTGTTGGGTACGCTGAATGCTCTAGAGGCTACAAAATTTATGATCCCACATCAAGATATATTTTTGAAACAGGAAATTCGATATTTCTTGAGAATGTTGAGTTTGGGAGGGAAGAAAATTTAAGAAATGTCGGTTTTGAGGAAGAGTATGTTATTAACAATGAACAGGTCATAATACCTGTTGTTGTTCGTGACACAACTCCAAAACTAAATAACGATGTTCAGGCTCCTATCTTGGACATTGTTATGCATCAAAACGATAATGAAGTTCTTCCTCATGCACCACCTAAAGATAAAACTCAACAACCTCAAGAATTACCATTAAGAAGATTCATTAGAGAAAGAAGAAGTGCAATTTCAAATGATTATGTGTATTTCTGCAAGAACATGAGGATGGCATTGGTTTAATAGACGAAGATTCGATCAACTTCTATCAAGCCATGCATAGTTCTGGCTCTCATAAATGGATACATGCCATGAAAGAAGAGATGAAGTCTATGCCGGACAATAACATTTGGGATCTCATTGAATTGCCTAAAGGTTCAAAGCTCATTGGTTGCAAATGGATATTTAAAACCAAGAGGGATTCTAATGGTAATATTGAGAAATATAAGGCACGTCTAGTCGCTAAAGGCTTCACTTAAAAGAAAGATATTGACTATAAAGAAACTTTCTCTCCCGTCTCTTCAAAAGATTCATTTAGAACAATTATGGTATTGGTCGCGCATTTTGACTTGGAACTACATCAGATGGATGTCAAAACTGTGTTTCTCAACACAGACATTGATGAGACGTTTATATGATGCAACCAGAAAATTTTGTGTTAGGTGATCCAAAATCTATAGTTTGCAAGCTCAAGAAATCCATCTATGGACTCAAGCAAGCTTCCCGTTAATGATATCAAAAGATTCATCAAGTCATTACCTCATATGGTTTTGAGGCAAATGTAGTTGATGATTGCATGTACCAAAAGTTCAGTGGGAGTAAATATATTTTTCTGGTGTTATATGTCGATGACATTCTACTTGCTAGTAGTGATATCAGATTGCTGCATAAAACTAAGAAATTTCTGACGAAGAATTTTGAAATGAAAGATCTTGGTGATGCATCATTTGTATTAGGAATTCAAATACTTAGAGATCTCTCTCGAGGTATTCTTGGATTGTCACAAAAGAGCTATATCGATAAAGTTTTAAGTAGATTCGGCATGAAAGACAGTAAGCTAGGAGATACACTTATAGCTAAAGGAGACAGGTTTAGTCTCAAACAATGCCCCAATAATGATCTTGAGAAAAAAGAAATGTAGAAGATTCCTTATGCATCTGTTATAGGGAGTCTAATGTATGCACAAGTCTGTACTCATCCCGATATAACACTCATTGTGGGAGTATTAGGCAAATATTTGAGTAATCTAGGATTACAACATTGGACAGTAGCCAAACGTGTGTTGCGGTATTTGAAGAGAACAAAAGATTACATGCTCACTTATCAGAGATTAGAAAATTTGGAGATCATTAGGTACACTGACTCCGATTTTCCGGGATGTCAAGATAGCATATGCTCCACATCAGGTTATGTCTACATATTAGCTGGAGGAGCCGTATTGTGGAAGTCTATAAAACATACTCTTTTGGCTTCTTTAACTATGACAGCAAAGTTTGTAGCCTGTTATGAAGCAACCAACCATGGTCTTTGGCTACGAAATTTTCTTACGGGATTACGAGTTGTAGATGGAATTGACAGACCCCTAAAGATTTACTATGACAACAACTAGGTTGTCCTGTATTCCAATAACAATAGAAGCTCGACAAAGTCAAAGTTTATTGATATTAAGTTTTTAGTTGTTAACGAAAGAGTCAGAATAGACAAATTTCAATAGAACATATAGGAACAAAGTCTATGCTAGCTGATCCATTAACCAAGGGATTGATACCTACGGACTTTCATGAACACACTACTCGTATGAGTGTTATTCTAGATGATACCTTGGTTTAGTAGGAGTGTTCTTGTTCTATATTTTGTTCTATTGCTTACTATGTTTCTGCACAATAAAATTGATGGTTCAAATGTCTATTGAGACAATTTCAAATTGTGTCTTAAATATTTTGGAATGATCTCACTGAAGAAAAAAAGGACCAGTTGGAAATTTCCATTGCCTTGAGATCACATTTATGAAATTTCCATGATACTCATCCAAATTTGATCTTTGTCGTTTGGTATATTGTATAGGGTGGTTGTCGTGGTCTTGTCACAAGTTGAATGTGATGAAAATCGTGATAATTCCATTATCTATATATTAGATGGACCAGATTGTTTAAAAGGAAATCAAAGAATAAATAGCATACAGAAGCGCGCCTAAAGATTTTGCGATATAATTGAATAATGTATAACCCAAGTGGAAGATTGTTTGGAAATTTGATTTCCTATTCTATATTGGGTTACTATTATGAATTTTTAATTATATTATTTATTTAATGAGTTAATATTTTGTGATCAATAAGGATCGTTATGATTCCTGCAATATATGGAAAATAATTAGTAGCTATCATTATTGCCTAATTAAGGGGATTATGGGAACCTTATTAAGCAGCGATAAATAGTATAAATAGAGACTATTGGTTATTGTCCCCAACACACTAAATAAACAATAAATGCTCTTCTTCTCCCCATTAGGAAGAGAGACTGAGGTCCCATAGTGAATAGGGTTATTTGGTTGAGGAAGATCGTACACCTATAGTTCTTGCTTGGTGAAAAGATTCTGCAGCAGTAGACACATTCAATCACCAGGTCATCATAGATTCAGGGATTTCATATTTTTGTTCTTGATAATTAACATGAAAGATCTTGTACTTGAGAATTAATTTTCTAACAATTCTTTCTTCACAGGGAATTCCGGTGACCACCGCAACAATCTGAAGAGTGATGTTTTTGATCTGGTATTTATCAAATTTTAGAGCCTCCACAACATCAGTAGAATTAATAAGTCTGCTGCGTATTAAAAAGATATTTCCAAATATACTAGAAGAATAAGAAGACTTAAGATAGTAGCATAAGTAAATAAGGAATTATTAGAGGGGCATTGGCTGAACCCAAATCAAATCAGAGCAATAGAGAGCTTGTAGAACCACTTGCTTGGAGCTTACTATATATCTTATAATGATTTAAAACTTTGCAAATAGATATTTAAAAAAAAAAATTCATGCCTGAGAGCTTGTAGCCAGAGGGCAAGGTCATGTACACTTTCTATTATAAATCTTCATTAAGAAAGACATTTGTGATATCCATTTGAAGTACGATGATAATCTGATGGCTGCAAGAGCTATCATAATTGTAATAATTGTCATTTTGACTATAGGGGTAAGAGTCTTAAAATAATCCAAACCACTTATTTAACTAAAGCCTTCAGCCACTGACATTGTTTTGTATCATTCAATTAACCCATTTGAGTAATCTCTTGACTTTGAAGATGAATTTACAACCAATTAGCATCTTGACTGCAGGAACCTCAATGATTAATTATCCACGTATTTGATACTTTTTAAAGCATGAATTTTATTTTCATAGTTACAGCCCATTTTAGATCTTTAGATACTTTAGTGTAAGAGGTAGGTTCATATATTTTGGTCAGAGTAGACATGAACTAAAAAAAGATGGAGTTAAACGATTATACAAATATTATTAGAAAGAGGATAGAGTACTTTGTGTGAAGAAGTGGTACCGATGTGAGATAATCGAGTATGTAATAGAATTATATATTCAGCATATTTTTGTGGAATTTCTATTTTTTTTTTGTCTAATATTTGAGATGTTGATGATGGTGCAGAGGGATTAGATGTAAAGAAACGGGTAATTTTATAAACCCGTAGACTGTATTAGTAATGAGATAACATAAATAATATAAACTAAAGATGTTTGGTTCACTATCCGTACAAATATTATTAATACGTATGATAAATTTTACTCTTTAAAACCCGTATTAACAATCTTTTTCAATTAGGTGGTATTATTAATACGAGGTATTAATAATATACCCACATTTCACACGGGCTACCGAACGTAACCTAAAATATCATGTGATGAGAATGAGGATGGATCACGAGAATTTAAGATGGATGAAATAATGAATGAGGTAAAGAACAAATACCACTACAAATGTTAGGAGATGGAGACTAAGAAGACCTAGAAACATGAAGAGAATCTAAATTAAATGCAAAAACAATCTCTTCAAATATGATATTTTGGTTAACAAAAGATAAAATGAGTAGTAAGTCTATATAATTTGGAAACTTTCTTGTCAAAGGGATCCCATTAAAATCACTTTTAAATGCTCTAGTAGAGAATTTAACTTTTTGACAACCCTTAAGTGAAAATAGTAAGGATAAAACCAAACAACACTTCCACTACATTTTGTAGTTAATAGATTTAATAGGAAATCTGTTTATTATGTAGGCTGTTATCAAGATGCATTCACCCTCTCCCAAAGAAAAAGTAAATATGCTTGAAACCTAACATCTCTAGCCAAAACAAGAAGATGTTGATTTTTTCTTTCTACTTTACCATTTTGTTGAGACTATTTTTAATACATGAAATTTTATGAAGAATACCATAATGAACATAAAGAAATATATGAATAGCAAATTTTAAGAAATAAGAGATTTTAATTAATATTTTATATTGTGTTTTTCTGTAAGTGTTGAGAGAGAATCAGATTTCATCTAAAACTCATATTTAAATAAACTCCAAAGATCAACATTGAACATTTAATTATTAATATTTTATTAAGGGATGTGTCTTGTGATTTTTAGTATGTATCTTTTCTTAGTTATATTTTTTTCTGTCTGACTTCTTGATTCAATTTTCAAGCTACCATATGCTATAAACCGTATTTCAAGACTACAGTTTTGTAAAAGAAAATCATATATGAAAACTGTGATTCTAAAAAAGAAAAAAAAAACTGCGCTTGTGAATTGAGATTTTACCATACTAACAAAATCATGATTCATAACTTTAACTTACTTTTACAAAGCCATATATTTGAACTTGTTTTGGGAACCGTGATTTGTTGGGCAAAGAAAAACTGCATTTGAACCATTTTAGTAGAAGGAAAACTAAATAGACGTTATAAGAGAAAAATATTAAATAACAAACCCGATCTCGTTTTAAGATACTGCAAAGTCATTCTCAGATTTCAGGTTCAAAAATTTGCTTATTGCTTGAACGAGCAGTGATTTTTGGGTGGATTTGAACCATTACGTGGTCCCAGACCTCGACCAATAGGGAGATGTTATATGGTACATTCATAAATCAAAATATCACGTGACGAACACTTATTGATGGTGACTTATTTGATATTTTAAAAAGTCACGTGATTGGTCAAAATGTTCATGGTACACGTGGCGGACCATGTGCATCCAAAAATCTATAGTACGAGTAAATCTTCTTTGTATTAATTTTAGCACTTTCTTTAGAAAGTATCAAATCAAATATTAAATTGAAAAAATATTACCGATATTAAAATTTTGTTAATGTCATCAAATTTAGATATTTAAACATAAATAATCGCACTTTAGCCACTAAATTATACTCGCACATTATCCTCTTTTACTTGTCACTTAACTAAAAATATTTGTTCATTTTTACTTATCACATAACAATTTCAATACTTATTTAATAACTAAAACTACCTTAAAAAGTCAAACATTAATGATTTCATTTTATAAATTCATACCAAAATTCATTTAGTACCAATATAATAAGCCACTCTTTATTACATTTTGCCCTTAGTTTAAAAACATATTAAATAACAGATTGTTAAATTTATTCAACCGCTAACATTAACTTCATCTGAATCTACTCAAGATTACCTTAAACAACATATATGTATGTATATATATATATATACATACATATATCTGAATCTACTCAAGATATTTATTCAACCCTAAACCCTAAACCCTAAACCCTATATATATATATATATATATATATATATATATATATCAGGACGGAGGTAATATATTATAAATTCAAATTTCGTCAGCATTTATGAGGCACATTATAAATAAGGATCCATTTTTGAACATTTTATCCTAAACTGGTATATTCATTTTTCATAAAGTCTTATTTTAATTCATTTTTTATTTAGTATGTAAAGTTATTTTTCTTATGTATTGATGAAAAAGTCAAATTATTTATATTTAATATTCATTTGACAAGGCTACTTTATTCAATTCGCTGTGATAAAGTTCATGCAGACATCTACTTTAAATTGTAATATTTTTAAAACATTTTTTAATATAAAAAATAAGAATAGTACAATATATATACATCAAAATGTGAGAGGTAGAATTTACAAAGTTGTTATTTCAAAACTCACTACTCAAGAGAATTAACTTCTTGAAAATATGAAGAAGATTGATCTCAAAGCTTTTGTCATGTGCTTACTTATATTTGGATACTTTCTTGAGACTTCAAATGCATCCTTTGGGAAGTGTTATAGACATTGTTTTACTACTTGCATATTGAAAATATTTGTTGGAGCTCCAGCATGCGTGGCATATTGCATCCCCTATTGCAAAAGGCCAGGCATTGACAGTTGTGCATCCAGTTGTGTGGATTCTTCATGTTCAACCATCATTGTGAAAGATTCTTCAGGTAATAATATTTTTTTTTCATTTATTGATGTCTATAATTTGATATGACTAATCTCTTTGTAACAATGAATCCCATGGTTTTATAATTTTTCTTGTTGAAATATCAAAATTTTAAATATTTGGAAACTAAAAACATTATTGAAATTGCTTGTTTCAGATGCAGAGAAGGTCGAAAAGTGTGTTGAAAGCTGTGATGAAAACTGTCATCATAAAAGTTAGGCAGGCTATATGTTCCTTCTTTGTAGTTGCCAATGACATTTCATTGTCTCATAAAAATAATATAACAGTTATTATGCATGAAACTTAAGCATGCAATAGAACTTTTTTTAAAGAAAAAATTTAAAAGAGATTCTAAACTATTATCACTTTTTCAATTACGTTCTAACAGTCTGAATTGTCAACGAGGTGCAAGAAAATAAATTTAGTCTAATTTTCTATAATAAAATTCACAATCACACTCGTAAACTAATTTATTATAATAAACATACTTGTGCATGAAAACTACTTCGTTTGATCAGAAAATTAAGTGCTATCATTTCATTCACATAAACAAAACAACGTCTTTTCACACTCAAGCAACCTTAATCCTCAACAAATTTAATAAAATCAGTTATATATAATGGGAAAGTTCCCACAAGCTAGTTAATTAAATCGTGTGCGAGTCATTATCCTACCCGCGCGCGCCCTCTCTTAGAACCTTCACATTTTTATGCTCTCTTGTAAAAACTCCTCATTATGACTTTGTTGTAGTGATAAGGACTCAGAGAAAAACAGAGTTGATGGGCAATTATTATACAAAATTCAAAATAGATAATCAATAGTAAAATCAAATTTCCTCTTGACATGCGCTCTTATTTGCCATCTAAGGCTCAACGATACCTTAAGTCGGTCATGGTGGCCTACCCAGCTAAACATCTACAAACTCAAGATCTTACCTAGTTTCTACTCCCGTTTTGCTTTCCTGAATGGAAACCTTGGTGAGGATTACAAGCACAAGGCATCTTGTCACGTAAATTGATAAACTTTTTCTTAAGGCGGTTTTTAAATGTTTAAGAGGTGTCTTTCATTTTTTTTTTTATAAATAAGGCTTTTCAAAGGCACTAATAACCTTATTAATATGTATTTAATTATAGACGATTAGTTTAGAACTAAGGAAGTCGCTACGCAAAACAAATGCAATAGTGAAATGGGTTTATGTTCAATTTATGGAAATATCCCTGAATTTCTACTCACCTAAGTTACAATGCAGGCTCTCATGTTATTCTTGAAGCATATATAATCATTCACAATGTATCACAAAATGTCAAGATAATGGCATATCACTCAGTAATTTATATGTAAGCCTAACTTATGAGTGTTCCTGCGCAACAAATTATTGGTTACAACTGATTTTGTATTGTATTGTCTTTCGATTCCGGTCTTTTTAGCTTATAAATACTAGTCAATGAGTGATATATTAGTATATCCTAAACATGTAACATGATAAAAAAAATACTCAATATTCTTAGATAAGCTCCTAATTCTAGTCTTCACTTGACTAAGATCATTGACTACATCTAAGTAAAATATCATACTCATCCCGATTCTGATCTTTGTGGATTGGAGTACTCTATCATAGAAGGTAATATATTTAATCTTAAACTAAGTTCTTGTAGCATCATATTTAAACTATGATTTACTATGTTCATAGGCATTCCTAAGACAATAGATGCGGGACAAATTTGTTAAACAATCCTACACATGTCATGCACAATATATTTAAAGAAGCATGAACAAAAATGAATGAACAATACTTTTAATGGAATAACATGAGTCTACAAACAGTCAAGGATTCGTAGGATTCTAAAATAGAGATGACTACTCAATATTCATCATAGCAATACAATCACAGTAATTACGAAAGTAAAACTAGGGTGGTAGAAGAAATTCTAGTCTCGTGTTGATCAAACTCTGACTGACAAAATCCTTCTTCTCCTGCGTGTGTGAATATGTGAAGAATGAGTCATAAGTCTTTTCAAAAGATTCTTATTGTAAGAAGAGGTTTGGGAAGGACAAAATCTTAAACTACTTAAATCTGGTCTTTCTGCATTTGACACATGTAAGCATGATCCATGGCATGATCCAGGTCGTGTTGAGCAACCTCACAGAACTGTGTTTCCGTCTTTGTTATGAAGGCATGAGTTGGCTCGTGCTGAGAGACTGCGCTGCAACCCTTCTTCCTTAAGCACGACATGGGTCGTGCCGTCGTCTCTCTAACAAAAGTATAGAATCTTGGCACGAGCTAGGTCGAGCCATAATTTAATAAATTATATTTTGTCCCTGAAGTTCTTTGTTTTGTAGATCAACCTCTGAAGTTTACTTTTTGTGAAAACTTGGCCTGATTTGCATCTTTTTAGTTTTTTTCTCTACTGAAACCACTTTACATCATATTTAACCTACAACAGATAAAATCAAATATAGCTTACCGAGAATCACTCGAAAATGACTCAAATATTCTAAATTTAGGCATCTAAAATATAGTAAACTATTATCCCATCACCCATCCAAAAGCCCTTTAATACTTATCTTTTTTCTTGAGAAGTTTCATAGGAAATTCTGAAATTTTATTTTGTCTCTAAGATATACTTGCTCTCCTCCTATTGCAGCTTAACATAAGGAAAACTAATGTTGATCTTTTTCTGAACATCGTAGCACTATCTCTTGCCTTCTTCACTCTGGACTGTGAACTGCTAGTTAGTCTCTTACATTTAGGTAGTGTTCTCGAGTGTAATTTAGCAGAGAAATGAGAGAAAATGGAATTGGAATGAAAAAACTTGTTCCTGTGTTTTTCTAAGGAGGAATTTGGAGGGCTTCAGAGGGAATCAACCCCTTCTTTCCTTTCCTTCCAATTCAGAAGAATTTGGAGGCGAACAGATGTAAAGTAGCTACAATTACATTTTTGCCCTTATTTCACTAATACACTCCAGCTAAACCTAATTTCAATTTAGTAATTTCATTATATTGTCTTCTCTTTCCTCTCAATTCTCTCCTAAACTCGAGATCAACTTTTTACTTTTCTTCTTTCTCCTCCTCTCCTCTCCTTTCTTTTCTTCTCCCTTCAACCTTTCTCTCCCTTCCTCACACAGATGTATCTCTCTGGCCAAGCTTGTGTTCAATTTTAGTCATTGTAGAAAAATGCTTAAAGTTATTCCAAGACTTTTACCATTTCATCTCAATAACCATCTTCATTCATCCATGAATTGAGAAACTTGAAACTTGACTCTTTTGTACTTCTGGCCAAACGATCGCATTAAGGTTGTGTTTGGTTTAAAAAAAATTGAGGGAAAGAAAAAATAAAATAAAAATCTCTTGTATGGTTTAAGGAAAGTTAGTGAAGAGAAATTAAATAGAAAATGAGCTTCATCTAATTACAGCAGTCTAGCCCCACGTACCCTCTCACCTCAAACAAAATCTTTGCTTGGAAGCCCTCTCTGCACTACTAATCTTTACAGGCTTAGCAGGCTCAGAAATATGAGTCTCCTTATTCCTTTTGCTCCTATAATTTCATTACCACTTACCCCTGTAGCATATAGTTCAAATAGAATCTAGAACCTCTTCAGGGACGTTTTTTAGCACTATATACCTATTCTGAGGTTGAGTCTCCTTGACCACACTGGAGCTGAAATTTTATTACCTAAACAAGTATAGTGCTCGCATCTAGACGGCACCTGTTCATTTTTCACAGTCTGGGAGCAGAAGATGTCTCACGGATCTCTGATGTTGATATGTATTTTGTATGTTCAGTCGGCGAAAACCTGCATCAAAATCATGGCAGGCATAAATTTTTTTTGCCATCAGCTGTAAAGACATTAGTACGGTTCGCCTGCTTACATAGCTGACAATTGCACTCAAGTTACCGGGGGTGCCATAGGTGAGGTTGGAGACCTGGCAGGTGTGTCCAGACAAACATTGGTTGAGTTTTTTCAAGCTCAAAGTCTTCCTCAGGCTTCCATTCCTTGGTTCCTAAAGTTTTGGTTCAGGAGAACCTCTCCCTCTTCCAGTTCTGTCTTTCCCGATCCATGCGGCTTTTCTTGCATTATCTTTGCCAAAGCCTCAACTTTTGCAGTCTTCTCATGCATCATAAGTCATTTTTGTGCATTTCAATTTTACTAAATCTCAGTGTTGATTCTTCATAGGGTGTACTTCTCAGTTTAGGTCCGTATTAGTTTTTTATTTTTTTCTTTATTCATTAGTTTTTCAATTCACATCAATTTCATGTAATTGATTCTTAATATCATAATAAATATTAAGTTAATTGTAATCCAACTGCACGCGGTTTCAGCTGATTTTCGCCTGGCTCCAGCTCTCTTGCCTGCTGGTGGTTGTACATAATTAGTCTTGCTTAATCAGATCTACCAACGCATGGAAGTAACACTGGCGGAGTAGTTGAATGGAAGTGCACCGTCTCGGTGCTGATAATATAATTTAAAAGACAACTTCTGATCCTTAGTGGGGTGAGAAATCTGCCTAGTACTCAACTGCCTGAACAAGGAAGCATCATCTCTGATTGAATTCCTCACAACAGGTGAATGTTCCTAACAGTTCTACCACCATGCACTGCCAACATTTCCAAGGCTCTTCTGTAACTTGCATCCAAAATGACTAGTCTTTCCCAAAATCAGCATTGTAGTGGGCACTTGACTCTAGTTTCTTTGCTTCATTCAGTTTTCTTACAGCCTAAACAGCACACAATAAATTGAAGTTAAAGCTTGAGAGGATTAGTGCCCAAAATAAAGCCAATACAGATGCATAGAAATTGATGCATTACCTTCATAAAATCCTCATGGATTACATAGTCCCGTTCTGCGCGAATAGCAAACATACCAGCTTCCGTGCAAACATTACGAAGATCAGCGCCGTTAAACCCCTGCAATTTGCAGCAGAAAATTATATATCCATTACGGAAATACCATGATTGAGAAGAACATCATGAATTAAACCAAAACTCACTTCAGCAAGCTTCACAACAGCTTCATAATCTATTTCACCATGCTTGGCAATTCCAGCTGCATGAATCTTGAGAATCTCCATTCTTGATTGCTCGTTGGGAAGTGGAATTTCAATCTTTCTGTCTAGCCTTCCTGGGCGAAGAAGTGCAGGGTCTAGAACATCCGGGCGGTTCGTTGCCATGATCATTTTAACCTGTCCCAATTGTTGAATCAATCAAGCACGCCACATAGGACAAAATACAGGGGTTCCTACACAGAACTACAGCAAGCTTTTGCCATTTTAACATGATTTGATCCAAGTCAACAAGAGCTAAAAACAAACACAAACCTTTCCTAGCTGATCAAATCCATCTAGTTGATTGAGTAGTTCCATTAATGTTCTTTGAATCTCACGATCAGCACTTGTTCCTTCACTGAAACGACGTCCACCAATGGCATCGATTTCATCCATAAAAATAATGCAAGGCTGGTATAAGAAAAGAACAATTCAAGTCCAAATGTAGGCACAATGAACATCCACGAAAACAAATAAGAACAGGAAGGAATATTACTTGGTGATCTCTGGCATAGCCAAACATTTCTCTAATAAGCCTTGCACTTTCACCAATGTATTTATCGATGATGGCACTTGAAACAACCTGCAGAAAACGAAACAGCGAATTTCATCTATCCATTAGCTCATATAGTACGATACCTAATAAGTTCCAGAAATAGTCAGATAACAACCTTGAGAAAGTTGGCATCTATGTTGCTCGCAATGGCTCTAGCTAATAATGTTTTACCAGTACCAGGAGGTCCATAGAGCAAAACACCCTGCCAATACAATAAACATGAACTACTGTGATATCCTAATCTATATTATCAAGATAGTATTTGTTTAAAAAGTCAAAAGCACAGACAAGTTGACCAAATGACAAAGGTAGAGATGGTAACATCTTTACCTTAGGAGGTTTGATCCCAACTCTGAGGAAAAGTTCGGGATTCATTAGGGGGAGTTCAATCGACTCCCTAAGTTCTCGGATCTGATCTCCTAAACCACCAACAGCTGAATAACTCACGTTACCAGGATCTTCATGAAGCATGTTGTAGACAACAGGGTCAACCTAGAAAAATATACAGAATCAGAAGGCTGTTCATTTTTCATACTTTTTATCAATACCAAACCAAAGCCAGATAATTAGGATAATCAATATCAAACAACTAATCACGATATGTCAAACAGCTTACTTCTCTAGGTAGAGCCCGCATGATAGTAAGTGTTGTCATGTCGAGAACCACCCTGGTCCCAGAAGTTAGCTTCTCCTTGTCTACTTTGTTGCGACAGCCGACAACATATCTGGGGCCACTACTTGCTTTGACAATCACTAAAGCAATCACACAAATTTCAGATTCCTGAAAATACTAAGTGCTACGATGTGAACTACTTTAGTGTTGTCTTTATATATGCACATATAGAAACTAAATCAGAGATACAGTAGGATTCAAAAGTAGTTAAACAACCATAGATGGAGCATAATCTAGTGTCATATGCCATCCATGTGCGATATGCAAATTCAAAGACGAATGATGCTAGAAGTAATAATGATAAATCAAAGTTTACAAAGAATTCATGGTGCTTGCAACAGAAATTATATGGACAGCAGTCCACACTGCTAGGAGTTCAAGAACATAAATTAGGTTTTGCAATAATCTGCTTCTTCTGTCCTTCACACTGCAGTGCTCAAACTTCGGAAAATTAAGTCAACAAGAAGATAGTGAAACTCACGTCTTTCATTATCTAAAGGTCTCAGAACTTCTCCAATAATTTGTCCCACACTCTGAAGAGACTTCAAATCATCTTCAGTTTTATTGAACTCCTTTTTCGCCGCGCGAAGATTTTCCCTCACTGCATCACAGAAATTCCAGACCATCAGTGATACAAATTATCAACGAAAAAATGATAGTGAAATCACCTGCATTCGAATATAATAACAAATCACAATATTTCAAGACGAAACTAAATGCAATTAGTCTTTACCCAAAAAAAAATTACACTAATCAGCTGAACATATCCATCAAAACAACTTTAATTAAGGAAAGCAGCATGAGTTAATCAACAATACCAATGAAAATTGTTCGGGCCTAACAACAGAACAAATAATTGAACGAATTGCAGACAAGAAAGTGCAAACGAAATAAAAGTAGATAGAAATCCCACTGAGAAATCAGAATTTGGGGATCAGAATTAGGGTTTCGGCAGGACGAGCGAGACTAACCAGATCGGACGCGAGACTCGAGCTCCTTATGCTGAAGAAGCTTCTTCCGATACTCGGCCACCGCCGTGCGCCGTCTGGTAACTTCTTCTTCTCCTCCTCCGCTCATTGCTTCTCAAGACTATTGCGTCTCCTTATGCAACAAATCTTTCTGAGCAAGAAATGTTATTTATCCTTAGTTTTGTTCAAGGACAATTCTACCCTTCAATAACGTTTTAGGCAAAATTGGGATTTTTTTTTGAACTGCCCTTTCCCGAAGTTTTAATATCAAAACTACCCTACCTTTTTTTTTAATTTAGCTTGTACCCTACTTGGCAAAAATCGCATTTTGAAACTGGCTATTATTTATACAAAACCGCAACACAGAACTGACTCTTGACACGGTGTCGATGTCCTCGCTGACCTGGACGCCAAGCTGGCTTCCCCCACTAAAACCGCAGTTTAGAAATGGCTCTTTTGTGTACAAACCGCGGTAGGAAACTGGCTAATTCAGGTTTCTTAAACCGCGGAACCGAACCGCGGTTTTGTAACTTAAAGAACCAGAACGAAACCGCGGTTTGTTTCAAAACCAAAGCACCAGTATTTTCATCGGGTTGCTGATCAGCGCTGCAAGCTCCCCATAGTTCATCTCCCACAGCAGCTTCTGGTCTTCAGCATCACTCCAAAACTCGTTGCTGCACTGATGATCTGCATTGAGCACCGAGTGCGAAGGTGAAAATGGAGTGAGCAGAGAGTGAAGAGGTGATCCACTGCTGTCAGGATAAACGAAGTTGGTTCTAGCTTGAGTGCCCTTCATGGAGAGGGCAGCTCTATCATAAGCCAACGCTGCCTCATGAGCAGTGTCAAAAGTCCCGAGCCAATGCCTCTCCTTAGTTGTTGGGTCTCTTATCTCCGCCGCGTACCTCCCCCACGGACGTCTCCGCACTGCTTCTTATTGTGTGTAGTATGCATAGATGGGAAAGAAGCAGAGTGGACAAATGTGATGCTTACCGGATACCGTGGTGACAAATCGGGGCTGTTTCCGGCAGAATGGAGCGGCAACAGTTCAGGGTATCGAACAAGTGGCCGATGCCGGGACCTGGTACTCAATGACCAACTTTCTGCGCTCCTGGAATGACGCCCGACGGTGGATGAATGGGTGGAGGGGAGAGAGAGGACGACGACGAGGCCGAATGAAAAGAGGAGGACGACGGATCTGTTAGCACCAAAACCGCACTTTGTTACTGCGGTTTTGCTACTTATTTAAGTACAGCGTTTCATTAAAATACTGGTGCTTTGGTTTTGAAACAAACCGCAGTTTCGTTCTGATTCTTTAAGTTACAAAATCGCGGTTCGGTTCCGCGGTTTAAGAAACCTGAATTAGCCAGTTTCCTACCGCGGTTTGTACACAAAAGAGCCATTTCTAAACTGCGGTTTTAGTGGGGGAAGCCAGCTTGGCGTCCAGGTCAGCGAGGACATCGACACCGTGTCAAGAGCCAGTTCTGTGTTGCGGTTTTGTATAAATAATAGTCAGTTTCAAAATGCGGTTTTTGCCAAGTAGGGTACAAGCTAAATTAAAAAAAAAAGGTAGGGTAGTTTTGATATTAAAACTTCGGGAAAGGGCAGTTCAAAAAAAAATCCAAAATTGGGTGTATTGATACGGGAAAAACGCATATACTCGGGGTATATAAGATATATATCTGAATAGTTAAAATAACTTCATTTTGAATGCTGTTTAGTGTTTTTAGGTTATGATTCTAACTTTCTAATTTTCTTAGTATTTTTTTTGGATGTATCCAAAAAAAACACTAAGAAAATTAGAAAGTTTGAAACCAAAAAATCTTTATTACCCTAAAACAATAAAAATTTTAAAATTTAAAAATCTTAAATCTCATAAAAAAAATATAAAACGACATCATTTCAACCACTAAGATGCGTAGCTTACATACCCTGAGAGGGTAAATTGGCTAAGTCCGATTGATGTTGTGTACTCTCCGATTGTTTAAAAGTTTAATGCATTTTTTTCAAGTTGGTAATTTTTTTTCGAATGGCCTTCCATTTCGGCTTGTTTAAAGTCCACCGTTGTTTGAAAACGTGCCTCGTTTACTTTCGGACACGTGGTGGAACAGCGATATAAAACTTTGTGTGGATTCATTCAATCCATCTTCCCTTTTGGAAGGTTGGTATTAAAGATCCAACCGTCTATTGAAGTACCGACTAGATTGAATCAAAACACAGTTTCATACTGCAGTATTCTGCAATACTATTCTTCTACATCACGAATCTTGCTGCGCATGATGAACACACTAGTCGTAAAAGCCAAAATCCTAATCGACGACGTCTCTAGTCAAGCTGCATCCTTTCTCTGGCTGAATTGATGGCGTTTTAAATTGAGAGCAACCCACGTCTAAGTCAAGCGGACAAATTCAACCTTTGCCACAAATGTGAAATGGGTGCAGATCGATTGCAATGAATTTAATTAAATCAAATTGAGGGAAAAATATCTATTTGTCTGGATTTTTTTGTGGAGTTCAGGATTGATCTGAAAAATTCAGATGTGCTATATGTCACCCGTCTTTCGAAACAACACTGAACTGATTACAAACATAGTTTTATATTGCGGTTCTACCATGTGTGTGTTGATCAAGATGCATGGTCTACTAGCCTAGTTATCCTCCATAAAGAGTATGAAATCGCGGCTATCAGGATTAGAAGGAAGCGAGTCACAATTTCAAACTGCAATTGGATTTGAGCAAGCTATTTCAGAAAAAAATTTAGGTGGAATGTCATTCAAGGAAAACATTATTTCCAAAAGGGCCTATTTTTATATAAAAAATCATTTAATGATCACTTGGATGTTAATGCCAGTGCAATCTCACGGCCTTATTCCTTAAATTGAGTAGAAATGTTGATATTTTATGGTAGTATTAATATTTTAAAATTCAAAAACACATCAGATATATTTTCATCATTATAATATTTTTACAATTTTACATTTCTAAAAACTTTCTTATGTAATATGGTTTTTGTAGTATTGGAAGATGGTATCCTAAGCAGCGTACCAAATAAACTACAACATAAATCTATATGGTTTTGAATATTCACTACCATTCAATTATTTTCACATATAAATTATTATATAATTAATTTAATAGATACGTGACAAATAGAGAAATCATTGAAATTTAAAATTAGACCGTTATGCTTCACTATTTTAGTTTGGCAGTACCAAATTTGAATCCTCATAAGATTTTGTGTTATGATCACAAGACATAATTTCATTCAAGTTCTGTTTTTGATTTTTGAATTGTAACATATAATTGACTAGTAAAAATTAGTTTTGGTAGTAGAAAAAAATTGATCATTAGTCTTATTAATAGTGATCTCGAAATAAAGGATTATAGAAGCTTCATTCTTTTGAACTTGAATGAAAGTTTGAAATCAAATAGTGTTAAAAACATACACGGGTGAATACTTTTTCCTATTTTACTTTCAATGATAATTTTTACTTGGATGAAATGATTTTCCAATAGAGTGACCATCAATCATGTTCCATTACATAATTTAGTGGACTGTTCAATAATTCTAAGCAACAAAATTGGTGAACCTTCAGAGCTAATACATATGATTAAGTAAATAAGAACATTTGACCATGTTAACAAAATTCTTTAAATGAAGATCATTAATGCTTTTTTGTATCTGTATGTGCTTTACATATACCATTCGAGCTCTCATGTATATTTTTTCTCATTAGAAAGGAATAAAAGTATGCATCAATTGACTCTGTCCACAAGATCAACAAGTCAGAACAACTCATTTTAAAAGAATTTTACGTGGTGAATGTTCATATAAAAGCATGAGTTCACTAGCTTTATCCATAAGGGGAAAAATCTTAAATGAGCCCTGAACTTTCACTACTTATCTAATTACGGTCCGAACTACCACCATTACCAGATAAGGTGCACTGTTAAGAAGATTATCTAAAATTTAAACATTAACTTCACCACTATTTGGCGCTTTCATTTCTTAAATAGAAGAATTTGATCTAAAAACATCATTTCATGTCATATTTTTTTGATCACGTCATTATACTCTTAAAAGGAAAAATCTAATGATTGTATAATAGTAACATCCAAGACATTAGTCAAACTATCCTTACCATCACGTGCTGGTCATCTGAGCTAATGGGGGATGAAACCAGCTAATAAACCGACAACTCCTACTTGTAACAACTAGAGTGTATCCCTAATCTGCCCATGCGAAGTTGATCTTTTACCTCTTGAAATGCTTGTCTTTCATCTTGAATCTCGAATTTTAGCCCCGATTCTATTATCTTTCTCACTTCCTCATTTTGTTCTTTTAAAATTCTAGCCAATTTTCCTAAACATAGTAGTCGAGTGATCCTTCTACATTCATAAACATTTTCCCATGAAATTGATTTTTTACCTATCATCCAATCCACCAAATCCTGTGACTCACATTGAATCTCTCCAATTTATTTACCCCCACATTGAAAATATTTTCTTCCGGATTGCCAAGTCATTTTAACCATTTAGCAATTTTGCCATCTCTTCTTTCTCATTTTTGGACCAAAGATCCGTGAGATGTTTTGAGCGTTCATCACTGAAGCTGGTAAAATGTAATCAGAATTTTTTCACTGTTCATATCTGCATGCATCCCTCCAATACCAAATTTCTGACAATATCAAACAGATTAATCTCATACTAAAAATCCTAGTTCTTATTATTTTTAACCATTGATCAGAGCAAATTTTAGTAGACCTTTGACAGAAACAGGAATTTGAGTTACTTTTATTAATTTTGCTACCTTCTTCCAAATATTATTTGCAACCTCTCCATCTCTGAATAAATATGATCTATTCTCACAATCAGTCCTTGAACAATAATTATAGCATGATGCTAATTGTATTCTTCTTTTGATCACCACTGATTCTAAAGGAATAATATTGTGAAATAGTTTCTACAGAAAACAATTAATATTTGGAGGGGTCCACTTGTTCTAGATCCTTGCTAACCACCTGAGAGTGCCTCCTGCAGGGATTTTTTTTAATCAGTGAAGCAGTAGATATTTTTTGATTTTTACAACCCATCCAATAAGTTATGTCTGGATGTGTACCAATTATCCAATTGCTTTTAAACTTCCGCTAAGATTGAAGGCACAACTGAATTATATATCTCAGTACTTTGCAATACTTGTTTCACAATTAGATTTTTATCAGTATTTCTTGAAACTATTAGTTCACTTTGAACCCATTCTCCCATCCAAAATTAATAGTCATCAGTCCCTCAAAAGCTTCAGTAACTTGAAATACATTTGCTATACCCAGTCCTCCATCAATCACAAGTTTGCAAATATAATTCCAGTTCTTCCAGTGGCATCTTTTTTCATTTCCAGCATTCCATAAAAAGTTAGCTAAAAGAAACTTAATCCTCTTTTTCACATTTGTAGGGACTGAATAGCTAATAATGTGTGGATTATCATTGATTTTAAGAATGAGTTGATCAAACATAATCTTCCTCCAAATGTTAACAATTTGTTTTTCCAATTCAGAATTTTCTTTCTTACTTTGTCCTCCAAATGAAAGAAGTAGCAAATTTTTTATCTCCCTACAAAAATAGGTACTCCCAAATAAAAAGTTGGATAAAACTAGTATTCCCCAATATCTTCTTCCTCTACATCTCCTTCATTTTCATAGAGAAATACATTACTTTTTTGTCCTTATTTATCATTTGCCCAGATGCTTTACGGAATTTATCCAAGAGATGAGACAGTCTTTTAGTTGATTTTACATTTGCATTGCCAAACATCAACATATCATCAGCAAAGAGTAAATGAGTCAACCCCTCACTTATGTGAGAACATGAAAATTATGGATTAATTTTTTCTCCATATCCTTCGTCAATTGTATAGAGAAAATTTCTTTCACCATAACAAATAAACTTAGTGAAAGAGGATCCCCTTGTCTTAATCCTCTCCTTGATTAAAAGTATCCATAATTCTCACCCATCAATCAAATTGCGTACCAGAAATTGCTCAAGTTCCTAAAAATTAAGTCAATAGATTTATTTGAAAAACCATAAGCAAGCAAAGCTCTAATCAGAAATTTTCAACTCTCACTTTCATATACTTTGGATAACTCCATTTTCAAAGCCATAATACCTCCTTTAACTTTTTTTGTTCAGATTAGAGAACATCTCATGTGCCAGAGATATATTTTTATGAATATTCATTTGAGATATAGATACTCTTTCATGCTTGGTGAAGACCTATGTTTACATTGCAGAGAGGAGGAAGGATATTGAAGCGTTCATGGCTATGCAAAGAGGTGAGGATTCTCTCCATGAATCCTTTATGAAAGGCAAACCACAGGTCATACTCGATAGAGTATGGAGAAGGCTAAAAGTCTTACTCGGCCGAATAGATCCTACTCGGGACAGTAAAATCTTTTGGAAAATCCTTACTTGGGCTGGTAAATTTTTTTGAAAAATTCTTACTCAGCGGGTAAGTACTTTTAGAAATCTTGTACTCGGCCGAGTAAGGTCATAAAGGCTATATTTAGTTTAGGAAAATTTTGATGGAAAGAAAAACTTGATGGAAAATTAGTAAAATTCAATGTTTGGTTTAGATAGAAATGAGAGACAAAAAAACTAGGTAGAAAATTGGGCAGAAAATATTATTACTATCTATAAAAATCAATCCGATCAAATTCAATACATCTCAAACAAACAATCACTTTTTAAACAAATTAAATTTATTTCATCTAAGTTCAATGTATGATGTGATTAAATTTCTCTACATTTTCCGTAAAACCTTCCATGATCATGGAAAATGAAATGGATTCCTAACAATTTGTCTTGATATTTTTCTTTTGCAACCAAACAAGGGTAAAATTAGATGGAATTATCCAAAAATTTCATCTATTTCCCATTTCCACTAAATTTTTTTTCCACCAAATTTGGCTTAAACCAAGCACACCCTAAATGACCGTGCTCACCCAAATAGGATTCTTTAAAATTTGCATACTCGTATGTGTAAGCTTTCCTCAAGGAATGTTACTCTATCAGGTAAAGCTCAGGAGATTCTTGAAGGTCTTTGAACTTGTACTCGGTGTGAGTATGATCCATATAAAATCATACTTGACCGAGTAGACTGTAAATTCTTCTCACTTCTTCTCTTTTTAGCTTGTTTTACCTCGAAATTGCTTCCTTTTCACTTCAAACCAGCTGTGGTCCTTTATCAATAATAAACACACAAAATGGTGATAAAACATTTGAGGAATGACTCAAATTACTAAAAAAAATGGATTGTTAGAACAAATGGTTTTATTTTCCAATATAAAGGTCACCAGCCAAAGGTCATTGGCTTCCAATTGAGAATCGTCAAGTGAGGGTCTACAGTCTGCTTTCCCTCTTGAAGTATCTAACTGATTTCTTAGCTTGCCCAGTTAGTTCTTCGTCTCGATGATAGTCTTGAAGATGGTGGACTCACTAGGAGGCCGCAGTCTTTCAAAATACAGAAGTAGGAATGTAAACGTATACTTAACCGAATCTTATGTTACAGTCAATGATTAAACTAAATAACCTCTGAAATAAAACATAAACTGAAACATATATTTCCATAAATGACATTTTTTTACACATGCTCCACAAAATATATGGTTACAGTAATTGTTACTTTCCAATCCATTTTATTAAAAAAAAGAAAAAAAGCTCCATCATTGTTATGAAGGTAAAAAGAAGAGGTTAATGTGCAGAATAATATTTACATCAATTTGATGTATGTGAAATTCATGGCAACCCAATCCCATATATCTGGAGAACATTTACATTTGTGCAATTATATGTGCCTTTAATGTCTTGATATACAATTTTGTGTAGAGCTGGTTGAGAAGTAGTAGCACCACCAGCTCTCCTTATTCCTTCCACCTTCTGCTTTCTAGATCTTTCTGCTAACGTATGCACCCAGCCAACCATTATTCAGCCTCTACAAAATCAAGGGTGCTTTGAAACCCTTGAATAAGACTGTCAGTCAGTATGAACTGCGGCGTGTGACTGGAGTTTTAATTGCAGTGAAGTTGCATTATTCAGATTTCAGTCATGGTCTAGTTCCTGTGACTCCCAAACCTAATGAAACTTGGCTATCTTGAGCTAAAGAATTTCCATCACCATCCTGATTCAGCGAGCTGATTTCGCTGTGGTAAAGTCCATGGTCTAGCGCGTTGTGTCTTCTGTCGCCCTCAAACTTCATCAGCCCAAACCCAAGGTCATCGTCGCCGTGAGAGCGGTTTCGGAAGAAGTCTGCAAGGGGGCCAGTGGACTCTACAGATGCAGTGAAATCAGGTTTCGAGGTGGATTCAGAAAATTTGTGAGGGTGGCTGCCAGCACTGGCTAAGGACATCAAATTCCTTTGTAACTCTTCATCAGCCGCATCTATAGAAGCCCATGAACTAACACTCTTGCGCGCATTCGATAAGCAACGGTCTGGAGACGACATGGAAATGGTCTCAGATTCACCAAATTCTTCCTTGTACATCTCCTCAACCATTGGCTTCCAAAGACGCACCCGTGCATTGATGAACCAGTTAGCCACCTGACCAGGAGTAGAAATATTAGTTAGTTCTAGTTTTTCAGTTCGTTATCAAATCGATGATGCGTGGGGAACACGTCTCAGTTTGTTGATGAAACAAATAATATATTCTGCCATGTGTATTCACCTGGCCTCTAGTTAAGCCAGTTTGTCTTGCAAGCATAACCTTCTCTGACTCCTTTGGGTACCTGATACAGAACAGAAACAAATACTTCAGATATCAAATAAAATCTCTCGGTGAGAAATGGAAGATGTAACAGAAAGCAACGTTAAAAAACATACGGGTGTAGGAAGTGTTCGAATAGCCAGGCACGGAGAATCGTGACCGAGCTCTCCGGTAAACCCCTTTGAGGTCTCCATGAATGCCTTGAAACACCAAGCTGATGAAGGCCTCGTTGTTGCCTGATCTGCTGATCCACATATCTGAGACGTGGTATGCCTCCGCCTAACAGATTTGGCGAGGTATCTTGTTCACCTAGACTCCTCCTTGTCACCTGAATTTGGCCAACAATTGCATCACGGAGACAGCGAAAATGACGTGAAATCGTTTGAAGGGCGAGCTTAGTGTATGGCTTGGCTGCTCCAGATCCAGCTACCAGGTCAAAAGAAGATACTATGACGTGCATCTGATGGTAGTACTGACTAAACCTCCTGTCAACCTACAGAAGAATGGGCGGCAAACTTGTCAGAGAAGATCATCAAATGTTTCAACAACTGTGGACATAAGTAAGCAAAAACAAATTAAAATACATAATGAAAATATGAATCGGGAAGATATATTAGTATTTGAACTTGCATGGGGAAAAAAAAGACAAGTCGAGCATTTACCTCCTCCAGCATGGACATGAGTTTACTCTTCTTGTTCTGCAGCTCTTGCCGCACTGTGAGCGATAATTCATTTGAAGATGCTTCATTCTGGCCGGTGGTTGCATTTTCTGAAGATTTCTGACCACCTTCTTTAGAGCTATCACCAACAGTCTGATGCGGAGTGCGATTCTTGTCCATCTCTGGTTTTTTCAAAGCATCTTGAACGCTAACTACCTCATCAAGCAGTTGCTGTGCTGCCTTGAGAAACCTAGAGTCACAAATAGTCTTTGTATGAAATGAGTTATACATATTTGGATCATACTGGTTCTGTTTGTGACCCATCGACAACTGAGGACTGTATAGCACCTCGTGCTTGAAAATGTGACCATAATCTGCAGAAAATTCAGCTGGCAGCTGTAAGTAATTACTGGGTGTGGCTCCCTCAGCCGACATAGGAAGATGAGAAAATGAAACAAGACCCGAGCTTGAATACTGGTAGTGAGATGAAGCAGCCATTCCAGACTGGATTTCTGTGCTGAGGCTAAGAGACAGACCTTGTGTGTGCACATTCTGGTCTCCATTCAGCATATTTAATTCCATTCCCGGAATCTTACGGGAAGCTTCATCAACCGAATCACTATACGGATTACCTGTCGCACTGCTTGTCTGCAAAGCGCCTGAGGTAGGAATATTCATTAACCCATTTCCACCTCCTGGTACAGTAGCCATGTCAACACAGTCGTGCTGAGACAACGAATGCTCAGACATGAATTCCATGTATGAACTGGATGGAGCACCTTGATTTATGTACATCATCATGTTGCCAGGAGGTATAGATAATTCATTATATGAAGTGGAACTCGGTGGCTCCTGTAAAAACGGGGTTGCTGATGCGTCCCTTTGATCCGTTGAGCTTGGGTAATAAATTGCCATCTGTTTCTTTGTCAGTGTCAATCTTCAAATTGGGAAAGTTGCAAGCACAACACTTTACCGATCGTCTTCAGTAAAGTACTACTAAGATGAGACTTGCTGCATCATACAGAAAATGATCCTTCGGTTCAGATTTCTATTAATGAATGTGTTAGTACCATCAACTCTAGTATAAGCAAGAAACCAGTGCAAACTGAAAATGTAATATAAAGGATGCATCATTTAGGCAAGCGTGTACAGCTACGTAAGAGTCATGTATCGTTCCAGAGCAATTATTTGTGCCTTGCCAGTCACAACATGAAAGTGCAGGTGAGCCACATAAATCACAATTAAATTTCAGTAAGAAAGATAGGGACCAGGGAGTTTGAATGAGGAACATAAGAACTACCGGTAGAGGTATTAATCATGGCAAATAACATTGACATGGAGATCTAACAAACTGATCTTCAAACAACTCGTGCTCTATAGAAAGTGAACCAATGGTCATACAACAAGATCGTTTAAAACATGTACTCTATCATTCTTCCTGAACTCCCCTTTTAGGATCTCAAAAAATATCTAATCCAAGATTACTAAAAGTTGCTGACAATTCCATAATTAAGAACCTTTCCATAAATGAATACTACCAAACTGATGGTTAAGATGAAGAGGAAACACAAACAGCCATACATCAAAAACAAAACTGAATTTTGTATACAGCCAAAGAGCTCAACCAATAACTTGAAGCAGAATTTCGCATAGGGCCTGAATTCATCACTAGAAGAACATATGAATTCAGAGTCATTGAGGTCACTCTGTCGCCTCTCAAAGTAGGCACACAACTTCTGGCCCGTGAGGGCACAAATAGAAACAAACATGACGCTGAGCTTGAAAAATTCAGCTCTAAGCATTTCCGATATTTATATTCAAACCTGAAAGATAAAACTGGAGGGGGGATTAAGTTCAAAAGTCCCATATGGAACTTGAGGACCAAAGCAAGACACAGACTATCATGATCAAAAGCCTCAAAACAGATGACCAAGGGCAGGCAGTCAATATCAAGGCTCAAATGCTTTATGTCAACCCACAAGCAATTAATAAAAGAAAACTAGAACCATCCATGGCTGATGATCATCATTAATGTTTCAGAAGATCATCATGAAAACCCACCATCAAGACCAGCAACAAAAAAGCAAAATATCCGCAGAACAAGCACAACCCTGAATTCAAAATTACCTGGAAACTCTCCCAAGCGACTTTACGAGCTCCAGAAGCTGGGCAGAGAGACAATCCTCCCAGAACGCAGACAAAGACCATTTTATCGCATTGCACCAACTATTATTTAAAAAAAAAAAAAAAGAAGAAGAAGAAGAAAACACCTCAAATAAATTGAAATGCAAACCCTCCAATGAGTCACGATGATGAACATGATGGTGAATTTTTGGATCATCATGATGCACGCATATTGGGATGGTAATGCACACATAAATTTTTAATATTTTTGTTCACGTAGTGAATTTAGATTTCACGGACATAAAAGTTGAACTCATCATGGTGAACATGATGATGAATTTCTGGTTCACTACAGTGAACATGATGGTGAATTTTTAGTTCACTACATTGAACATGTTGTTCACCAATCCAAAAATTACATCTCATGAAAAAATTTCACTTCAGCCCACCTTGCTTGAGCAAATCATCAAACATCAATTTACACATACCAGATCCTGCTAAAACTACTCATCAGTGACCTTTCTTTCTGCGGTGCGTACTTCAACATGGCGACCTTCAGCTTTCCGCATTCCTCATTAGTCTTCAACATGGTCTCCTTCTTCGTCAAGTTCTACCTCTCCTTCTCCAATATGTGCACCTTTATTTTCGGAGACACCCCCAAATCAGTTCAACTTAGGATTTAAGCAACACGAAATCCCACCACATATAAATCAACCACTCCATAAATCCCAAATCCAACCAGTCACATCCTTCTAACCAACATCACTAGCAGCTACGAACACTATGGTGAATAGATAGTTCACCAACAGTTTACCATGGTGAACAACAGTACAATTCTTTGTGTATCTTTTCTTTAGAGCGGTTCATATAACAAATCCTAACCAATAGTTCTAGGTAAATCCAATCCCAAAAATTTATATAACAGCTGAACACATGATAGCAAAATCATCCTCAGAAATCAGACATCATAGGTCACATCAAATCAACCAAAGATTAAATTAATTGTACACATAGAATGATAAGGATTATTCAAAAATTGTACATATTAGAATGATAGAATTTTCTAAACTTTGTTGCTCCCTCCTTCTCTTACATTACATTCCACCAACATAAACTGGGCCTCAAATGGGATGCCTTGCCCACATGTTCCCATCCTCTGAGTCATCCTCCATAGCTTGAATCTAAATAAACACATAAACCTCAAACCCCTGCATGCCACGAACACCCAACATCAATTCGTGTATGTCATAGTTTTTTATCAAAAAAATAACTAATAAGCATATGATCAAATAAAAAAATCAAAATTTTCTTAATCTATATCTAGTGATCAGGAAATAATAAACTCATCAACACAGATAGTTCACCAATATAGATAGTCCACAATCATGGTGAATAGATAGTTCACCATCATGGTGAATAGACAGTTCACCAATACATAAATAATATAAACTCATCAATCAAACAACGTATAAACTAAACAACTGTGTCATTTATCCACATAGACAGTTCACCAAACATAGATAGTTCATCAATGAGCTATGCCAACAGAAACATTAGCAAGAGAGCCTCAAGGAGTTTTCTTAAATCTAGGAGCTTCAGCTAATGAAACAACATTGGTAGTGGCGACAA
>NQLW01000076.1:1766116-1797852 GCA_002312845.1 Kalanchoe fedtschenkoi
TTTATTCTCATCCTTATTCTCATCCTCCTATTGTCCCACAACATCTGAAAAGTAATGAAACGAATTGTCATTTGTGAATTGTCATTCCATTGACAAGTCTTAAATGAATTGTCATTCCATTGACAAGTGACACATTGAAGTGTCATGTCATGTCATTTACTCCCTCCCTCTTTCGACACGCAAGCTCCCCACGTGGTTGAATTTAACAACATGCAAGCTCTCCACTCCACGTGCCACTCCAACAACTCAAACCCAAGACTTTGATACTATATATATACAAGTCATTATGCACACAAGTCCATCACCTCACTCTCAAACCTTTTCTCCTTCTTTCCCATATCATTCCCCCACATTACAAGTGTCTATCCCTTGATAAACCTAAATCACTCCATAAAATATCTCGTCATCCGGAAAATCTCAAAAGAAAAAAGGTATGTTTTCGAGATTTAGGCCAAAAGTTGTTCGCGAAACGGGTCCTCCTCAAAGACAACAGACCACCTCAAGTCAACCTCATGAAGATCCACCATCAACCATCCCTTCCCAAAATACACCACGACCAGTTACATCTCAACATATACCACCAACCATCCCTTCGGACGTTCCCGGTGCTCCAGCATATGGTTATTCCTATGCGCCTATACCGTCTGTGAACCTGTTCCCTTCAATTTATGAAAATGTTTATAGACCCACATTTCCAGAGCAACCAGAAAATCCTACTGATACTCAACTGTCTCAACAACCAAGCCCTTCTGTATACCAACAATTTGAGCCATTCATACACCCAGCACTGATGAGGTCGTCGTCATCTGGTACTCCTTCTCATATGGATTTTGGTTCTCCTTCACAGCAGCAGGGGCAACAGGCCGCTGTTGAACGTACTGTATTTCATTCACAACCGCGGCGACGGGGTTCCACTTCACAGCCTGATGCCGCCGGGAATGAGCAGGACTCTGAAACTAGTAGCGGAGAGGATGAAGAAGATGATCAAAACAGTAATGTGCGAAACGCATCCGAGGAAGAGCCGCTGGCACCAAGTGATGATGCATGTTTTGTCCCTGAAGATGCGCTATTCAAAACCGGAAGAATAATGCCACGAGGAAGAACATACATCAAGCCCAAAGGAAAAAGCTCGTAAGTAAAAATTATAATCAGAATTAATTCATAACATACAGATATTTATTTTTCACGCATGCGTGTTTCAATAAAATAATTATTGTAAATTATTTTAATTACTAATGCCGCTATGTGTCGATATATATATACAGCTTTAACCCATCAAATGTGTCAAAACGTATGCGTACCGAACTTCTTTTTGGGAATTGGAATGGTCCATATATGACATATCAAACTGCTCTACGGGAGGATAGAGATACATGGTGGAAGTTATTCCAGGTATATGCTACTAAAATTTTGTAAATTTTATATACTAAGAAAATACACCAACTAACCGGAATTGATAAATTTGTTTGAAATGATGCAGACAAAATATATGTGGAAGAAAAGTCGAGACTGGAAAGTGAGGCACAACTATAAGAATAAAATGTCTAAAATTATATCTGACGCGTTCTATCAAGGGAGGAAGAAGCACCTCAACGATCCGAGTGCATGGAAACTACCAGAGTTTGTTAGAATGGAGCATTTCGAGGCTATCTTGAACAAAATGAGGAATGATGAAGGTTATCTGAAACGATCTCAACGAGCACAACAAAATGCACGGGGGAGAACTCATGACCCGTACATCCATCATTTGGGTTCACAGTCTGCCCATATTGCATATGCAAGACAACAGTCCGGAAGTCAAGAGATAATTACTCCGAATGAGTTTTATAAATAGGGGAAAAACCCAAAAGGGGCCCTGAACTATCATCGCTTACCCAACTGCGGTCAGAACTACCATGATTTCCAAAAAGGGTGCAATGAAAAAAAAAATGGGCTAATTTTCTAAATTAAAATGTACCATTACATTCCAAACCTAATATTACTATAAGACTTAGATTTGTGTGCGAAAATTATATCGTTTGGTTATCAAAATAAATTATATCATTTTGCGCATATAAAGAAAACGACTTCTTTTGATAATCAAATGACATAATTTTTACATATAAATCTAATTCTTATAATAATATTATGTTAGGAATCTGATGGTAAATTTTATTTTAGAAAATCAATCCAATTTTTTTTTCATTGCACCCTTTTTGGAAATCGTGGTAGTTCTGACCGCAATTGGGTAAGCGGTGGTAGTTCAGGGCCCCTTTTGGGTTTTATCCCTTATAAATATACACATACAGACAGGAGGACGGGTAATTAATCCAGAAGCTCTAAAGAAAGCGGTAATTAACCTAATATAATTATTCATTTAGAATTCTTATCATATACAATGTATTATTTATGAGAGAACTGACACATTTATTTTTATTTTTTAAATTTAACGTACAGGAAGAAATGGAAATGGCTGTGGCTATGCTGAGTGACGTTCTTTTATCCCATTTTGTTCTGAGAGTATTAGCTCCTCCTGTACATTCCATCTTTTTTATCCAAGCATCCTTTTGCAAAAAAAAACAACTTAGCCGCTGCTAAGTTGTTTGAAGCATTCATTATATGTAACCATTTGATTAACATTGCCATCTTCCACCATTTGAATATAATTATCAACATAACCAATTATAAACATTCTCATATGCATATCTTTTGAGCTTTTAATGAAAGACAAGAAAATCGTGTCAAGTTTGGAATTAACACATATGTTCATTATGTTTTTCTTTTTTCTATCAGGCGATGCATATGTCATCAATGAACATTTACTATTCTTTCTTTTCTTCTCTTGAATCTTCATTAAGTCCTTAGTTCTTGAAGGGAACAGAAAGTTTGGTGGAAAGGAAACCTCCTCCTTCTCCCTAAAAACCTAAACTCAATCTCAGCCACCGATGGAGGAGGAGGGTTGGGGCAGACCCTCCTCCTCGCACAACCACTGCCCCAAAACCAGCCACCCCAACCCGCACAACCACCTCAACCCCCCAGCACCACACCCCGCAGCCAACCCCATCCTACCCACTCCATCCCCCACAGCCAACCCATCCCGCAACTCCTCCACGCCGCTAACCCTCCTCCCCAACCCTACAACAACCCCTCTCCTCCCCGCAGCCAACCCCATCCCACCCACCCCACCCCCTGAAGCCAACCCACCTCCACCACCGCTCGGGGTAGGCCGCGGCCGTAGCCTCCACCTCCACCTCCGGCCGCGGCCTTCCTAAAGATAGGCCATATGGCCAAATCCCTTCAGGGCACTGCCCATCTCCTCCCCGCCCAAGCCGAAGGCAGGAGGCCCACAGCCGACGCGTCACGCCCTCCAGATCTGCTCTCTCCCAGCCTCTCCCCTCCAGATCCCGTCCTCAGCCCGTCTGTCCGCCGCATGAGGGCGCCAAGTGACCGAGTCACAGTCCCGTTCGCCGGAGAGCCGTAAGACGGCCCTCCATGGCGCTGGTTCCTCAATCCGGCGGCATCGGTGGACCTTCAGGCAACGGATGGGCTTTCGGGCGGTTTGGGTGGCGCAAGATCTCGGCCATCGGCCTCTCCCAGCGCCGCGCTTCAGATCCGGCGCTGGCGGCTCGCGTCATTGGCCTCTGCTGGGTCAGAACCGTCTAGGGTTGGGTGGCGTCGATCTCGTGCGCTAGGGAGCAGCGACCGTCTCGACTCTCCTCCCGTGCTCAGCTGCGTCAGGGAGCAGCGCCCGCCTCACCTTCCTCGGCTGCCCCGCTGCCTCGTCTGCCCCGCCCGCAGACTAGCGCGCCCAGCAGCCAGCAACCGCAGGCGTCCCTCGGGAGCAGACAGCAGGCCGTCCTCACCGGCAGCCCGTCCTGTCGCGGCCCAGGTGAGGCCATTCCGGCCCAGCAGGAGGTCCTCAGCCCCACCCCGTGGCGGCTCAGTCACCTATTCTCAGGCTTCGGCTACCCCTTTTAGGTTTTCGAGCCAAATCCCTAGGCCTCGTGCCACCCATTAAAGGCTCTCAAGCCAAATTTCTAGGCCTCGTGACACCCCCTAGGCTCTCGAGCCAAACCCCTAGGCCTCGTGCCACCCCTTGTAGGCTTTCGAGCCAAAACTCCTAGGCCTCGTGCCACACCCTTGTAGGCTCTCGGAGCCCTAGGTCCTTTGGACTATTATCAATAAAAAAAAAGTCCTTAGTTCTTTCAACTTCATGTTTCAATAATGGTTGTCACACTTGATATTGACTTGGAGGTATTTATAAGGATAATTAGCCTATCGCCTCAACAAACTCACAAAATTAGTCATTATTAATAGCATTAAAGGAAATATCAGATTCATATAACCTATGAGTAAGGTAAGCATAAACTTCATTGCTCCTAATCTTAAACAATGCATACTTCAAGTTTTGTTGTCTTATCTCCACCTGAAAGTCTTCGAAAGAGTCCATTGAAGATATAAGACTATCGAACTTCAAAATTGGCCTGAGTGATCATGTCCTCTTACTCAACCTCAGCAAAAACCTTTTTTATTTGGCATTTCTTAAAATGATAAACTCTTCTCTAATGGCTTTAAGATGATTTCCTTTTCTATCCTTTTTTACTTTGGTATATCACATGCTTCTTTACATTTTGCTTGATCAAGTGGGATGGATTTTGGACACAAGGCCACATTTTCTTTAATATGAGTTATGGGTTTTATTAGGTGATGGATTCCACTACTCACAATTTTAAAATCTTGCACTTGACTTTGTCCGGATTATTTGAAAAGACTAGCACTCCATACTCCCATCCTATATAAACTAATTCGCTTTTAAGATTTTGATTTTAATAGAACTATGTGCTTAAGAATTTGATGTAGCTGAAGAACTCCTTGTAAATGAAGTCATCCCTACAGAACAAAAAATAGTAAATAATTAGGTCATCTTATTGATAACACGTTTAGCACATAACATATCAAACTGATACAAAAACTTGACTTTGCTAGCCAAAAATATTTACAATTATGAACTTGATGGCCTTTCCACTTGGCGGCAAGATGTAAAACCACCTTCCAATAAAAATCATAACACCCTCACTAAAAGTATCTTCAATTTACTAATCCTATAGTGAGTTACACAACCCAAAACAAATACAAAAATATAAATTTTATCGAATTTGGTGACGTAAATTTTCCTATTACTTTCTACAAAAGTAGAAAAACATAACTCCTAATTTCCTATATTGGATTTGACAACCTACAAATATTTATCTATTACTTCTCTATCACTGTATCATCAAAGGTCAAACACCCAGCAGATTTAGGTATCAACAGTTGCAAGAAGCAATATCAAGTATACGTGAGAAACACAATTCTTATCATAAACTCATATTACTAGTTCCTACTTCCTACGACACTAGCACAATAACTCATTAAACTCAGCATGTAAATTCCAATAATTGTAAGTACTGGGTAAAATGCATAAACACAAAAAAGTATTCTTAACCGATTGCTAAAAAATCAAACAATTAACTTTTTTAAGCCTTCGAGCTTGATTCTGCTGCTACTCAATATTGACGCTAGATATAAACTTCTTCATCAATCAAACTTGGTGCCGCATTTATAGTGGTTACCCCACTCAAATGGTTTACAGTCAAGCTCCGAGCTTGATTTGTAGTCTCCCCAATCTAACTTGATGTCGGATACTTCTTCACCAATCCTAATTCAAACTTTCACTATTTTTACTTCACAGAATTGCAGTCATCTAGGGTTCAAAATGAAACATAGAATGGTGCAATAATATTGAAATATTTTTATTTTTAATAAGTTTCCTTTTAACCCGCCTAAATTATATTTGATCAATTAATTGCTCTTTGATCTATTAATTTAATTTTCTACCGCCTAGGCTAAATCGAATCACTTTTATAGAGCTCAACACCTAGGCGCTTCCTAGGCTGATTTTTATGACAATACTCCTGAGAATAAAGCTCAAAGGATCTTACAAATATCAACAAATTGATAAAAAATTTTGTGGGTGAAGCCTACATGAAGAAAAAATTGACACACGGTGGGGACTGCTCGAAAAAAATTGCACAACCCCTCATCATGTATAATTCACCTCTGAAATGAGCCATAACTGTCACAAGCAAAAGAAAAAAAATAAGTGGCGAGACTTTGCGAAGGTGATTACGAATCTTACTTCGATTTTCTCTTACAAAAATAGAATGAAGCGCATCCCCAAAGCATTAAGATTTCTTAATTTTTCCTATTTTCTTGTGTATGAGAATGTATATATTTAGTACTTTCTAATGTATTTTCGTAATGGTTTCATACTAAAATGAAAGAAAAACACTACTTCTTTCTCTAAATTTCACTAAATTCCACATACACATTTAGTTGAGTGCCGATATTAGTAATATATTCTAATATTTTGTAATAGAGCCTAATTTTTCATACAAATGTTTGTGAGTGATATTGAAATACGAAATCTAAATCATGTCTAACACAATTTCACTAAAATTCCTAAGTTCAATGTTACAGATTATGATGATTGGGTCGATCCATAAAAATACATTTTGGATTTCATGAGCTATGGAATTAGATCAAAATGGGATACACTGAATTAGATGAAAGACTTTTGATGCGCTAAAAAAAGAAATAGATTTGTTATTGCATACAAGAAAGAAATATCAGAAGACTTCATACGTCATCTTTCAAGCTATAGAGAATCTTGTATTTAGAAAAATATCAAATGCACCATCATCTCACGAGACATGGACTTATGCAGATGTACTTACAAATGTTGATGGGAGAGTTTGAGTAACTAGGAATAGTGGGATCAGAGACAACATCAGGGATTTTTTACCATGACCAGATTATCGTTGACATGATAATGATTAACAAGGAAACACCATAGGAGCAACAAATAGGCATAAGCTATTATCACTGCTGCCTGCAAGATTTGAATATGTTGTAGACACTATCAAACATGAGCACAACATTTGATAAAATGTTGATAGAAACAGCATTGGATTCTTTGTTTTGACACGGGAAATATATAAACATAAAAGCTAACGACTCAAGTCAAGAGTAGATGTTACATAGTCAAGTCAAAATAAAAAGATGCAAAGGTCATCGTGAAGTCTGAAGTCATGGGCACAATCGAGATGGAGATCAAAGTCTATATAACAAATAAGATTAAGCTGGTGGAACTTATTTTCAGATAGCTCAAAAAATTCACACCAGAGGGCAAGACAAGTCCTTAATTAAATGTTGTCGGTATCAACAGTTCAACATCAGAAATCTAATTATCCAAGAAAATATGAAAATGAGCGAGTTGAGAAAATAGGTGCTACCCTAGTGCACCAGAATATGGTTTTAGCGTGCAAGACCATCAAGATTTGACTACCTTAATATGTAATACCTTAACTTAGGATGCAACATCATGAGTGAAAATAGAACTATTCTCTTGCTTAGACAAAAATAATTCAAAATAAAGTTAGCTTTGGTAAAAGTTAAGATTTCAAATCTAAGGGACATGTGATATCCGAATCTTAAAAACTGACAATACATATTTAACAATTACCACTTTATTTTAAGTACTGGAGTTTTTCTAGAACCTACTAAGCATGAGAAAATAATGAAAGAAAAGTAATTCCATTTCTGTTTGAGATGGATTCCATATGGTTGAACATAAGCTCAAAGGATTATTATCAAAATCATGTCTAACAAATATCCGGATGTTTCCGTGGATTCTAAATGGAAAGCTGAGATAAGACTTTCAAACGATGGTAAAAGATGATGAAAGATAACAATCAATTTTAACATTTGAGATTTGTCCATTTAACTTTTCAAGGATTTAAATCACTGGCTGCGAATATGTTTATGAAGGACTACCAATGATCTAAGTACCTAATCAACCATGTAAGGTGTGCTTGCTTAAGAAGTGACACAAAAACTTGTTCAAGTTGGAAAGACAAAAAAATCAATCATTAGATTTAGTTCATACCAAGGTTATCACGGCATCGCCTAGGCGTCAACTAGTCGACGACGTGGCGGCATGACATTTCTTTACCCCCTGTCTCCTGGACGACTTGCCTCTGCCAGATTTGGCATCCTCAACGTCCGCCGTAGAAGTAGCTTTAGTCGTCCGAGTCATCATCCGAGTGGCGTTCAAGTAGCTTTAGTCGTCCGAGTCATCGTCGAATCAGAGAGATACAAACCCAAGCCCAAGTCCAAGCCCAAGCTCCAATTTCAAATTCGAGCCGTAGAAGAAAAAATTCCCTATATGTGAATAGAAGAGAAGTAGAACAAAATTCTAGAGAAAAGAGAAGAAGAAGATGTCACAGAGAAGAAGAAGACGACGACACAGAGAAGAAGAAGGCCACTGCTTACAACATTGCCGAGGAGTCCAACAAAAGAGAGAAGAAAGTTGTTTTTTTATTGTTGGTGGTGTGGTGTGGGTATGTGCCACCATTCTTTCTTCTGTTATTTTGTTTATTTTTTTATTGTTCTTGTCTTGTAGTTCTTGTCATGTATTTATTGTACACAATAGAGGTGAATATACAAATTTCATGTATGTTGCCATGTGTGGTGTGTGGATGTGTCCTTTCTTGCTTGTTGCACATGTTATGTAGCAAAAATGGTACCGTTTGTGATTTTTTTTAATTTTTTTAAATATATTACTAATTACTATACTATGTGGTTCTAAATGATTATTTTAAATTATTCTGTATGACATACTGTGTTTAGATTCTTATACTTATAATCTTCTCCACATTTTATTTTTTTTAGATTGTATAAAAAATGGAAAATATTTCTGGAGTTGATTATGAAAGGTCGACTGATCCGAAATACAAGGCCAAGTTAAGAAGAGACGCAAACTCAGAAAGTTATTCGACCCTCTTGTATTGAAAGATTTTCAATGGAGTAACGAATGGGTTGATAGTTCCATACAACAAAGGGAAGAGGAATTTCTTCAAGAACATGATGATTTCACACCACATAGGATATTTGATTACAATATGACACCCATCACGTATACTCATCGATATCGTAATAATATATCATCTTCATCTTCAAATCCACCACATTCAATTAAAGATGATGAAGATCTGGATGATGATTATGGGGTGGACCCGGTTGAATGTAGTGAGGATGCTTCCCTTAGCGTAGATGGTGCAGATTATAATTTGGACTTTGATGAGTATAATTTGTGAATATTTTTATTTTATTTATTATGTTAGACTCTTTTTATGAATGTGTTAACTAAACATTTCAATTGATCAATCGATTTCAGTACCTTTAAAAATATTTTTTATATATATAATTAAATAATATACATATATATTTAATTATCATAGTGAAAACGCCATGACAACTTGATAAGACTTCCGCCATGTCGACTTGTCATCTTGGCAGTACTCTGGCGCCGTGACTTGCCGAGACGCCATGATAACTTTGGTTCATACAAATATTTTTTATCCAGTAGAGGTGGAATTATTTGGTGGAAAATGGTACATGATGGTCATAGTTGATGATTATTTTTTAAAAAAATTGAGTTTATTTTTTGAAAATTTTTCTAAAAGTTTAAGTAGTATAAGACCATTATCAAGAAACAAAATGGAAATACTTTAAAAACTCTAAGATCGGGACAAGGAACAAAATTCACATCCAACGAGTTCTTCAACTATTCTACAACCGAAGGAATCAAGTGGTAGTTGACAACTAGCTACACACGTCAATTGAATTATATTGCTCTGAGAAAGAATTTGATAGGCTTTAAAATAACTTAGAGCATATTAGACCAAGAAGCGATCAAAGCCATTTTAGGTGGAAACTGTAGTTTACATGATGTATTTGTTGAACTAGTGTTTAATGAAGGCGGTTCATAGTTCATAAAAAACACTAAATCATTCATCATGCGATGAGAAGCCAAATGTTTCTTTTTTACATGTATTTGATTGTGTGGCATATCCTCACCTAGCAGCGGAGGAAGCTTGATGACAAGAGTGGAAGATATATCTACATTGGATAAAATGTTATTAAAAGTTGTATGACTCTTTCACTAGAGATTTAATCATCATCTGAGATATGCAATTGTTGGAGAAAGATGAGGTATGGAATTGGTCTCAAAAGGATAACAGATAACCTAATATCTTTTATGAGGAGAGCTAATGAGAAACACAAGTAGATCTGTTGAATGACTGATAGAATCAGGTGATTTAAAAATTAGTACGCGTCTGGGCCAAACCAGAGTTTAATTAGTTTACTTGAGATTATGTTGTCACTTGAGATGATTAGGAGAACAGTACTGATGAAACTGTGGTCATTTTATATTTACATGTTGCAATCTGGTAACATTTTTAGAAGGCAACAAAAGACTAAGGATAGCTTCAGGCAATGAATGTAATGATTGGATCCAAGAAGAAAAATGATATGTTGGAGCCAACACCTTTACCATATGGGAAGAAGGTTATTGGAGTGAAATTGGTGGCTTTAAGTACATCATAACAATAAAGTGGGTCGTCCAAATCGAGCCTAGAAGTAAAAAGTTATAAATAGAAGTTAAGAGTTGCCAGTTTTGAGGTGTTTGCACTAATGGCTGACATGAATACACCGTTTAGACGATAATAACACTTGCAGCTAAAATAAGGGGAATTTACACGTAATGGACGTGAAGTCGGCATTTCTAAATGAGGTTTTGGTGGAGAAGTAGTACTTTACTCAGTCATAAAAGATGTTCAGATAGGATAAAAGATCAGTATTTAGAAACTACAGAAGACATTATATGGAATGAAGCAAGCCTCATAAACCTACATGCGGGGATTGATACATGTATGGTGGAGAATGATTTTAAAAGTTTCCTTACAAGTAAGCATTATATATCAAGAAAGTGTAGATGGTCAATGTTGATAGTATAACTACATGTGAATGATCTAATATTCATAGTGAGTTTAGAGGCAATTTGCATTGAGTTCGAGGAGGTGAAGACTCGTCAACGTGAGATGACTGACTGGGATTAATGACCCATTTCTTCATTTTCTAGAAGTACGTTATAGATATTTTTTAAAAGTTTAAATTTGAAATAATGAAGCCATTACTTAATCCAATTTCTAGAAGCCATTACTCAAAAGCATAGTTAGAATTATTCATTTCTTAACTCAACTAAGTCGGACATTATGTACAGAGTGAGACTTGTAAGTCGATTCATGTTATAACCTCAACAATCACACTTACTATTAGTGAAGTGGATAGTCAGATATAATAGTGGAATACGAGATTACAAAATTTTATCTTCTTACACAGATGATTTGTCTGACATATTATTTAGACAACGATTAGGCTGATAATGCGGAAACTTAAAATAAGGCATTGATATGTTGTATATCTTAGACACTGAGTGGTTTCATGGTCATCAAAGACGCAACGAGTTGTTACTATTTCTACAAATGAAACATAGTACATTGTAGTGGTTTCAAGTAGTTTAGCTTTAAAACGTATTAGAAGGCCTAAAACACAAGTGGGAGGAGCCCAAATGATTATGTATGATAATAAGTCGACTGAAAATGACGACCATAATGAAGACACTAGTTTGAGCTCTAATGTTGCGACACCAAGATATTTATGTTTACACGATGAAGTTATTTTTTTACGAATGGTCCACCAAATATACCGTGAACTATTTAATAAGCATTGGCTATGGGGCAGTGCAAACGAATCGGCCGCACAGGACTCCCAATTTTAAATAGACCCCAACATTAGGTCACAAACACTAAGAAAGCCTCCATATCAAAGACCCCCACACTAGGTAGGACATCCATGCGAGGACATCAAAAATGGAAGACCCGCTGAGCCGAGACAAGCTCAACTAAAAATGAATAATTTGGAGCTTAGGTTGTCAATATACTCCCTCCGTCCTCTAATACATGTCGTTTAAGGTTAATTTGAGTAGATTAAGAAAAAGTTAATGCTAGCGGTTGAACAAATTTAATGAGTGGGTGGTTAGTGTTTTTTAAAAAAAATTCATGCAAAAAGTAAAATTGATAGATTATTACTGGTGATGAATGATTTTTTTATTGATTATGATAAAGAAGTGATTAATGTTTGACGTTTTAAGGTAGTTGTTGATATTAAATACGCATTGAAAATTGTTAAACGACAAGTAAAAGTGGACAAAAAAATTCGGTTAAGTGACATGTAAAAGAGGACAGAGGGAGTATATTATTATTGATACTCACTTGAATATTGAGATTGAGCGATGTGAGACATGAAGCTAAGAGGTTAATAACCACCATCATTGATGAGAAACAAAATAATATGAAAGAAGCTAGCTATAATAAAATAGGACATGACAAACTAAATTCAAGCTTCATTGTGGCTAGTCTTATGCTTAACACGAAGCTTAAGAATAAAAACTCTACTTGAAGTTGAGCAATTCTAATAGCATGTGTTCGAACTTTGGATGTATTAACCATTTAATAGTTCAAACATGACTTGGCTCTATATGTGAGGTCACACTTATGTATTAACTTAAGTATTGATCGTCTAGCCATGTGAGCGTATCAAGGCCTCAATGTAAAATTTTGTTACATCAAAATCAATATTATATCAGTAAAATATTGTTTTGATATGTGAATGTAATGCGGAAACGTTAACCCAAAATCTACTTACGAACATTTTAAATCAACCAAATATGGATAATGGGAATTAACAAACATAATTGAGAAATATATAGGAAACTTACTTGGATCCATAGTAATGACTTGAATGATCCTATGTGCTTTCTCTCTTTGATCCTATATCTTTGTAACTTGCTCCTTGATGATATAGGAGAATTCTCTAATGGGTGTTTTGTGTTTTCTCTAAGTATATTGTTTAGGATCCATAAGAGGATATATATAGTGTATGAGTTTGTCTCTTGTAATTCCCATAAACCTTTCAAACTTCTTAACTTAATATGGTCACTTAATTTGTACAATAATGTTATTAATTTAATTCTCATAGACCCTTGGAGTTCATGCTCTTAATATGGGCATTTTAATTGTACAAAAACCATAGACCTTTAAGTTTCTTCATAAACACTTAACCCCTTAAGCTTCCTAATTTTAATAGGATAAGAGAGAGGGATTTTCACCCAATAATTTCAACCATAATACAACACTAATCATCACCATGTGTAACTTTAATTGAAATTATAAAAACAAGTGCATGAATCACTAATGTTAAAATTAATTCTAACATTCTCCCACTTGATTCATGCGCGACTTGAAGTTTCAAATTATCTTTTACTCATGAACTTTAATATGAAAACAAACAAGTCACATACCATACATAAGTTAAGTCAACCGAATCATGGCGGTCACGGGCCTAGCAAGCGTCCCGATTCCTTCCATGTATTACAAATCAATTTAACTCAATCATCGTTTAATAATAAGGTGAAACATAAGCCTTATTCTGTAATGTCTTATTTCAAGACTCATGCTTGTAATCATAAAATAACATAATGCATGTTAATAATGTGATTAACAAAAATTTGCAAAATCCAAATAATATAAATCTTAAAAGTGTCATCCAAATAATGCGCAAGCAAACATAAGTACATATATATGTCTATAATAAACCGTTCTACAAGGATTTAGCTATAATGCCCATTTTCTTTACATGACCAATGTAAACTTTGGGCAATAATCCTTTAGTTAACGGATCCGCTATCATTTCATTTGTGCCAATATGCACAATAGACACTCTTTGGTTTTGCACTTCTTCTTTGACAGATAGATACTTTAAATCCATATGCTTGGCACCTTTAGTGTATCTATCGTTCTTAGAGAAGAAAACGGTTGCGGTGTTATCAAAATAAATTCTCAACGGTTTGGCAATACTGTCGACAATGCCCAAACCTGAGATAAAATTTCGTAGCCACAATGATTGAACCGTAGCCTCAAAGCACGCTACAAATTCTGCCTCCATAGTCGAAGTAGCAAATGACAGACTGCTTCACACTCTTCCATGAAATTGCTCCATCAGCTAAAAGGAACAAATAGCCAAAAGTGGATTTTCTTGTATCCACACATCCGGCATAGTCTGAATCTAAATAACCAATTACTTGCAAGTCATTCGATCTTTTATACGTGAGCATATGTTCTTTAGTGCCTTGTAAGTAGCGTAAAACTTTCTTCGCAGCTTTCCAGTGGTGTACTCCTGGATTACTTTGATAACGGCCCAACATTCCGACATCAAAACTGATATCTGGTCGCGTACAAGTTTGGGCGTACATCAGACTTCCAACCACTGAGGCATAGGGAACATTTTCCATTTCTTTACGTTCCAAATCATTCTGAGGACATTGAGATAGACTGAAACTGTCCCCTCTCTGAATTGGAACTGGACTAGCTGAGCTTTTATCCATTCTGTATCTCTCTAAGATTTTATTAATATAGGTTTTCTGAGACAATCCTAATACTCCCTGTGATCTGTCACGGAATATTTCTATTCCTATCACATAAGATGCCTCACCCATATCCTTCATTTCAAAATTCTTAGAGAGAAACTTTTTAACATCACGCAACATGCCCTTATCATTAGCAGCAAGAAAAATATCGTCAACATACAATACAAGGATTACAAACCGGCTTCCACTGACTTTCATGTAGATACATGTATCCACAGTGTTTTCTTTAAATCCATAAGACAATATGGTATTATTAAACTTTAAGTACCATTGTCTTGAAGCCTGTTTCAATCCATAAATTGACTTCTTTAGTTTACATACTAAACTTTCTTTTCCTGTGATCTCAAAACCTTGTGGCTGGTCCATATAAACTTCCTCCTCTAAATCCCCATTAAGAAAGGCGGTCTTTACATCCATTTGGTGAAGCTCTAGATCATAATGAGCTACCAATGCCATAATAATTCTCAAAGAGTCTTTCTTTGATACAGGAGAGAAAGTCTCTTTGTAGTCAATGCCATCTTTCTGAGTATATCCTTTGGCAACAAGTCTGGCTTTATACCTTTCGACATTGCCCATAGAGTCTCGCTTGGTCTTAAAGACCCACTCACAGCCAACTCTTTTAGAACCTTTCGGCAATTCTGTTATTACCCAGACATTGTTATTTGCCATAGATTTCATCTCTTCTTTCATAGCATTGTACCAATTTTCAGAATTATTAATTTTCACAGCTTCTTGAAATGAGACTGGATCATTATCCATGCTCAAGTCACTTTCATGCTCAAGTGCATACACAACATAATCTTCAGGAATAGCAGATCTTCTTATTCTACTTGATCGTCTTAATGCTACTTCCTGTTGAGGTTGCACTTGTTCATCAACTTGAACATTATCATTTTCTCCTTCATTGACTACAACACTGTGATGTGGAGTATGAACTACAGCCTGTTGTTGCTCCTCATAATTACTATATGCATGTGCAATAGTAATAGGAACAATAACTTGAGAAGAAACATCAGATGTAGATGATTCCATCAATGTTTCTTTAATCTCCACATTACGATTTTCACTACTCCCACTGATGTTGCCATTCTCAATGAAACGAGCATTACAAGATTCAATAATTCTCATACTGTGATTAGGACAGTAAAATCTATAACCTTTAGACTTTTCAGGATACCCTATAAAGAAACCACTAATGGTTCTTGGATCCAGTTTTCTTCATGTGGATTGTAAATTCTCACTTCAGCTTGACAGCCGCATGTATGAAGATGCCTCAAACTTGGTTTCCTTCCCGTCCACAGTTCATAAGGTGTCTTAGGAACTGCCTTACTAGGAATCCTATTGAGTAAATATGCAGCCGTCCTTAATGCATACATCCACAATGAAACAGGTATAGAACTGTTAGTCATCATACTTCTAACCATTTCCATTAAAGTACGATTTCGCCTTTCTGCCACACCATTTTGTTGTGGTGTTCCAGACATTGTATACTGTGCACAAATGCCCTTAGATTCGAGGAACTTTGCAAATGGACCTGGAACCTATCCAAGTTCAGCTGTTTTACCGTAATATTCACCACCCCTATCTGATCTAATTACCTTGACTTTTCTATTTAGCTGCCTTTCAACCTCGGTAATGAATGTTTGTAAAACATCCACCGATTGAGATTTTTCATGCAGTAAATAAAGGTAACAGTATCTTGAATGATCATCAATAAAGGTAATGAAATACTTTTCTCCGCCCCATGACGGAACATCAAATGGACCACAAATGTCTGTATGAATTAAATCGATCAATCCCATGCTTCTTGTGGCTGATTTCTTTGATATGTGTTTGGTTTGCTTTCCTTTAATGCAATCCACACATGTATCATCCCAATCAGTAAAATCCAAATGAGACAATATTTCATTTTTAACAAGTCTCATGATTCTTTCCTTGGATATATGACCGAGTCTTTTATGCCACAAATTAGCAGAGGATTCATCTAGTGCACTACGTTTAACACCAACATCACATTCAACATTAAACAGGGAATTAGAGAATTCTGAATTCAAATTGAAGCAATACAATGCATCCAACAATATACCAGTGCCTAAAAGGCACTTCTGTCGATACATTGAAAAGCATTTATTTCCAAATCTAAAATCAAACCCCATAATATCCAATCTCGAAACAGAAACAAGATTTCTAGCACATTCAGGTACATAAAGACATTTTTCTCGATCCAGATGATAGCCTGTATCTAAAATTAATCTGTAAGTTCCAATGTCTTCAACCTTTGCTTTCATCCTGTTTCCCATGAAAATAAACATTTCATTTTCCTTTATGGGTTGGATCGTAAGGAACCCCTGTGAAATATGTGAAACATGAGTAGTTGCACCAGTATCTAACCACCAAGTATTAGAAGGAACTTCAATTAAATTTGATTCAAAGCATACCGAAACATTATGTATACCTTTCTTTTCAAACCATGCCTTACGTTTCAGACATTCATTCTTGAAGTCTCCAGCCTTTCCACAGAAATGACATTTCTTTGCTTTCTGTGCATCACCCTTAACTTTCATGGGTTGCTTTCCTTTCTTCTTTTCTTTACTACTTGATGTCTTGCTGCTGCTGGCAACATTAGCATTGCTATGAACGGTAAAATGGGCTTCAGCAGGTTCTACTTTCAGTGCTGCCCCTTGCCTTGCTTCTTCTTGTAATAGCATGGCCTTAGTTTCCTGAAGGTTCCACTTTTCTTTAAGTGTGTTATATCCTTGACGGAACCTCTCAAACTCCTCTCCCTGAAGGGATTGGAGAATGAACTGTACCAGGAAAGTTTCATTCACTTCCATGTTCATAGCTTTAAGCTTATTTGCCACATTTACCATGTGAGTGAGGTGATCATGCATCGATTGACTAATATCATATTTCTTAGTCGATAGATCTGTCATGAGAGTCGCCACTCACTACCAAAATTTACCCTTTTACCGATTAATATTTACCGGTTAAAAAATAACCGATAAAATGTTATCGGTTAAAGTAACGTTTTAATTGTCGGTTAAAATTTGTATCGGTTAAACCCATGGTTATAATATCGGTTAAATTTACGCCCCGACTTACGGTGGGATAGGTGGGGAGGGGAAATTGCAAATTATTTAACCGGTAGCCTAACCGATTAGGCTACCGGTTAAGCTACCGGCTGGGTTGAACCAGGCGGTAAATTTGGGAACCGGTCGGTTCAACTCAATCTAATTACTTATATAATACCCCAAATAAACCATATAATACACCAAAAAATCTCTAAAAATTAAAATTTAATTATTCTTTATTTCTTTCTCACCTTATTTATTTTTCATATAACACAATTTAAAAACTAAACAAAATAAATTAATAATTATACATCTCTATACTATAATTTATTGTCATCCTTATTCTCATCCTCCTATTGTCCCACAACTTCTGAAAAGTAATAAAATGAATTATCATTTCTGAATTGTCATTCCATTGGCAAGTCTTAAATGAATTGCCATTCCATTGACAAGTGACACATTGAAGTGTCATGTCATGTATCTCCCTCTTTCGACATGCAAGCTCTCCATGTGGTTGAATTTAACAACTTCAAGCTCTCCACTCCATGTGCCACTCCAACAACTCAAACCCAAGACTTTGATACTATATATACATGTAGTCATTATCCACACAAAAGTCCATCACCTCACTCTTAAACCTTTACTCCTTCTTTCCCATATCATTCCCCCACATTACAAGTGTCTATCCCTCATAAACCTAAATCACTCCATATAATATGTCGTCATCCGGAAAATCTCAAAAGAAAAAAGGTATGTTTTCGAGATTTAGGCCAAAAGTTGTTCGCGAAACGGGTCCTCCTCAAAGACAACAGACCACCTCAAGTCAACCTCATGAAGATCCACCATCAACCATCCCTTCCCAAAATACACCACGACCAGTTACATCTCAACATACACCACCAACCATCCCTTCGGACATTCCCGGTGCTCCAGCATATGGTTATTCCTATGCGCCTATACCGTCTGTGAACCTGTTCCCTTCAATTTATGAAAATGTTTATAGACCCACATTTCCAGAGCAACCAGAAATTCCTATTGATACTTAACTGTCTCAACAGCCAAGCCCTCCTGTATACCAACAATTTGAGCCATTCATGCACCCAGCACTGATGAGGTCGTCGTCATCTGGTACTCCTTCTCATATGGATTTTGGTTCTCCTTCACAGCACCAGGGGCAGCAGGCCGCCGTTGAACGTACTATATTTCATTCACAACCGTGGCGACGGGGTTCCACTTCACAGCCTGATGCCGCCGGGAATGAGCAGGACTCTGAAACTAGTAGCGGAGAGGATGAAGAAGATGATCAAAACAGTAATGTGCGAAACGCATCCGAGGAAGAGTCGCTGGCACCAAGTGATGATGCATGTTTTGTCCCTGAAGACGCGCGATTCAAAGCCGGAAGAATAATGCCACGAGGAAGAACATACATCAAGCCCAAAGGAAAAAGCTCGTAAGTAAAAAATTATAATCGGAATTAATTCATAACATACAGATATTTATTTTTCACGCATGCATGTTTCAATAAAATAATTATTGTAAATTATTTTAATTACTAATGCCGCTATGTGTCGATATATATATACAGCTTTAACCCACTAAATGTGTCAAAACGTATGCGTACCGAACTTCTTTTTGGGAATTGGAATGGTCCATATATGACATATCAAATTGCTCTACGGGAGGATAGAGATACATGGTGGAAGTTATTCTAGGTATATGCTACTAAATTTTGTAAAATTTATATACTAAGAAAATACACCAAGTAACCGGAATTGATAAATTTGTTTGAAATGATGCAGACAAAATATATGTGGAAGAAAAGTCGAGACTGGAAAGTGAGGCGCAACTATAAGAATAAAATGTCTAAAATTATATCTGACGCATTCTATCAAGGGAGGAAGAAGCACCTCAACGATCCGAGTGCATGGAAACTGCCAGAGTTTGTTAGAATGGAGCATTCCGAGGCTATCTTGAACAAAATGAGGAATGATGAAGGTTATCTGAAACGATCTCAACGAGCACAACAAAATGCACGGGGGAGAACTCATGACCCGTACATCTATCATTTTGGTTCACAGCCAGCCCATATTGCATATGCAAGACAACAGTCCGGAAGTCAAGAGATAATTACTCCAAATGAGTTTTATAAATATACACATACAGACAGGAGGACTGGGGTAATTAATCCAGAAGCTCTAAAGAAAGCGGTAATTAACCTAATATAATTATTCATTTGGAATTCTTATCATACAATGTATTATTTATGAGAGAACTGACACATTTATTTTTATTTTTTAAATTTAACGTACAGGAAGAAATGGAAATGGCTGTGGCTATGCTGAGTGACGGCGATCCAACTTTTGCTTCTCTGCATCCAATTGCACAGCAAATGCAGATTTGGCCATCAATCCATGGAACAGAAGGAAGCTCTAATGAGTACAGAGGTTAGGGCACTCAAGCTGATTATTTCCTTGAAAAATATGGTAATGGTGGATCTTACACCTCAGGAGAGTCTTCCACTGGGACATCGGCACGTCGACCACAGGCAGCACAACAGACAACACAACAACAAGCTGATATCAATGCACAAATTGCCGCACAAGTGGAGGTCGTTGTCAAAGCTCACATGGACACACTGCGCAATCAGGATATTGCAGCACAAATTCAACGTGCTGTTGAAGCTCAAATGAATACACAATTTCGCAACGAGTTCAATCCTGACATTCAATCACTAGTGGAAGAGAGGATTCAGGCCCAAATGTCAGATTTACGAGACCAATTGAAGACGGATATATATGCGCACTTCAACATTTGTGCCCATTCCAATGTGCCATCATGACGATCACCTCGCTAAATTTCATGAATCTTGTATGCCCATTACAATCCAAATATGAATTATGTGTACGTTGTAGCTCGAATAATTTTATATGTAAATAAAGATCGTGGTTAGCTATCTTCCCATCAAAATACTTATACAAATACTTATAAGGTGAATAATAATAAAAATTAATTTTGCAACGAAAACTTGTAAATTTGAGTACCTAAATTTAATGAAACACAAAAATAATTTAACGAAAATAATTATTTTTCAAACCAACTGGTGCCGGTTGGTTTGAAAAATAATTATTTTCGGTAAAACCAACAAATTGGTTGGCCGGTTGGATCGGCCAGCCGGTAACCGGCAGGCCCGCCGGTAATGTAGCCGGTAACCGGCCGGCCAGCCGGTAAAGTAGCCAGTAACCGGGCGGCCAGCCGGTAAATTTTCAACCTATCCTCCATTTAATCCAAATCTCACACACACCAACCATTTGTCCTCCTAACTTTATATCCACCACCACACTCACTCTATATATATCCCGATTTATATTCTTTTCAAAACCCGTGCATATATGTCAGAAATTTTTTTTCGTTACGGAGAAACTTCATCCTCGATCTGATCTGTGTTCTGTCGAAGGTATGAATTTTAGTGTGTTTCATTATATATTTATATGATCATGTATACAGGTGGATTTACATGTCATATTTTTCAGACGATGAATCAACTTGTCATACAACGTTCATGGATGTACAATCATCATCCATCATCTGTATACGGTTACCGAAAAATTCCGGAATTTGTAGCGGGTTTGGAAGAGTTCATTAGCTCCGCTTATCTACATGGAGCTGTGTTTGTGGATAAGCTTTTATGTCCTTGCAAGCGATGTAAAAATAGAAAGTGGCATTCAGTAGACAACATGAAGGATCACGTTTTGAGCAAGGGGTTTTTGGATGATTATTACAACTGGACGTCACATGGTGAAGCAATATATAATTGGGACCCCCCAGCAAATATATCAGAAGAACATGGGTTATTAGCCGGATGTGAATGACAGGGAGTACTGCAAACTAACAATGAGCCTGATTATTCTCACAATTTTAATACATTAAATAATTTTCCAGAAGAGCGAGAATACTCAACACAATATTATTCTACACCATCTACCGGTGACAGCCAGCACCAGCGAAACTCATCAAATACTGGATTACTGCATGGGCAACCCTTATGGCCTGGGAACACATCTGTTCACACAAATGTTTCGGTAAATATGCGAATGATGAATATAAAAAATGCTTCTAACATGTCTGAAAGCGTGTATGACAATCTATGCAGCTTCTTCAGCGATCTGTTACCGCCGGACAATACTTTTCCTCGTAACTTTTACGAGACTAAAAAAGTTGTAGCGAGATTTGAGCACTCATTTGACAAAATTGACGCATGCGTTCGGAATTGCATGTTGTACTACAAAGAGGATGAGAAGTTAGAAGTGTGCAAATTTTGCGAAGAGCCGCGTTATAGACCACCAAGTTCAAGAGGTGTTTCCATTGCTCGTAAAAGTATGTTCTTTTTACCACTGACCCCACGTCTTAGTAGATTATTCCAATGTTCTGAAACAGCAAGCGAGATGACATGGCATAAGTTTGCAAAGCGGAACGACACAAATGTCATGACACATCCATCAGATGCTAAATCATGGAAGAATTTTGACTCCAGGTATCCACTATTCGCACAAGAGCCCCGAAATGTGAGATTAGGCTTGTGCTCTGATGGTTTCTCTCCATTTTCCACACATGGTAGTGGAAGGCAGTACTCGTGTTGGCCCGTGATTGTGACGCCATATAATCTACCTCCAAGACTTTGTATGAAACAAAGATTTTTATTTCTAACATGCATGATTCCAGGCCCAAAGAGTCCGGGGAAAAAAATTGACGTGTATCTCCAACCTTTGATAGACGAGATCAAAATTCTTTGGGAAACTGGGGTTCCTATTTTTGAAGTGTCGAAGAAGGAGACCTTCCAAATGCATGCTGCATTAATGTGGACAGTGAATGATTTTCCTGCTTATGCAATGCTATCGGGGTGGCAAACTCAAGGAAAACTTGTGTGTCCGGTGTGCATGCATCAAAATATTGCTAGCTATCTACCCAATGGACGAAAGACTACTTGGTTTGATTGTCACAGAAAGTTTCTTGATGCAAACCATCCGCACAGGTGGAATAAGACTTCCTTTCGTAGAAATACCGTGGAATATGGACAACCTCCTGTTCGTATTTCTGGAGAGAAAATACTTAATGAAGAAATACGCTGCTACCCCAAAATCACAGTTGCACCTGAAATGGGTAAGCTACCAGCATTTAATAATTATCCTCACAACTAGACGAAAAAGAGTATTTTTTGGGATTTACCATATTGGCAGCACAATGATTTGAGGCATAATCTTGATGTCATGCATATCGAGAAAAATGTTTTCGAGAGTCTTTTTAACACGATTATGAAGGTCTCGAAGCTGTCAAAAGACAATTTGGAGGCACGGAAAAGTTATCTACCCAATGGACGAAAGACTACTTGGTTTGATTGTCACAGAAAGTTTCTTGATGCAAACCATCCGTACAGGTGGAATAAGACTTCCTTTCGTAGAAATACCGTGGAATATGGACAACCTCCTGTTCGTATTTCTGGAGAGAAAATACTTAATGAAGAAATACGCTGCTACCCTAAAATCACAGTTGCACCTGAAATGGGTAAGCTACCAGCATTTAATGATCATCCTCACAACTGGACGAAAAAGAGTATTTTTTGGGATTTACCATATTGGCAGCACAATGATTTGAGGCATAATCTTGATGTCATGCATATCGAGAAAAATGTTTTCGATAGTCTTTTTAACACGATTATGAAGGTCTCGAAGCTGTCAAAAGACAATTTGGAGGCACGGAAAGACATAGCAACTATGTGTTACAGAAAGAGTCTAGAACCAATTTACGTTGGAGATAATAAGTTTGTGCTACCAAAAGCTAAATATGTCTTAGAAGATACTCATGCGAAGGAAGTATGCAAATGGGTGAAAGAGCTGAAGTTCGACGGCTTTGTATCAAACTTGAATCATTGCGTGGATGAGGATAATCACAAGCTGATTAACATGAAGAGTCCTGACTGTCATGTATTCATGGAACGATTAATGTCAATAGCCTTCCACTGTTTTCTACCTGCACAGATTTGGAAAGTTGTATCAGAGTTGTCGACTTTTTGTAAAGAGATTTGTGCATCTGCTCTCCACATCGAGCGTTTAACGCAACTTAACACCAATATCGTTCTTACTCTTTGCAAATTAGAGACGCAATTCCCTCCAAGTTTATTTGATTCAATGGAACATTTGGTGATTCATCTCGCTGAAGAGGCATTATTAGGAGGTCCGGTTCGGTACAGGTGGATGTACCCCTTCGAAAGGTACACGTTTAACCCCTATAATATAGCTTCATGCCATCATATTATTATAGTTTAATTGTGCTACTTGTCTTTAATATTGTAATGACGTGGTAGGTAAATGCATGTATTGAAAAAGAAGTGTACAAACAGACGCCACATCGAAGCTTCAATTGTACACGCATATATTCGCGAGGAAGCTGCATATTTCTCGCAATCATTCGAATCAACTTCAACCGCATCAACCTCGGAGACAACGGTGTCACCTACAACTATCTTTAATTATCCAGGGGAAGCATCCGGATGGAATCGACCAGTCACAATGACTCATAAAGAGCGTAATATTGCTGAATATTTTATTCTCACAAATATTCTGGAACTACAACCTCTTATAAAGTATATACACCTTCTGTAGCCATAACCTCACATAAGTCCATATTCAAGTATACATGTGAATTTAGTCTTCTTATTATTTACTTTACATATATGTATGGAGGTGGAATGCAGACTACTATAAGGATACATACGGAGATCAACTCAGTAGTCATCAGTTACAAAAATTAATGACTGAGAATGTACCGGCATGGTTTAGAAATTGGATTCAAATGCAAGGATCCAATATATCTCTGTGGTGGTTGAAAGTTGCAGTTCAAGGACCACGCTTAAAAGCTCGCCGTTTCCAATCAACCCAATATCAGAGAACAAACAACATCAATGGCTCGACTCTCTTACCTTTTCGCAAGAAAAAAAAAACGAATCTGAACTTTCAGGAGAAAAAGACGGTGAAATTCGAAATTCCGATGCGAAATCGAGCCTTCTTTTAGTTATCGGCCTGCCTGCCGGAGGATAAATGCTGGTCGACAGGAAAAAAGCTTCCTGCTCAAACTCAGGCTCAGTTGCCAAAAATGGGCCGACACCCATCGACTGCCCCTACACTAGCCCACTTTCTTTTAATTATTCATAATTTTTTTAAATCCAATCTCGGTTTCAAATCACATTTGAAGAAGGCCAACTGTTATAATGCGGTTGGATCTGAAATCGAGCGATAGTTTGAAACTGTGGTTCGATTTAATTCAACCTCGATTTCAAACTCACAGTTCGATTTATTTATGAACAAAATCAGTACTCCTCGCCACCTCATTCTCCACGCTCCCATTCTCACCATACTCCACGTTTCACCACCCAAATCTTCCTCCTCGTTTTCCTATTATTCCTCTCCTCCTCCGCCACAACCCGGCCTCCCTCTCCCTCTCGTTTTTTTTGGTGTAGATGGAGTGGATGATCTCTAGCTTTTTTGAGAAGAGTTGCAGAGGAAGAAAGATGCATGTTCACGGGGTGCCGAACTTGAGCGCTGTTGATGATTTCATGACCCTAAACCCTCAGCTGCCTTCCCTGATGGACTTTTTGAAAATCAGCACGAAGTTCAAACCCCTTCCATAACTCAGCGTGCCCTGCATCTCCAGCCAAGCCACTTTCCTCATAGCTCTCCAACCCGACTTCATCACCAGCTCTTTCACTACAAACAACAAGTGTTCCGATAATTTTCAACAACCATCACTTTCATATATATATTCATCACTCTCATATACATATTCATCACTCTCATACACATATTCATCAATTGCATATACATCTTCATCACTTCCATACACATATTCATCACTTGCATAAACATATTCATCGCTTGCATCGACTTGTTCATCTCTTGCATACATATATTCATCTCTTGCATATATATATTCATCACTTGCATACATATATTTATCACTTATATACATATATTCATAAAAAATGTGGATCAAATGAAAACCAGTTTGGATTTGTAAACTGTGAACCATTAATATCCGTCGATCTTGATTATTCCAATGGATCTATATTTATTCATTTTAAATTAAATAATTTTTTTTAATTAATTAATACAGGTCAATATTCCTCCTTAATATACGCTATAGTTACCCCCAAAAAAATCTTTTTATTTTCTCTCTTTTATCTCCCTACCTTATCTACTATTTCCTTTTAGATTATATTTTCTCTCTCTCTTTTGGTTACCGTCTCTTTAGAGAATCTCATCTTCTCACTCCATCATCTCATTTCCATATGCGCCATGAATGCACGAAAAATCAATTGGCTTGACTCAATCATTGCGAAGCTCAGATGCAGCTAGAAACGTAATGTTTATTTTGTGCACTATTTTCTAAGTTTGTGGTGCACGTCAAGATCTACTGATTTTTCTGGTGGTGCATTTATGAATTTTGGTGCAACTTTTTTAATGTTCCAATGCTTATTTTTATATGATTGTACTCAGTGTGTACCATTAGTGCACTATTAATTCATTAGCAATTTTTTGCACCAAAATTTGAATTGTACACCATCTATCAAACCATGCACCAATGCACAAAGATTGAATGGTGCACCAGTATTTTATAAAAAATTTTACGATGTGCATTAAAAATAATAAGAAAAAATCATGACAAAAAGTTAATTCGTAAAAATAAAGGAAAATGAAAAATTCTGCAATAAATATAACAAAGGAAAGAGAAAAAAAATCAAAAATTTAATTCCTTATTTTAAGGAGATAATCTTGTAACAAATCCAACAACCCATAAAGTAAGATTCTAATTATCTTCTAAATATTTAGGTAAAAAATCTAAAAAAATCGTAACCATCAGATCAAATATGAATCAACGATCAAAGATGGTTCACAGTTTACAAATTCAAAGTGATTTTCACCGGGTCTGCCCCCTATTCATCAAATTCACATATAACTATTTTAATATGTGTAAATTAGAAAATATATGAATTTATAATTTTTCATTATTTTAATATTTATCAATCAAACTAGTATATTTTTTATTTTTTTATATTCCCTAATTTTTTTCTAATTTTTTGATTAACATATGTGTATTTAATTATAACATCAAAACTACGTAGTTTTTATAAGAAAAAACGACGTCGTGATCGAGAGGACCTGCTCCCGATATACCCAAGAATTTTCTGTGACCTTCAATCAGGTTTTGAATTCATGGTTGGGTTCTATCAGACTGTCATTTAAAATGACGGTTGGCAAAAAGTAACGCATTTCAGAAAATTTTTAGAAGAGAGGCTAGTTGAGAAAGTTTTTTTTATCAAAAAAAAAGCAAAAAAATCTTCTTTTTTTTTCACTATTCATTAATTAGTAAGGGAAGTGATTAGTCATACCCTGGATCATCTCCAATCTTCAATGTAAAAGGGTATAAAACGATATAAGAATATCTAAAAGAGAATAAAAGATACAAGAATTTCTACTCTTGGACATCCTTTTCAACATTTTGATATCTATTTTCGCCTAAAACATAAATTTTTTCCCCTCACTCCTCACTTCTCTCACTCTTCTTAATCCTCATCTCCCACGACTACACATGCCTTGCACTTTAAATCTGGCAATTGAATCGGCACTTAGAAAATTATCAGAATTCTCACCAAGGTGGATGATTTTATTTTTAAATGACGTCATTTTATATCGTCGACACATTAAACAACCCACGAACCCCATATGAACAGTAAATAAAAAATAGAAAAATTAAAAAAATCAGAAAACCTATAATATATTATTTTTATTCATATGATTTCAAATAAAAAAATAATAAATCAATAAATTTTATATTTTATATTTATTATTTATACATTTTTATTTACTAAATGTTAATATTTATTTAATAGCTATGTATTTTTATTCATCACAAAAACAACAGTTTTGGGATAACATGTTCATTGATGAACTAGTATGTTCATTAGATGATTTTTCATCAAATGAACTACTATAATCATCAGATTTGATAATATGTTATTCAGATAACTTGTTATGTTCATTAAATGAGCTGATATATTTATATTACATGAGCTGCTATGTTCATCAGATGAGCTGCTATGCTTATTAGATTTGATAATATGTTCATTAGTTGAGCTTTTATGATCATCAGATCTGATAGTATGATTATCAGATGACCTGATAAATTAATTAGATCTAATGATATGTTCATCAAATAAGTTTTCGTTGCTTTTTGATATTTATTCTACTATATTCATTAGATGAGCCATTATGTTCATTAGATGAGCTGTTATGTTCATCATATGAGCTATTACGTTCATCCGATTTGATAATATGTTCATCAAATGAGCTACTATGTTCATTAAATGATATATTCATCAATTGTGTTGCTATGTTTAACAGATTTGATAATATGTTCATCAGATGAGCTGATGATATGTTCAACATATGAGCTTCCTTTGCTTTCTTTGGGATTTATTCTTCTATGTTCATCAGATGAGTTGCTATGTTCATAAGATAAGCTGTTATATCAATCACATTTGCTAATATGTTCATCTGATGAACTATTATATTCATCAGTTGAGTTGTTATGTTTATCAGATAAATTGTTATGTTAATCAGATTTGATGATATGTTCATTAGATGAACTGCTATCTTCGTCAAATCTGATGATATGTTCATTAAATGAGCTGATATGTTCATCACATCTGATGTTATGTTTATCAAATGAGCTTCATTTGCTTTTATTGATATTTAATCTACTATATTTGTTAAATGAATTGTTATATTCATCAGATGAACTGCTATGTTCAACAGATGAGTTGCTGCATTCATCAGATTAGCTGCTAAGTTTATCAGATGTTAAAATGCCAAATTTGACTTCATATTAAGTCAAATAAGTTTGTTAGCTATGCATGATATTTGTGCGGCTTATTAATACTCAAACATGTTTTGTTCTTAATTATACACGGATCTAGAGATGCATATTAGCTCCAAAAAGATGGACGATCCCTCATTTGCTTCATCGCCATGAGCAGTGAGGGAAATGAGGATTTGGGCCGAAGTCTTTATGGAGCATCTACCTCTATGTGGTTTGGGGACGTAGAACTTTCAGTTATGAGAAATGACTGGTAGTTTGCAAGGATCCCTGGCCGCCTCTTTCAAACACAGAGTTCCAAATTATTCTTGCCAACAGAGATCTTGGCATGTTAGCTTGTCTTATCGAGGATATCCGTGCTGCGAGAGCCGATGCATAAGTTCCTAAAGAGGACGCGCGTGCATCCAAGATAGAGATTGCAGCCTGGCGAGCCCAGCATATCTAGTTAGTGGAGGTGCTCATATGGTTGCTATCGAAGAGATCACAACTTGGCATATTAGCTTGTCTTATCAAGGATATCTGTGCTGCGAGAGTCGATGCATAAGCAGCTAAAGAGGAGGACACATATCCAAGACGGAGATAGCGGCCTGCGAGCCCAGCAGATCTAGTTAGTGGAGTTGTATTGAATTTTCCAATATATTGATATTTCATATTTTAATTTTTTATTGAGATGTGGCATTTTTGTAATGAGAAAAGTTTAGCAGAGAAACAACATTATAAACTTTGAAATAATGTAATTTATAAAATAGAATTACAAAATTACAAAAAAATTAAACGAGAGACCAGAAGTGGCTGAAACATGTCGAAAACTTCTTCTTATTTCCATTGGCCGATAAGTGGTCGGAACATTTCTCGACCGGAAAATTATCGAAAATTGGCCTACATGCACCGAAGCAATGGCATAGCAAACATACCAAAAGTGTGTCAAGAAAAGGCAATCGGAAAGTGGCCGAAACGTGCCCACCAATAATTATTACAGTACCGTTATGGCCAATTTTTAGCCAGGAAAATTACTGGAAACTAGCCGAAAATAACTTGTTCAACCGATTTCCGGCCTTTGTGCTGGCCAGAATGATGGTCGAAAAAAGGTAAATTTTGATAGTGAACACCTTCTCGAATTTTGGCAGTGCCAACCAAAGTTTCTATTCAGGGTGTAATGGTTCGATTTTATTATAAAAACCGTATCGAACTATTATCTGTTGAATTTTCCAAACCAAACCAAACCATGCGATTTAAAAAAATTAAACTGAAAAAAACTGATAAATCCATCAATTCGGTTCGATTTCAATTTACTTCAATCACTTAAATATAATGTTTAGTGCAAAATTTTAAACCTTTGCACCCCTCACATGTATACACGCACAACCAATGTTACAACTAAGAAACATACAAAAATGGTCTAATGTAGCATAATTCCATCAAACCAAATAAAAAATAAGCATATCACATGTACTTATATAGTCTTATTATTGTATCAATGATTTTTTTCTTCAAATAACAATAGATTTTCTTTTTCTCCACCCAATAATTATCTTTCCTCTTCAAACACCTTTGCGACTGGCTACATATTGCAAACCAAATCATTTATGTTAGTTTGATTACAAATAAAGAAATGTATTGATAGTAGCAAGCAATAGCCAGTAGTTTCTCGCAGTTGTCGGCAGCCGCCACCAGCAAGACAATAGCAAGCGGTTATAAATTCAGTAACGAGAGGCAACAAATTCATTTAATTACCAATGACAAATAAAAATTCAATCATTAGAAGATCAGAATATTAGAGAGATACACAAAACTTCTATCGATCCAACCTACAACTTTTGAAGAATGATAATGACTTATACAATTTTAACAAAACAAATGACAAAATTTGTGTTTTGGTATATGATTATGATTCATGAAGCATATTAGAGGATATAATACTCTTGTTCATTTTATAACCTAATGTGAAACAACTAAAAAAAGTAAGTCAGTTCAGCAAAGTGATTGGTTTATATGAATGACAGTGATGACTCTACTAAATAAATATTATGAATGCTTATATGGAGATTTATGATGGATCAATTACACTAGCATTTTATTGTCCTCAACACATTATATCACATACGAAATAACATCACTAATAATAGACAAGAAGCATCTCAATAGTCAGACCATAATAATCAGAACTAAAACTAAGAGGAAATTAAGCTAAAACATCCTTGATAACAGACTATCTCAACAGTCAGGCCATCATAATCAGAATCAAATATACTCACATACAAAGTATCAAACATACTCATGTCAAAAAGCTAAAACATCCTTGAAATCTTCATTCTAAATCATCCCATCATAAATACAATTCTCTCTTCAAGAGTTCTCTCCTAGCTCTCTCTTCCATTAGCCAAGAATCTCTTCCAACAATGAGAAGGGTAGTTGGGAGAATTGGAGATATATAGCAAATTCACCAAACACCAAAATTAACGTATGACCAGAAAATGTGCAAATGAATAAAATAATGTTTTGCTGATTCTGAGGCAGATGCATTTGAACAATGTCCGTGCTTAGAGAAGGAGGACTGAAAGCAGTATAAATAGAAGCTCAGCTTGGCTGAGTCCAGACACAAATTAAACCAGCAGAGAGACAAAACCCATGGCCACAACATTAATGCTCTCTCTCTAGCCTTCCTTCCTTCATTCATTCATTCATTCCTTCTTCTTCTTCTTCTTCTGCATTCTGCTCTTCTCTTCCATCAATCCCAACATCCATCTATCTTCTTTTAATTGCTACAAGATTGCCAGGTAAATTTTTACTCAGATCACTTACACATTCAAGCATTTTCTCTCAATTTTTACTCTTCGACGATGTCTTTAGCCTGCTTATGCTCTTTTCTTTGCAGGTATCTTTCTACTTTTACGTGCATCTGGGGCTGAGGACTAACCATCAAATAAGAAGCTTTTTTGTTTTTATTGTTTCTGGTGTGCTTTTTATTCAAACATGCATCCACTTAATTCTTGTGTTTAGATCCACAGAGTTGTTGGTCATTTCGATCTTTCATCCCGCAGGGGTGACGGAATCTGGACTTTCGTTCCAACAACCAAATAGTAAAATTAAACCACATTAATTCATTCTCTTGAACATGCACCACTAATTAAACTCAACTTTCAAAATCATAAAACCTTTAATTTGCCATCCAGCAGAAGTTTTGCGAACTGGATTCCGACCCACAGATTTGTGACCTTGAAAACTCAACATGTAAATTGTATTGTATGCTAGCTAGAGTAATTGATTAAATTAACGTCACTTACTTAAATTACCTAATATTTCCATTTTAGGCCTAATACTTACAAATT
>NQLW01000076.1:1860852-1897408 GCA_002312845.1 Kalanchoe fedtschenkoi
TATATATTTTGGTGCACAATTTCTTCTCGGTGCACTGGTGCACAGTTCAAAATTAGTGCACGGTTTGATTTTTGGTGCACAATTCAAATCACGCTGAGTTGTTTATGTTGATTCGATGCACACACTGAATATAGTCATATGAAAATGTGCACTGTAATATTAAAAAATATGCATCAAAATTTATACGTGCACCATTAGAAAAATTAACAGATCTTGATGTGCACCATTAAATCAAAAAATGGTGCACCATTACAAATTTAGAACTTCGCCTCGACAATCAATACATGGCTCTAGTTGGCTCGATACATGACTCTAGTTTGTTCGACATGTAACAATGAACCTAATATTGGCGGAAATATTCAAAACTGGCGTGCCCAGAAAAGCTCTTAGCTTTTGTCATGTGCACCAAACTTCTTGCCATGTGCACCATGGTTTCGACACCCCTTGTGCACCGTACCTTGGAGGCTATGAATCGAGATCTACTTCACACTGTATGTTAAAAACCAATTCATAAAAATGATGTATAAGACCTGGAGCACACCAAATGAGCAGCAGCATCGCCCATCGCTTTCGGCATAGACGATCATCAAACTGGAGTTGGCACCGCCCATCATGATGGAGCTGTTGGGTAAAATACTAACCTAAGCTGAATGAAGGGTCTTCATCATCCCTTGCCACGGTTGCCAGCTCTAAATCAAAGCATCTCGAGAATCCATCGCATCTAGGTCGAACCAAAGGTGCCGACTTTGTGGTTCCTAAGGTCTAAATCAACATGAGGTGTCTTGTTACCTGCTCACTATTATTGCCTGAATTTTCATGCATTAATCGCAGCTCAGATTGCCATGGAAGCGGCAAGACAAAAAATTACATAACCCTAAAACCAAAGTGAAGCAGCAACTCCAAAATAAGAAGACGAAGATGACAATTGCGTCTTACCGGATGATGATAAGTTGGTCGCCGTGGAAATCCGTTAGATGACAATTGCGATGGAGGTGAAGTAGAGTTGCGTTGAAAGGTTGGGTGGTAGTCGAATGGTTGTTGTGCAATTTATTAGGTATTTGATATTCAATTCAATAGAGAGAAAAGATTTGATGGAATTTGTAGCGTAAAAAAAGGAAACTAGTTTTAGAAAAAGAGGATACGTAAACATAAAAAAGTTTGTTACTAAAAGGATTAAGTTGAATTTATTTAAGGAAAATTAAGAAATAAATCTCATTCATTAAATCTGACTGATCAAACGGTTATTGATAGTTCTCAGTTTACAAATCCAAACAGGTTTTCATTTGATCCACATTATATATATATATATATATATAGAGAGAGAGGATGGATCAGTTGAGAACCTCCTTAAGTTGAGAACCTTGTGGACTAATATGGACCAATCATTTTAGGTTTAAAACTACAGCGTTTTGATGTTTTTTTATGTCTTCATTAATTAGTCAATTTTCATCTCCTGATTTGTAACGTATCTCTCCCCAAAATCACTCCCGATTCCGTTGGAGCAATTTACTTAAAATCAGATCTTGAGATATCATTATTATACTCGACGGGAGTGTTTGAACGCCGGAAATGTACAATTCGGAATCGGCAATCTACATCCACCATTTTTACTCCGTCTTATCGCATCTCAATCTGCCATAGCAGCGTCCGGCGAAGAGCGATTCGATCTCAATTCGCCCCCGTTGTCTGACAGCTCACCTTCTGATTCTATCAATTGCATATTGCGTAAGTAGTCTTCTCTGATATTTGATTACAATTCACCCTTTTCCCGATCCCATCAATTGCAGTTTTCGATTCTTTAACTTTACCGACTTTTAGGGCATGCAATGTGTGCGATTCATCATTTTTTCTGGCGGGCAATGTGATTCGTTGTCTTTAATTTTTCCAGTCATCAGATACCGACATTTTTTAGCAATGCGATTCATCATTTTTTGGTGTGCCAAAACATAGCAATTTTTATGCAGTCCTCTTTATGTCCGTTGTTCCCAAAAACTATTTTGTTTTGTTCACTATATGTTTGTTTTGTAAAATATAAGATTGTTCCTGTGGTGAATTACCTGCATCAGGTTCACCAATTTCCCACAAAGTTCTTTGCATCAGGTTTCAGTGCATACAGAACAATACCTGTACACACACGCAGTGAATATATAACAGTCATGATCTGTATTTCCAGCATTTTCAAAGCAGTGAACACCATCTAATTTGTTCAGTTTTTGCGACACACACGCAGTGAATATATAACAGTCATGATCTGTTTTTCCAGCATTTTCAAAGCAGTGAACACCATCTAATTTGTTCAGTTTTTGCGACATTTTTGCAATGCGTTTCATCATTTTTTGGTGTGCCAAAACATAGCAGTTTTTATGCAGTCCTCTTTATGTCCGTTGTTCCCAAAAACTATTTTGTTTGTTCACTATATGTAAACATAAGATTTGTTCCTGTGGTGAATTACCTGCATCAGGTTCACCAATTTCCCACAAAGTTCTTTGCATCAGGTTTCAGTGCATACAGAACAATACCTGTACACACACGCAGTGAATATATAACAGTCATGATCTGTTTTTTCCAGCATTTTTCAAAGCAGTGAACACCATCTAATTTGTTCAGTTTTGCTATTTTAGAACCAGAGACCGCCGGTTGCAATGTGGACTCTGAAGGACAGTATAATGACTGCGGAAATGCGGATACAAATCCTGATAATGACCCCCAACATCAGTCCGCCAACAGAGCTGTTATTGTTGTTCCTGAATGTGATCAATTGATGAAGCCACTCCATGGGAAAAAATTCAACAATTTGCAAGAAGGGATTGATTTTTACAAGGAATATGCTCATTTTTGTGGATTCCAAGTAAGAGTGTCAACTTCAAAGAAGGCAAAACGGTGTGATTCAGTATATTTGCAATATGTTCTTTGTAACAAGGAGGGTTTCCACAGTTCCAAGTTTGGTGATAGATTGGAGGATAATGCATCAGTTGCTCAAAGGAGAAGATCAACTGCACGTTCAGGTTGCAAAGCACGAGTTCTGTTAAAATTAGTTGAAAATTCATTATATGTTGTGAGTGATTTTGTAGAGGAGCACAACCATCCAATGACTCCTTTGGTACATCAACAATTTTTAAAGTCGCACAGGTCAGTTAATTGTGCACAACAGAATTTCATTATGGATTGTGGAAATCTGAGGATTGGTGCACAAAAATCCAATAAGATTATGAAAGAGATATGCGACGGATATTCGAACATTGGCGCGCAAGCGGTGGATTTCAAAAACTTCAAAAGGGATTTTAAGAACTTTGTGGGAGATTCAGATGGGCAGATTGTTATAGACAGACTAAAAATAAAACAGAGTTGTTGTGATGGTTTTCGTTTCGAATACCATGTAGATTCAAACGGAGACTTGCGTAGGCTTTTATGGGCAGATGCGTTATCCCAAATACATTTCCAGGCATTCGGAGATTGTGTTGCATTCGATGCAACATACCGCACAAACAAGTACGTAATTATATTTTTTTAAGTTTACCTTCAATTTTATATTCATGATTTTATTGGTGTACATATTATGGGTTTTATGCTTTTTCTAGTGTAGAATATCATACACCTATTTTTCTACCTTATCTGTATAATTTATTTTAAATTTGTTTGGTGTACGGGCTGGTGAACATGGGTTGGTGAACATGGAACTATTTTGAAAGACAACCTTGTAACTGCGTTGGTCTGCCATGGCAACATTTTTATATTACACACCTACTGCTACGTTATTTGTATTATTCATTTTTGAATATATTGTTTTGAAATAGGTACAATCTTGTTTTTGTCCCGTTCACCGGTGTGGACAATCACAAATCATGTATCACCTTTGCTGGCGCACTTTTGTCTAACGAGGATGTAGAGTCATACGAATGGCTCTTAGAATCTTTTCGCAAAGTGTTAGGCTCTTCTCCACGAATATGGATTACAGACCAAGATCCTACAATGCGCATTGCCATCAAACGTGTGTTCCCAGACTCCATTCATCGCCTATGTATGTGGCATATTACAAAAAAACTCACAGATAAGGTAAATTTTTTTACATTGTAACAAATGTTTTACGATGTCCATTGATGTTCGCCAAACTATTCGTTTACTTAACATTTTATTGCGCATGCAGCTTGGAACGAAATTATGCAGAGACAAAGACTTCTTGCACAAATTGAATGGAATTGTTTGGAATGGTCTTATCAAACCAGATGAATTTGACACGCGCTGGGAGCAGATCATTGATGAATATAATTTGGAGGAAAATAAATGGCTGGCTGACATGTATGAGATGCGTTCAAGTTGGATTCCAGCCTTTTTCAGAGACATACACATGGGCGGCCTTCTCAGGACCACATCGCGTTCCGAAAGTGAGAATTCATTTTTCAATGGTTTTCTCCACTCGGGTATGAATTTGACTGAATTCTTCATGGCGTTTGAATCCGCAATGGATGCACAACGCCATAGGAAAGAGCAACTTGATCACGAGTCGGAAAGTACATATCCACCATTGAAGACATCTTTGCCAATTGAAAAACATGCAGCTGAAATATACACAAGAAGGATCTTTTTTGATTTTCAGACCGAATTTTATGAAGCTTGTGTATGATGTCATGTATCCACACTTTCTGAGAAGGATGGCGTGAAGTTTTATGACATCAAGGACAAATCATCTACGCAACAGGTGGTCAAGGTAACAATAATAGGTTTTACTCAATCATTTGCTAATATACCATGCAACTTTTTGTAAACAACTAATTGGGTTTTTCTTTCTGCTCAGTTAAATTTTTTTTATTGTTTCTCTCTCGTAACAGGTGGTGCACTACACCACAAGTGACTATGTGGAATGCAGTTGCAAGAATTATCAGAGGATTGGAATACCTTGCAGACATATCTTGCTCGCCTTAAATGCTGAAGATGTTGACAAAATCCCAGAAAAATTTATTCAAAAGAGATGGACTAAATATGCGGTGCACAAATCATCCACATTGGCATACAAAGATTTGATGGGACTGTCATCTTCAAGTGATATCGTGAAATTTGAGTTGCACAAACTGCTTACGGAATTCAACTTGGCTGTGAAAACTCACGGAAGTAATATCGTCAAGGTTGGAGAACTGTTGAATTTTTTAAAAGAGTTTAATTCAAATCAAGATGTTGGTGCGGTGCACATGTCAAAGAAGGACATGTTTGAATCACTGATTGGAGTCCCGAAACCTTCAAGAATTGACGTGCAAACACCCAGGCAATCAAGGAATAAAGGATGTGGGAAACGTATGCATTCTGACAAAGAGAAGATGATTGAGCAGTCTAAGAAACCCCTACGGAAATGTGCTTTTTGTCAAGAGATGGCGCGTCATGACTCACGAAACTGTCCAGAAAGATAGCTCGGATGAAACATCAATTTTAATTAACGTATTCGCTTTGTTTGATTTTATTCATTTATCAATTACTATTTAGTAAAAAAAAATTCCTCAGCTTACACAGTGCAAAAGCTTTTTAGATAAAATCATTTTTGTGAACCAAAGAGTCGATCACAGTGAACCCAGGCGAGGCTGAAACATACATTCACCTTTTTCGTCATGTGGTATTCCTGAATGAAGAAAACATCAAAAGCCAAAAAACACCAACATAATTTGTACATATTTAACTAGGTTCTAAAAAAAAATGGTGATCATTTTGTGGATTGATATCTATGTCATGCAGTTTTGCACACACAATCAAAAGGTTTAAACACACAGAACACAAATAAAACGAGATGCCTTCACAGTGATCACCGTCACACACACATTCTATGTTCAAAATTACACAACTGTGATGAACAAAATTCACTTATAATTATAACAAGTGGTGAACATTACACACATCATTCTGTATCATGCAGCTTTACACAATCGACCTCGGCCAATAAGACCACAATGTCTAATCATATTGAAACAGACTTGGTTTGCACAACCAATAACTTCAAAATACTGATCGCGCCACATTACCATTGTCTACAAAAAAAATACAGTAGCACTGTCTTCTTAACTCAGAAACTATCTTTGGCATCTTCGTGCACAAGGGCTTCTAATCTCATACGGTGATCTTCAAGCTCTTTCGGTGTGAAATGTTCTTTTTCTTCTAGCGTAAGCCTTGCATATGCATGACAGTCTTTCCTCGTTCTGGATAGCAGCATGTTTCTCTCGAACATGATTATATGATACAAATACTTTCCCCGCAATCGTTCGATTTGCTCTTCATGCTGCCATGAATATGGAAAACATATAGAAGCTCAAATTCACAAATATTTTGTAATAACTAACTAAACACAAAATTACCTTCAAAGTAGATTCTCTAGACAAAGTTCTCGTCCATCTTTTCGGCCCGCAAGAACCAACATATGTTTCCATATGTCGCATGCAAAAAACACCAGTATTAATACTGTTCCTTTTTGTTTTCCATGCAACAGGTACAACGGCTAGTTTCAATTTCAACAACATATCCACTTTCGGATGGTCCCGAAATTTCAAATACACCATCATACAAGTCCACTGTAGGAAAGCATCCATAGTTATACACATGTTTCAGCCATGTTATACAGTTGTGACCAAACAAGTCAATGCAGTCATTACTACAATAGTGAACATAGTGAACATATTGGTATAGCGAACACAGTGAACACATTGAGCAAAATATAGCTAGACTGTAGGGAATCGATGTGAGTTACATACCCCCCCCCCCTCAGTAAAGTCATGTGTACAAACATAACAGTAAACATAAAATATAGCCACATCTTATATTCAAAATATATAATTCAATATGAGTAAAAAACATCAAGTAGTGAACACACACAAGCTTACCAACGAATCTGGCCACATGCCATACGCTGATATGTGTCTCTGGAAGTGAGCATTGTTATCTACCACTTCGACTGCCGGATGCTTCAGATTAAACACCATTAAACAATATGCCTTTTTAATAACCACGGGAACAAAAATCTGCATAATAATAACGAACAAGTAACACGTGTTATTCAAATAACGCCAACGCCATAACTAAGAAAATCCAAAAATGACACAGAAACAAAACTGCATACCATATCAATGTGCTTGAATTTCACATCACTAAATCTATTAAAATCGATTTCAATTTGTTTTTTGAATTCGTCCATCCTCCCATCACGACTATTTTCAGGTTGCTCTAAAGTTTTGGTCTACATACAAAACAACCAGAATTATTAGTGACAATGACATTTTTAATAAATATTCATTTTTTATATGTATTTACAAGCTCACCGCCAAACTCGTTGTGCAAAAGAATCTCAATGGAGAGTCAAAGCTCCTGCATTGTTCACTGTGATTTAACACAATCGACCATGCGTCCACAACGGCAGGTTTTATATGAAAACCGTCAGACAAGCTTTCAAAGTCAGCTCTAAAAAGTTTCAAATCCTCCCACTTGAAATACAACTCACTGCAAAAATAGCCATAACAAAAAAATAATTCATTACTACTACTAATACTAGCTTTCGCGGGAAAAAAAAAACATAAGTATATAACACAGACTTAATTATTACAAACCTACCTTTACCCCGCAACGAGTATATCCAATCGCAAACACTGTCCTCTTCTCTTGAAATCTTCTCGCCAACATTGACAACTCTCCCTATGTATGGCGAGTGTAGTGACAATGCAGCCTTTTTTTTTCTATGCCCTCTTCTGAGTTTAGAAATATGCGGTGTTACAGGTTCATCATTCTTAACAGCATTTCTCTTGTTCTCATGAGATGCTAGGGCTTCAACATTTTGCTGCGCGCAACCCATCCGTGCTTCTTTGTTCATCACAATCGGCTCATTTATAGTTATTCCAGGGCCTCTAGGTCTGTCAATAGTTGATCTGGTTGGGACATCTTCCATCATAATAGCCTTCCCTCTCTCCGCCAGTCTTTGTTTCATTGCAACATCCTGCTCTATCTCATCTATTCTCTCATGCACTCTGGGATCACTCCAGTACACTTGCGTTACAGCAGGACCCGAGATATGATTCTTAAAATCTACATCAAGCTGTCGCATCTCCACTGACCCTGGATACTTGTTAAGTGCATCGACTAGTTTGACATCATAATCAGCACGCATATCCAACATCGTCTTAACCATTTTTCTCAAACTAACAAGGCATGCCTGAGGAAAGACACATAAAAAATCCGAATATAATTACTGGCATAAAAGGACATTCATAAATTAATAATTATCAAAAATTTCTAACCAATTCATCTTCATCAGCATTTACCCCTAGTTCTTCACCAGTAGTAACTGTTTCTTCAGCCACTTTGTACTGCCGCTGGATTGATATAGTTTAAAAATTGAGTACCGCAAAATTGATATACAACCCAACAAAATTATTTTTTCAGAAATGACATGACATCTTACCTCATCATCTTCACAAACAACATTTTCATTGACAAGTCCATCAGGTCTAGTAACACCTTGCAAACATTTAAAAACCATTTGAGCAAATTATCAGAGAGAACAACAATTCCAATGTTCACCATGTAATAAAAAACATTTTTAGTTCAACATACCTTTGAATCTTCATCAACACTTAAATCAACCGCATTTAACTCCCCATGTTCACCATGTTGGTTTGTCACGTCAACATTCATGTGCATCTCTGAAACTTGTGGTTCACCGCCCAAATCGACATCAACATTGTTTTCATCAACTGATACATCAGGAACCTACCACAAATAATAACAAAAATTACGATAAAAAATAGTTCTAGGGCTTTTTTTCAATACTCACACTAAACATACAAAATAATAACATACGACTATATAATCTTTAAAATATTTATCCGATTCCATCTGTTCACCAAAATCATCTGTGTCTATTTTTTCACTGTTGACAAATTGTTCCCCTTTATCTGTTCCATCAAATTCATGCTTCACATCACTTTGTTCATTGTTTGGTTTAAATTCACCAAGCCACACAACCAGTGAAAGCTCGATCACCGGATCATCGACAACTTCTTCATATTCAGCAGCGGTGAAGTTATTATCCCTTTGTTTTTTCGAACCACTATCCCGCTCATTAGTATCCTCAATACCATTGGCAGGCACAGCGCGCAAAGGTATCATCAGATCATTAGCACCATCATCAGATGATATATATAAATCTTTAGCATCAGCAGTACTTTCATTCGTCTGCAACACATTAAACACAAAATACAAACAAAATAAATTAAAATTTAGTGAACATCAAAACAGAAACATCACATGCAAGTAGAATTTTTCAAAACAAACCTTTCTTTGTATTTTTGCATGAGTTAATATTTTCAATTCCTTATTTCCGTAACCTCCTTTACTCAAGTCTTCGTAAATCCTTGCCCTCAACATCTTCTGATCACAATTTTTCAAACTTATGTGTTCCCTAATTTGAGCATCACCAACATAGCGCACAAGAACCATATACAATATCTGTTCACACCATAAACAAAAGGGTTATGACACAATTATACCGTTTGTTTTATTTTCACATTCACAGCAAACACAACACAGGGTTTTCAAATTCACTGTATAATGCAATATACATAAATTGATTAGTACAGTGAACATTAAATTGTGTTCAGAACAATATGCGACAAAAACAAAAACAACATACCGTGATGACGCATAAAGGTCCAACAAAGCATCCTTTATCTTTGGTTTTCAAGGATATCTCCTTCGCACTCTTCATGCTATCTACGATGTATTGTGACCAGTTCAGCGAACAAGCATCAAACGGATTGGTCAGAAGGTTGAGGATCCTCTGATTCGACAATCCATTTTTCAGCCCCTCAACCATAGTAGTTGTGAAAAGAATCAGGAAATCCCACATGAACCAAACATCAGGATGTCTAGATGATTCCACCTTCTCCATTATTTTTGTAGCAGATATTCTTGAATTAGTTTTGCCATATCTCGCCCTCCAATCCTTCACAATCTGCTTCGAGTAGTCTGTGCGCTGTTCTAAATTAATATGTGTACCTCCATTGGGCAACCCAAAAACTTTATGAACTTCGTCCGGTCCAATATTCAGCTCCCCGGCTTTCATCGATAGTATACTACGTTTGTGATCGAAATTGTCAACTATCCACTCACCAAACCTTGAAGGGATCTCGTAGATCCCAAGCTCCAGTATTGTCCTGAACCCCAATTTTTGTATGGCTTTTTTGTGCGCCCTATCTAATTGACTGATAACTTGATACAGTCTTTGAGGCGTGCACCAGGACTTGAACATGCATGCGCTGCCAAAGCGCACACCAACATCTTGCACATCTACATAGTTTTTCTGATCCGAATCAACTTCATCATTGTCCGAATCCTCAGATTCTCCAGAAGAATCACTAACCACAGCTTTCCCCTTAGTCTTATTATCATACTCTTTTTTTTCTTCTTTTGCCTGGGAAATCAAGTAAATTTGTGATGTCTATGTTCAATGGAAACAATGAATTTAAATAAGATTTGTTGTTTTTTGTTCATTGCTACTGTTTATGAGATGATAATGGAGTAAAATCATGTTAAATGCAGACACGTCATTACATATCATGTTCACTGTTCGCATTTATAAAACAAGACTTAAAATTACCTTTACCAGGTCTAAGCCCTTCAACGATCTTAACTCCTTCCATAGCACGTTTTCTCTTATCCGTAGGAGCCTTTGAAAAATGAGTTACGTTGACAAATTCGTCATCATCTTCCATTTCTATACAGTAGTCCCATTAAACAAGGCAAAAAAACAATAGCACGGTTAATAAAAACTTAATGCAAAACATCAATCAAAAAATAGAAATTTAAAATAATCACGAAAAAATGAAAACTTACTAACTTTAAAAGTTTTGTACCTTTGTTCACATTTACACAATGAACTTGATTTATATTTTGATTGGCTTGCGGCGCATCATGTTCATCGTCATCATCCAAAATCACTGGATCTGTCTCTGTATTCGTGAACTTCATTTTTCTATAGCAGACAATCGGCTGCTTATTCTTGAAGTTGTAACAATGATACAAAATTAAAAAATTAAACTTATAATACTTATCGGTGAACATTATAACATACAAAAACCAAGCCAAAAAAAAAAATCAACACACAACTGAAATTTAGTCAGTGGCATTTTTCGAATTAGACTTTCGCAAAAATTAAAAAGCATAGAACATCCTAACTTATAAAAATGAAGGAAAAAATAAAACGACAGTGAACAACAATTGCATAAGCAGTGAACACGTAGTGAACATGTTCGTTATATCCTCCAACAAAATGAATTCACCATTGAGGGAGGTTCGCTAGAGAGTCTATGTGTACTTGTCCGGGTTCACTATACTAAATTTTTAGTAGTGAACATTATAACTCACAAAACCATACAAAAAAACGTACTCACTGCATACATTTAGTCACTGGTATTTTTTTTATCAGAGTTTATGCAAAATCAAACAAGCATAGAACATCTTAACTTACGAAATGATGGAAGCAGAAAACAAGCAGTTAACAACAATTGAACAAACAGTGACCAAATTGTGAACAATTAGTGTCTGGGTTCACTATAACCCGCAACAAAAACAAATTCACCACTGCGAAGGTTCGACTAGAGCGTCTGCGTGTACTTGTACGGGTTCACTATACTCATCGAATATGTCGGATTCACTAAGACAACTCACTTTTACCAAAAAAAAAAAAAACTCTTTCTACAAACAAATCTCGACTGGTGAACACCTGTTCACTGTTAAAAACAAGATCTTCGCTCCAAAAAATACTCACAAACAAACAACCGTTATCTGATAAAATTAACAAAAACGGTTCAATTAGCGAACATAGTCAACAACAACACCCATCAGAAACCCCGCTGTCAAACCCTAAATGGAATCTTACCAGCGATACGGGGCCTCTGACCAATTTTACTTCCTGTCATTATCCCAAGCTCGATTCACCGTGCGCAGCACATCCAGATTTCAAATCGAAGAAAGGCCGGTGAGAAAACGGGTGCCGATTTCCACAAACGAAGTGAGACGGTCGATTTTTGTCGATAGGGTTTTGTTCGCCGGATAATAAAAAGGTAACGATGAAAGAGATGACACATTCTTTGTGCATATAGAGTGAATAAATTGAGATTGATTTTCAGCCGGGTTTGAAGCAATCTATAATATTGCCTAACATAAATGTCATTCGGTCACACTTTGCAACAATTTAATTTTGGTAAGTGCATTAACTTATCTAAATTAATCAAATAGCATGAACAAAACATAACGCATGATCACCGTCAGATTAAGCAGATATCAATGGTTATATTTAGTCCACAGGGTTCTCAATATAGAGAGGTTTTCAAGAAAATGAGACGCCGACAGATCTCTGCAGAGTGTATCGCTATGAACCTGACAACACGTTTCCAAATTCTTACTTAAAGTAAACATGCGTCATAAACTGCTGCTGCGTCTAGTTCAGAAGTATACTGCTGTACAAGTTTTCCACTTGATTCAGTAGCTACTGATCCACTGATCTTTCAGATCTCAAAATTCCATATGTAACTTCGTGGCTTCTAGCTGCTGCTGCTGCTGCATGCTGGTTGAGCAGCACCCTTTCATACTTCATCGTCCCTCTGTAACAGAATCAGAATGCACCTCCACACAATGTAAAGCCGTGTGTCCTTTGCTCTCGCATGTTCATGGCACATCCCCGGAGCCATGAACGAAGCTTGCTGAACTGATGCACTGATGAGCCTCTTGGAGCCATCTTCATGCAGCACCAACTGAAGCAATTAAACCTGATTACTTGCTTCTTACTTCAATGATTATGCTATTTATACGTAGGCTTCGAGTTTGCTGATAAGAAGAAGCATTCCTGCAGAGAAAGCAACCGCGAGCCAGAGGCATGAGGAACAGAGATTGCTAGCTCCTGACATGTTATCTCGTCATAGGGCCAGCACGGCAGGGGGCCGGGCTAGGCTAGAGCGATCACAAAGCTGCCGATGGAGACAGGTCAGACTGTCCCCTGGCCTTGAATTAGGATAAGGACTCATCCTTGCTGACTCCAGACTCCATCAATAACATTATTTTAAGGAAATTTTTCACCTCGAATCTCCTAGCTTCTTCCACACTTCTCATTAAATGATTATGTGCTATGGTGGAGCCAAAAAACATATAAAAAAATGATAGGGGGTCTGAGTTTATTTAATTCAGTCAAAAAATAATATCAATTTTTGATTCCGCATTTAAATTATAGGCAGTGATGAGGCATGGTAAGTGATTTGAGTTGATTTATTTTAACAAGAAAAAATTCAAAAGGGTTCAAATTATCACATCTTAATTAATTGCGTTTAGAATTATCACATTTTTCAAATACGATGCATTCTATTAGTTCTGTTTATTTATTTTAAACACGGCTAATAGATTTTCCCACAAATGATAAATGTGGCTCACTACACTTCCATCCACCGCTTCACCTTCTTCCAATCCGTCGCGTCCTCTTCCAGCTCTCTCTCTCTCTCCTCTTCACCTCCTGTCCTCCGTACTTTTGTTAGCTCTGTCCACCGCTTCACCTCTCGTCATCTTTTTCTCCATGTGGGTCTACTATGAGCGATTTTTCTACACTCAAATTGAAAATACGGTACATTTTCCGAGATCGGAAAAATCTCTACCGATTCTCAGAACAAAACGAGTTCTCAATTCACACAAAAGCGTCGTATACTTGAATATGAGCTTGGTAAATTTCACATTATTTCAATTCCAGTGAAACATCCTTGTTTCAATTCATAATTTCAAAGACACAAAGAACAATGAACAATCTTTAAAAATCCTTATTTTTAATATCGACCAATACTTCCAGGCAATTTTGATTCCAGAAATTCGGATAATATTAGAACAAAGACGAACAATGATCCAAAAAAAGCAACCTACATTGGTCACATGAGTTCATAACAGAATCAAAATTTGTGTATGCCGCCGTCTTGTGGCCTTTGGGAGGGTGGTGCGTGGCTAATATTTGGTGGTTGGTGACTGTTCGTCCTTTGTTTCTGGAAGACACTTGACAGAGGGCGAGGCCCTACTAAGCTTGGAGCTTTGAGATGGGGCGGCTCAATTTGAAGTGTGCCCTGTTGTGGCTATTGGCTCGTCTATTAATCAGAACATGGCTCGAGAGAAGCAAATTCATGTGAGGTTGCTGTGGATCTGAGTAGGGCTATATTTGGACGGAGGTTGGCTGTCTAAGTGTGGATCGAAGTCAAGTGTGGCTACGGCGGATCTTTTTTGAGCTAGATCTGGTTATCGTCCACTTGGGTATGTGATGAGGAGATGCGTCGGTGGTCGAGGCACTCAGATCTATTACAAATATGTAGTCTGCTTGATGAGGAGGAGCCGCACAGAAGCAAGGAGGTGCGGCCTGACGATGCCGGAGAAGGAGATAAGAAGGAAGGATATGAGGGGATTGATTTTGAGGGTGTTTTATAATTTTTTAACGTAGGTCAGTTAAAGGGTGTTAGCGAAGTTTGCTCTGTGCTAACTGTGTCAGAAAAAATTATCTGAATGCATATTATTTGAAAAAAAAGTAATAGTTCGGACCGCAAATTGATAGGATGCAGTATTTCAGGATTCTTTTTGGAGTTTTTTTCCTTTTTAACAATATTACTTAATTTTATGTTTCATTTCAATTCCAGAACTTGTTGATTATAGACCAGCAGATGTAAGAAGAGGATTTTGGGCTTAGCCAAACCTTAAAATGCAACAAAATTTGGAGATTTAATCAAAGTTCAAAACTTAACTAAGTAACTAAGGATCTACTCAGACGATATGAGGCAAACCAAGAGCGGAAATTTCTCGACAGCCCAAGTAAGAATCATTGAGAATTTTACTCAACCGAGTAAGTAGTCTATACTCAATTGTGTATGGGAATAAATTGCCTTTGGATGTTGATGATCTTTGAATAAAATGGAACCAACAAATTTTTTTTATTAATGATTCAATTTTTATGTTGAAATTTACATAATTAGTTTTTAAAAAATATTTCAGGAATTGAGTCCAAAGGCCAAAATACACTTTCACACCTCGGCTTGGAAAACATTTCTTTATTTTCATTAAGGGTCTTAACTTTAAATTTTTGTTAAAGAAAAAAAATTTAGGGAGGACCCTTGTGTGTACACATAAATGTTATAAGCTAAATGATTTTCTCTTTATGAAACTTTTTTATTAATGAAATTCATGTTTTAATGTATATTTATTGAGCTACAACTATATGATGGCTTTGTTGCATGACATTTCAATAAATGATTGTGTTGTAGCATGATTTTTTATCGCTGATTTAATTGTGAAGCTTTAGGCTGATATCAATTAGTTGAGTAAAAAATAAACATATGTTGTAGGTGGTAAATATATTCTAGGTATGTGTGAGCTAGATTGTCTAGACTGAACCACCTAGTATGGTTTGTTAATGCGTATGTCTTTCCTCTATTCTTTTGTCTCAAATGATTGACAGTTAGAATTTATATCATTGTCTAAAAAGTATGATGATATTAGGGCTGAAGTGAGTTTTTATGCCTTGTCACAGTATTCTAGTGCATGGGCTCGTATATTTATTGCATTCGGTTCACTACACGAATTTAGCTTTAGTATCGATGATCAACATAATCATAAGTTAGTCATCTGAGCGGCATGTCTGTATTACAGATTTTTCTTCTTTTCTTTTTAACAGCCTTCCCGTTTTATAGGTTCTATCTAAATCTTACAGCCCCCTCCCTCCTTAATTGTGTTTTTTTTATTTTGTCTTTTGTTAGTAACTAATTTCAGGTCTCTGTCCTCATGGATTCGATCCTGAATTACTTCTTTCTAGTGAGATCATGTATTTTATTAGCATAAGACTCTCAACGATGATCGTATCAAATTGGTATTGTGCTGGGACATGTTAACTCTGTGTTTTTAGTGACTTGTCAATTTTTTAGTGACTCTGTCCATGTGCGCCTTGTTAATCTCAAATATGTTTTCCAAATTTCGCTACTAAATCGACTAATGCTTTTAACAAATTTGTTGTTCGGTACATGAATTCTCGATTTTAGGATCATCCCTTCCCATTCTACGAGAATCCAAAATAACTGATTCATCAAAGATGTATTCAGCGGTTCAGCCTAAAGAAGATGAGAATGATGATTTCAAAATTAAGGTTGGTGTTATAAACCAGCTCTTTAAATTTTGAGGGACGCCGGGACAAGATGTCCAACGATATCTTTACGAGTTCAATGTGGTTTGCACCACAAGGAAGTTGACTGGAGTAGACCTAGATCACAACATGGAGCCAGTTGAAGGACATATTTCTTTGGAAATATTTTACTCCAGTTAACCTTACTCAGATTAGGAAGAAGATATGTGAGATAAAACAGTAACAAGCCGAGATGGAATATGAGTGTTACTATCATTTTAGACGGTTGTTGACAAAGTGCTAGAACCATGAGTTTGCTAATCAAACCATAATCATGTTCTTTGCCAATGGTAGGAAAACACATGAGGGGGGATGTCGAATGCCGCACCTGGTGGATCCATTAAGAACAAGTATCGTAATTAGGTGTAGATGATTATTGAAGAGATGGCATAAAATACCCGTTTATTTAACTAGGTTATCACCTCAGATACACCACCACCAGTAGCTTGTCCTTGAAAATTTTAAAGTTGAAAGTCATGGGGCACATGATACTGAAGAAGATAAAAGGCATGACAGTGCAACACTGCAAGGTATGCATATCAATAAAATACACTGCTGACACGTTCCTTTCAAGTAAGGAACCAACATGTGAAAATAAAGAGTTGATGCTATTGGAGGGTACCGTCCAGGTTAGCCGTGAGTTGACGCACCTCTCACCATCCAAGGTTTGGGACCACCCTAATATGAGTTATGTCAGCAACACCTACTTACAACCACAAGAAACTAGGTATGTACCTCAATACCACAGGAGCTGTCGATAATCGGAATCTTAGTTCATGATTTGACAATATGGAAGATTACATCAAAGTACGTGATAAGAAGCTTGACTTGACGTTCATGAACATCGAGCAACAGCTTACACACTTGGCCACTCATGTGAATGAGATCATCACAGTAATAGGACAACTTCCATCACAAACTGAAAAAAACTCCATACTCTAATGTCAGTGTTGTGGTCTTGAAGAGTGAAAAATATATTTTAGAAGTCAAAATGCCAAAAAAATGTTAAAAGTGTGGTTTTTAGACAGATGTTGAGCGCACCCGCGGGTGCGGATGGGATATTGCCCGAGGGCGCGACTAGTAAAATTATACAGAAATTTCAAAACCGGCGCGCAAAAAAGAGCTTGGACATGCGCGCAGCCACTAATATGACACACAACCACTTGCCGCTAACAGTTCTAGCAGTCAAGGGTTCTTTCTAACCTAATTTCATCAAAAACGTCATTCCAAACCCATTTTCACTTTTCAATCTCAAGTTAAGGCTCTAAGAACACGGTTAATGATGGAGAAATGTGAGATTTGTTTCAAAAGGTAGAAATTGTTCCAGTAATTGAAGTACTTCAATGAATCCCAAAATATGCAAAATTATTGAAGGAGTTATACACTAAACGCCGCATGCTAAAATGAGATAAGAAGATAAATTTTAATGTTATAGCATCATCCATGTTTGCCAACATGTTACCACTAAAGTGGATAAATTCATCCAATCAGAAGGAAGACGAGAGCTGACTCATCATAGGGCATGTGTGCAAGGCTGCAGCGCGGTCAACTAAGCCGTGCACGGCACAGGGTTTATAGGTAAACATACTCTAGATTGGCTAGAGCTTGCATATCTGAGTGAATTCTCTACCATATTAGCTCAACTGCATATGTCTTTTATCTAAGTTGGTACCTAGTTCACATCATGACTTATGGAATTGATATCAATGGTTAAAGGATACGATGATTATAGAGTAGGAGTGATTGCATATGGCTAGTAACATACCATGGTTGATAAGTGCATATATGTTTGCCGAATTTAATTCATTATTGAATTTTTGTCATTAACATCAATGATCAACATATATTCACAAGTAAAGCACCTGAACTATATAATTTTTCTATTAATCTTTATACTTAGCGTGCAAGTTGAGCGATTAGCATCACTACAAAATCTAAAAACCTCAGAAGTTAAGTCTTTTGCTTTTCTTGGAGTTTGTTACTAACTTTTCAAGAACTTAGACCATGAGGATTAACCCTGTGCTTGCTACTAGTTAGTGAATCAAAAGTTACATATTTTATTTACATAACACTATCAATGTCTGACTTTATTACATCCAGGACCATGCATGCTTGATTATTTGCATTGCCATGAAGTTATGAGGTGGCTTTCATCAAGGAACCTAAATGGAAATTTGAATTCCAAGCAGGCGGTAAGGAAGTTATAGACACTATCAGTTGTAGTATGAATGTGATCATGAAAAATAGAAAAGGAAATTTTATAGAAAAGCATAAGAGTTTCTCACTCTACCCCATTTTTGCAATGGTGCAATTATATGACAAATTCTGCACTTCGGTCAACAAGGAAATGTGTGAGGTTATATGATTAGTGGCATCATTGTCCACAATCCTAATATTACGAGCAGTAGACACATAAGAAAAAAAAATAGTGCATGGCATATGTGGTGTTTATTCAGTGTATTTCTTAACTAGGAAATGAGGGCAAGCAACTGAGCAATCTATTCTCGTGTTAGTTGAGTGTTTGTAACAGAAGGATTGTCAGTTTTCTACATCTTTTCCCTCATTTGTAGTCACATTATTTTTCATTGGACGCCCACTAATTGAATCAAACCACTTCCTCCTTTCTTGTTATCTGTGTAATTTACCGGGTAACCAATGATTTTGTAACATTTTTCTTATAAATGTCTATTCATACCACATAAACTACACACAAGAATCTTCTTATTCCTACCTGAGCCCATAAAATTCGCTTTTTTCTTTCTATTGTTGTCATCCTTAAGACCTCCACTGGCTTTCCATCTCTTACTATCAGCATACGACTAATTTTTTTTAGGATAAAAGGCCGATACTTAAGATGATGCCAATGCACTATTCGTCAGCTCCCTTTGTAATTTGTCATGCCCTATCATATTATAGGCATCGTCTTAGCTTGAAAATCTCATGTAGCCAGGTTTAGCTTTTGAATATGATTTAAGTTCTCATTAAGTCCTATGAGGAATGAGATCACATGCTCTTTGTGCTTAGCTTTACTGCTCATTTGGTACTCATTGTCCTTTGTCATGAGTACATCAAGTTCATCCCGTAAATAAACCAATTTCTCCAAAAATACTGAAACTGCCATCTCTTATTATGTCATATAACAGATTGAAATGTTAGCAGGAATGCTGTCCTCTAAATGCAACTCTGATACCATGAAAAAAATGGTCTGATCAGTTTGGCTATAGCCGACTTGAAGTAGCCGAAAACTAGAAGAATCGTAAACGAGAGAGAAAAGTCTCAACTATATTATTGAACCGTTATTCTCATGCCAGCTGGATCACAGCTATTTAGTTTTGAGTGTAGATCTAACTAACTTAACAAAACCTATATTTTCTGATGAGGAAAATTTCATAAAGGCGTGGAAAATATGTGAGTTGTAAAATACTTCCAATGTTATGATATGTTATATGTTGATGAAAAGATAAGTGCAGGGTTGGATATTGGTATCTGATATAGAGATTTTTATTGAGGGTATCTAGACGTTCAAATTTGAATTGTCGAGGAACCATTTTCAATCAATTTTCCGCTTGGATTGAAAATGAACAAAAATAAACTATGACGTACTGAATCCAATATTTTGGCTCTTTTTTTTTCGTGATTCCTTGAAATTCATGATCCATGAGATGTTCAGAGATTTTTGAACACATTGAAGAGACATCTCGATGCTCACAAATGTGCCTTCTCGAACAATTCATTCATTTGTGAGTGAATTGCGATGTATCACATACGTCTTTATTCCTAAAATGACTCCCCGTTGTGAGAGTGTCAGAGAAATGAAGTCCTGCATTGGTGAAAGACATTTTAGCATCAATTTTGATCAGGGTCCAAGCTCTATATAGTATGACATTGGTGCATGGATCAGTAGTAGTAGGAGTCCAGATCCTACACACATGCTGTTATGGCAGTGATGTTTCAATCTAAGAGTAAATTTTTCTTATGTTATTGTTATGAGCAAATAACAGATTGTGTATGTTGCATTTGTCCACCAAGGCCCAATTTTCCTTGTCTACCTCGAGCATTATTAGAATCAACAAGAGGGGTGTTAGACAAATTTTCTTTTGGGTCTTCTCTTGTAACAAAATGTTGTTTGTATGGTTTTAATGTATTTTAGTATTGCACCGTACTGGAGGTAGATGATGCTCTATCATTTCTGAAATCTCGAATTTAAGCTTCACGTATCTTATCAATGGTTAAAAAATGTATTTTGGTGTTAGTTTTTATCTCCTGATTCTTGGAGCCCTCATTCTCAGGGAATGAAGGTGTTGGTGACTACGATATTTTTTCCCTGTGTAGAACCTAAACATTCCAACTTGTCCTATCAAGATTTTTGTGTTTGGAAATATTCGGCTTTCGGTAGCTTTGCGCGCCTTGCGGGTGATCCTTTTCTAATGACTTTTTTTTATGGTGAGTTTCAGATTGACAGAGTTGTGAGTAGTGGATATGTGGAATTAGTAATACTTCTCCGTCATTTGTGTGATCACACTTCACCTTTCATTCTTCAAATTTTAACAATTTTAATTTTTTAATATTTAATTTTTCTGTTTATCAAATTTATTTTGAATTATATTTTTGAAATAGTTTTTATTTTATTCAATTTCTTTACATTTTAGAGTTTTGCATTTTCTATTTAAAGTTCATATCAGTTTACTCATTAAGTTTTGTCAATAGAAGTGCCCATAATTGATTCAAGTCTAGAATCCAATGTATACATTATAAAAAATAAATTAAATTAGTAGGATCGAACTATTGTAAATATTCATTTAATCACACATAATATTCAAAATTTGAGTTAGGCTCGGATCTGAGTCCAATCTTCTGTAATGGAAATGTAGATGGATAAGAAACTATTTTTAAAGTGCTCGAAGTGTGAATGATAATAAAATAAATTAGATTAGTCATCGAACTTTTAATTCAATATTTGAAGTGATTCCGGCTTAATGACAACGTATTTGTCGGGACGTTTGGTAGCAATTTCGTAGCAATCCGAATATTAATAGTAACATGATAATAATCTCATCTATTTTGATGGGATAAATAATTCTAAAAATTCATATTTTGAAATTATTAATACTCATCATGTTTATAACCAAACACGTTATATCATTATTAATTATCATATTATATTTTTAATTCCGGCTACCAAACATGAGCTTAAGAATTAAAGACTCTTGAAACATCATTAGATGTGTCCATGCCAAATTTGTATATGAATAATTCATGTCTTTTTAACAAAAAAAAGTATAGCAAAAATAATAGTATTAATGAATATTAATTGAGTTAATGATCTTCTTAACATTTACGAGTCTAGCTTAAACTACATATAAGAGTGGACTAAGAGTTTATAATAAATGTACTCACTATGTCTTCTTTTATTTGACATTTAACAAAAAATTAACTGTCTTCTCTTATTTATCATTTGATATTTCCAATTACCATTTATTACTAAATCATTATCCCAAAAGAAAAAAATATTCATTATATTATTAAACATCCCATAAGACACCAGCCCAACAACAAAACAACAACCAATATTCAAACCCGTAACTAAAAACATAATATTTATGGTCTTTCGACTAATCAATTAATTTTTTTATTAATATATATATTCTCTTTATCATCTTTCATTTATAACTAAACAATTTCAGTGCATATTTAATATATAAAATTATCTTAAATGTCAAACATAATTACTTTATTAATATAATCCACAAAAACATTACACACCAATAATTACACACTCTATTTTAAAAAAAATTAAAATATATTTATTGAATATTAACTTATTGTATTGAATAGTGTCCACATCAAAAAGGGGAGCACATTAGTGGAAGCATGAATTGAATTGCTAAATAGAAACATGTACTATGACAAATCATTCTATGGACAGACAAACATACATGGATTAAATAATGACTCACAAATTTGGAGAGAAGGAGATTTCACAAACAATGGGGTGAGAGGCAATGAGATGGCTACGCTAACTCCATGGATCATCCCACCCTTTAGGACCCTCAAACTTGACAAAACTGATGATGGATTGAACGGCCTCCTCAACTCTGTTCGAGAGGGAGTGGTTGCCCCACTCGATTTCTACTTTTTCAGCGCCGCCCATTGCCTTACACAACCTGTATATGATTTGGAAAACATCGATCTCAGACTCTCAGTGATGGGTGCGGAAAATCAATTTTCAAGTAAAGAGAGTAGGCGCTGCAGGAGACTAGAGCCTACCTTTTTACCAGTGCTTTCTTGTCAACATATTCTGGTACGTATTCGTCAGCCATGGAGAACATCACCTGCCAAATTTGAATTTGAGCTAAAAATTCAAAATTGAACTCCTTGTCCAAGGCGCTAGACATCGAAGCAGAGGTAAAATTAACCTGGCATGGTGTGTTGGCCATGTGCCCAAGTCTCTGTTTAAGCTGGTCATCACTTAAGTCAGAGCTAAACATATCGTCATCCCCCATGTATGCGCATAAGGAGTAGTACCTGAACAACCAACAGCATTTCGTAATGCATAAAAAATGGAACATATCAGTTTATTATGTAAAGCATCAATCATTTCTTACAGCACGCAAAACATGCGATTAGTTGATGCAGGGAGAAAAACCATACGGAAAATGGAAAAGATTCATCAATAAAACATCATTGGTAAGCCTCAGGTGACATGTTAAATCTTTGTTATGGTTGAGCTCTACGTTTGTCAAAAAAATTTAGTAACAGACTTTTTACCACGTAAATTGATGGTGGGTAACTGCAAATCATTAAGACTTCTTTAAATACAAAAGTAATCTAAAGCTACCTGGAAGCTGTCATTGGAGCGCAAGGATCAGCATCCTTTGGCATTAGTTCTAACCCACGGCCATTACTAATCATTTCAGAAGCAAGATCAATCATTGCAGGGGTTTCAGGAAGCGTTGCTCTGTATTCACGGTCACTAACGGGAGCCTGAAAGAAAGAAATATCGATTGTGAACATCGTATGACTGGTGCGCATGGTGGGTCTCAGCTGGATGATGCATGTGCTGGTCATGGATGTCTCTCATTTTCCATCTCAAGAGTCTGGAGCCTAATGAGCTACATGAAAGTTACGATAGCTTAATATGAAGTAAATACCTGCAAAATAGCAGCACGGACAGCTCTGGAGCATGCAGCACTTGTACGCAAGTAATGCACGATATCCTTAAAGTTAACCCAACAGAAGATAAAACACAATCAATTCCTTCCGTCACTTGTATTACAGATTTCAATAAAACAAAAAGTTATGCGTGTAACAAGTAATCACCTGGCAGCCAGTACTATGCCCAAGCAATACAACACCTTCCGATTCTTCCTTGTTTATCAAATAACTGATCAACTGATCAATTTCCAAGGAATCCTGCAAGTTCATATGGAAAGGGGTAAACAATCGTCACCAAGATGAATATACATCGAACTCTTGAACTCCATGAAAATCACATAACCCAACAATCACCCCTCTATTTCTGTCAGCTTCTATGGTTAAAATATCAAACGTATATAAAGGGGTCAGAGATTATAAAAACTAATTCCTGCCACAGCAAGCCGCTTCACCTTTAATTTGAACGAGACCAAGAACAGAAGGAAACACCAAACCCCAAATGGAAAATCACATGGGAAATGTAAAGTGAGCTGGAGACAAATACATGAAAGGAAGCAAATCTTACTTGTTGTAAGCTAGAAGTGCCATATCCAGTGTAAGAAGACGACATTAGAAACTGGACAAGAGACCATTTTTCTTTCTCCAAAGCTATAGCCAAAGGTTCCAAGTACCTATAAATAAAACAGAAGCAACATATATCACCATAATCTGTAGTTGTGAAAAGTACTAAACTTTATGTAGTTTCTTTAGCTAGCATCATGTACACCGGAAGCAATATACAAATAGAAAAAAAAAACTCCTGATAGGGCTGCATTCCAAGAAGAATGGAATTTCAAACATACTCGGTAGCAAGAAAACCATCCGTCAGCCCACCAATAAAAATGACTTGTTGTTTATAGTTCCCCGTCTTAAATGCAACCTGCAGAACAACAATAGTTAGCACGATGGTTAGAAAAACCTATCATCCGAAGGCAAGCGATAGGAAACTACATTCCTGACGCAAAACATAGAGTACCTTCAAAGAAGAATAATGTAACCAAGCTAAGTGAGGTAGTGACATGAAAATTTCAAAAAAAAATTTCCAACTAAGCAATGCCACCAATGTAGTGAGAACTCCAATTTATAACAAACATCATCTAAGCTGATATTACATCAATCACCTTCCAAAATAGAAAAACTGACCCAAAGCTCAACATCAGTCAAGTAGTGATCCAGTAACAAATTATCAAACATCATAGGAACTTTCAAACATCATTTCCATAAACAAAAAAATGCTGGAAAAGATCAACCCGACTCCGCAAGAAAGCTAGTTGTTACCTGAATTGGCTTCGGACCATACTTAAACATCAACCCTTTAAACTGGTGATTCCGATTAACCGGACCCACCGAATCCCCGCCTCCAGAAACCGATTCAGCAGCCATTTTGATGCTTCCGGGCTTGTCCGACCGGCCGCGGACAATCCCGGAAAGCCAAGATGAAGAAGCGGACGCAGACGATGAGGGTGAGGAAGACATATTCATGTTCAAAGACCGGACACCACAACCACTGCCATCCTTCCAGTAGCAAAAAGAGGATTCGTAGGTAGCTACCCAATTTTGAAAATGTCGAACGAGCAGATCTGTGCGCTGTTCCTCAGCGATTCGATCCGCTGTCGATGAGACCGAGATGCGGTCTGGTTCCTGATTTCACGTGGACCGGGCCCAACTCATTCTCAGCCGATGTTGTTGGGCCCAAATGAAACTCAAAACTGCTAGAAGAAGTTAGTTTTATTGTAATTTGAATGGAAAATTAAAAAAAAAAAAATTCCGAACTATCTCTAATTCTTACTTATTATCCGAATTATCAAATTTGACAATTACAGTGTAAATTCATTAGCTTCATTAGCCAAAAATCAACTACATCAAAAGTCATTATATAACTGTTACAATTCCTCTCTATGCTCAGTCTCTTCATGTTATTGGTTTCATCATCCTTCTCCTTTTCAGAACCCTTTTCAACAACTCTATCAATGTCTTCATCATGAAGTTGTACAGATTTCGCAAGAGAGGATCCAAAATCAAATAATTTCACTAAGTTGTGAACAACATCTCACAACGAGTCCAGCTACCCTTTAACATATCATCATCTGAAAAAAGACAAAAATCGGAGAATCACTATTGATCTTCTTTTTTTTAAAAAAAAAAAAAACAAAAATCTAACCAAGCCATATTTTCTGATAAAAGGGCTAGTATTGGACTCTAATGAGCTTAAGAATCACTGAGGATGCAGCTCATTCACCAAAACGCTACCAAATCCATTTTTCTGCCATGACATAAATCAAACAGCTCAGCCATAACATGAATCAACATGAACATAATCTCAACGCACATCTCCTCAACACTAACAAATTGACAACTTCCTTAACAAAAAATTAAAAAAAAAATGAAATTTGGGGAACGGACATGTTAACGAATGGAAACATGTCGGAACCATTATCGACTTTGTGTAGGCGCCTTTTTATTTTTAAAAATAATTATCAAAATTTCAAAAAATTTATAAACTAACGATTCCAAAATTTAAGTGCACCATGCAATACAGAAGAGAAGAAAATGATGTAAATCTAATGTCTTCACAATTTCAGTAACCTCACTCACATTACTCAACTCCATAGTCTCTTCCACATCTTCTTAAAACACCATTCTGTAGCGATGCATGGATCATGTTCTTCGTTAGAGAGGTTGGAAGATAACCGTAAGTGACGTACCGAAGTCGCAGTAGTAAAGTTTTCCGAAAAAGGAGGTGGAGGCAGAAGTGGGAGGGATTTGGAAAAATTGAATTTTGATAAGAGGTGCTTTAATTTGAGATGGTTGTTAACGGTGTTGATTTTGGGCCAATAGATTAATAAATTTAATGAATTTGCACTCTGTTTAGTTAGGATCTACTAATAATCTTGCAACTCAACTAAACGTGTATATGAAATTTGGCAAATTTTGAAGTAAGAAAAAATACTTATTTATTTACTTACGGTATAAAAATGTCATAAAAATACACTGGAATTACTAGAGAGACAAACTCTCTAAAGGAAAGAAAATATAAAGCAAAAAGGAGGTACTGAGGGATGATTTGCACTTCTCCAAAAAGCTCTATTTATAGTAAAATGGTGGAGGACGTCGACAAACTTTTGTTGCTTGATTTTTCTTCTTGTAATATGACTTTCCTTTTGCGTCTGACACTAGCCTTACTTGTTCTCTTTATCTTGTCACGATAACATTTGCTGCTATTACTGTAGCCATAAGGAGCAGCTCTAATAGTGTCATTCAATGGGCTCCACCATGTAAATCATTATCAACACCCTTCCTTGATGCACGATCTTAAAACTTCAAGCATTTGTCGAAACATTTCAAACTTATTACTGGAGGCTCCTTTGGTAAAGATATTCATAACTTGCTCCAAAATTCTACAGAACTTTACCTCAATCTCACTGTCTTTAACCAACTCTCGAATATAGAGATACTAATTCTAACATGCTTGCACCTTCCATGAAATACTAGATTCTTGGCTAATGTAATAACCAACTTATTATCACACATAATCAATGTGGACTCCTCATGCTTGTGTTTTAAATCTTCCAATATATGTCAAAGTCAAACTGCTTGACAAGCTGTAATAGTTACAACAATGTACTCCACTTCAGTTGTAGAAAGAGCAACAACTTATTGCTTCTTCGAAGACCAAGAAATCACCCCATCTCCAAGATATAAGGCATAGCCTAATGTACTGTTTTGAGTTTCTACATCACTAGCCCAATCATTGTCTGAATAGCCTATCGGACAAAAGCCATTTGTGTGAGAATAGATAATTCTGTAATCCCTTGTTACACTTATATGCTGGAGTATCCATTTTGCTACTAGCAGGCGTGACTGCTGAGGTTGCTCCATGAATTGGCTGATGATTCCCACTCCATACACAATGTCCGACCAACTTGAAGTCAAGTAACGAAGACTTCCAACTATGCTCTTGTAGTAGATGGAGTTTACCAGCTCACCTGTTCCTTCTTTCTTCATCTCAAGTCTCTCAGCAACTGGAGTACGCACTGGTTTCATTACCTCAAATTTGAACTTCTTCAAAATATCTCCAGCTTACTTCTTCTGAGAAATGAAGACTCCATGATCAGTTTATTCAACCTCGATGCTTAAGAAGTAGGACATTAATACCATGTCGGTCATTTAAATTGATGAGTCATTGCCTCCCTGAATTTGAGGTACATCGCCTCTGAGCTCTCGGTGAATATCAGATCATCCACATACAAACATACTATCAACATTTCACCGTCTGCACCTGTCCAGATATATAATGTGTGCTCATAAAGGCACTTATGAAAATCATTCTCCAATATATATGTATCAATCCTCATGTACCATGTTCGCGGGTCTTGCTTTAGGTTGTATAATGCTTTCTTCAGTCTGTAGACATTACTCTCTTACCCTTTGAAAATGTACCCAGATGGTTGTTCAATGTAAACTTTTTCTTCTAGAATTCCATTCAGAAATACTAACTTTACATCCATCTTGTGTAGCTTCCATTTGTTCTGGGCCGCAAGTGCTATAATCATTCGAATGGTATCCATTCTAGCAACTGGTGCAAATGACTCAAAATAGTCAATTTCAAGATTTTATCTGTAGCCTTTAACCACAAACCTTGCCTTCAAACGGTCAACTTGACCATCAGGGCTGTACTTCGTCTTGTACGCTCATTTCACTCCGATTGCCCTTTTTCTAGCTGACAAAGGCATCAACTCCCAAGTGTAGTTCTTCTATATGGATCCAATCTCTGCATCCATAGCATGAATCCATCATTTGTCTTTTGCTACCCCTCAAATGTTAGAGGATCACAGTCTGTAAATAGATAAAAATTAACCATAGTCTCTTCAACACTATCTTCCTCATTGTCTCAAGTGACTTTGTAGTCTCTCAAAAGGACTGATGGAACTCTGGTTCGGCCTGGACGTCTACTGAATTCTGGATCAGCTGGTTGGTTAGGTGATTCAATTGGTGCACATGTGTTTTCCACTGGCTCCTCCTCAATGAAGATACTAGCAGGCTGCCTAGCATCCTTTTGTGACCAATCCCAAGCCTTATCTTCGGCTAACTGGACATCTCGACTGAAAATTAAATCTTGGTTGAATCATATAGCTTTTACCCCTTTGTATCAACATTGTATCCAATAAAGATGCATCTTCTGCTCTTATCATAGAGCTTCCTTTGTACCTGGTCTGTTACATAAGGATATGCCACACACTCCAATTCACGCAGGCATGAAACATCTGGCTTCTCACCACTCCATGCCTCATATGATATCTTTCCATAAACTACCTTCATTGGACACCAGTTCAATAAGAACACCGCAAAAGCTATAACTTCGGCCTAAAATGGTTTTGGTAGCTTCTTGGCCGTCAACATACTTTTGGCCATCTAAAAAATTGTCCAATTCTTCCTCTCAGCTACGCCATTCTGCCGAGGTGTGTCACAGGTGGTCAGTTGTATCTTGATTCCTTCGGCTTTACTGTAGTCAGAGAACTCATTAGAAGTGAATTCTCCTCCTCAATCTGATCTTAGCGTCTTCAGAACATTGTCTCTTTATTTTTTCACAAAGGTCTTAAAGTTTTTGAACATCTGGGAAAGCCTCTGACTTTGCTTTAGAAATAGACCCAAGTCAGTCATAAAAAATTATCAACTAAGGCCATCATATATTGCTTTTCTCCAAGCGACTCTACCTCTACTGGTCCATAGAGATCTGTATGAACCAACTTCAATGGATAGTTTGCTCGCCTCACTTTTCTAACTGGAAACGGCTGTCTGTGTTGCTTCCCAAGGAAGCACGCCTCACATGGCTGACTAGGTACTTCAATGGACAACAATCCTGTCACCGTCTTCTTTGAAGCCAATAATTTTAACACTTTAAAATTTAGGTGGTCAAGTCTTAAGTACCACAACCAACTGCTATCTTTCACCATCACCTGAAAGTTCATCTCAGCTTCCTTCTTAAGAATCCATGGGAACATCTGATTCTTCGTCATTTGGACTCTGGCAATCATCCTCCCATATATGTATTCAATAGTACAAACTCCATCTCGGACAGAGATAGTATGGCCTTTCTCCGACAACCTTCCCAAACTTAGAAGGTTCCAACACAAGTCCGTTACATAATATACATAAGTGATTGTTATAAATGTACCGTCATTTGTCTGGATCTGGATATCACCTTTCCCCTTGATTTGGATCTTTGATTTGTTTCCGAAGCTAACTTCATTATGACCAGTTTCATTTAACCAGGAGAAAAACTCCTTTCGCCCACTCATGTGTTTGCTACATCCTGAATCAAGATACCACATATCTGAATAATTTCTACAACCTTTAGTTTTTTGGCATGCTAGCACCATATTTTTGTGTATTTTAGTAGTGCATACCTGTTTCGCTCGTTTATTCTCTATGTTTGCTCGACATTCAGATTTGTAATGTCCAAATTGTTGACACCTGTAATATCTGATTCAAGATTTGTCGCATTCTCCAGTATGACCTTCATGGGCTCTCTGAGAATTACTTATTTTGGCTTGATCTAGTCCCATATTGTGATTTTGGCCTCTAACTCGGCCTTGCCCACGACCTCAGCCTCTACGTTGACCTCCACGGTTTCCAACGCATACTCTTGACTTGATTCATTAGTTTTTATGTTCATATGTTGCTCAAGTGAATACAACGAACTTAGTAATATTTCAATTGACATTTTTGAAATGTTGTGCCCCTTTTTTATAGTAGCTACAACATATTTAAATCTTATTGTCAACGATTATAGCACCTTCTTGACAACTCGTTGCTCCTCTAGGTTCTCCCCATCAACTATGATGTTGTTAACGACAACCTGAACGCTGTCGAAAAATATCAATATATTTTCCGAGTCAGTCATTCGTAGTGACTCAAACTCGCCCCATAGCGTTTGCAAGCGTATCCGCATAACTCGTTTATCTCATTTGTAATTCTTCTGTAGGATAGTTCATGTGTCATGAGATGTTTGTGCCTTCGATATTATTTTAAATATCGACTTCTCCATGACCTCGAAGATGTCCTACAAGGCCTTCTGATCTTTTTTCTTTTATCCATCATGAAATCTTTTTGTTCCTTTTTTAGGGCATCAAATACCTTTCCGACTACTTCAGTGTAGCCCGTCTCAACCAATTTTCACACCTGATATTTGTATAACAACCCGGGCTCTGATACCAAATGTTAGGATCTACTAATAATCTCGGTACTCAACTAAACGTGTATATAGAATTTGTTGAATTTTGGATAAAGAAAAGATAGTGATTCATTTCCTTCCGATATAAAACCTTTACGAAAATATATTGGAAATACTAGAGAGATAAACTATCGAAAGAAAATAAAAAGGAAAGGGGGGCGCTAAGGGATGGTTTTTTTTTTTGTAATTTAATTCCCCATTTTTTCATTTAATATAATTCACCAATTTTCCCCATAGCACTTCATTTAACTTCACGAGGCATTTTTCTTAAAGCAAACACAGCCTTATCGAATCAGAAGGATTACCTTGCTGGGGATTCTGCGGCCGTGAAAGACGAATTTGTTTGACCGTACCAGGTTGTTGTTGGTCAGGTGAGAATGGACGTAGATTGAGTAGAGGCCTCGATGACCTTCGAAGAACTTTTCCAATAACGGGACGAGCGACAGCGCATTCCTGGTCAGAAACATGAACGCGACCTTGGGAACCGCACCGTTGGGGACGCGGTGGGCGTTGTACAGAGGCTTTGAGACCACCTGCAGCAGCTCTGGGTCGTCCATCTCGTGCACGAACAAGGACGGGTTGGGTTTTGGCGGGCCGGGTGGGGATCGGTTGGATGCGGGCGCCGGGAGGTCATGGTAAGGGACGACGGAGCTCAACGGTGGGCGAGTGGGGTGGGAGGGGTTGGAGTTGATGGAGGAGATCATGAAATGGGGGGGATCGGAGCGGAGGAGAAGGAGGAGGAGGATTGCGGCGATGAGGAGGAGGAGGGAGGGTACGAGGAGGCAGAGGTGGTTGAGGAGCTTGGCGAGGGATGACGGTGGCGATAATTGCGGGATGGACGTGTTCATGATTTTGAGGGCGGCGAGAGAATCGAGTGCGTCCCCTCATGAACCGAGAGATGATGATTTTTTGCTGCCTCCTCTTCCTTCCTTCCTGCCGTGGGATGGTTTGCACTTCTGCAAAGAGCTCTATTTATAGTAAAATGGTGAAGGAAGTCGAAAACTTTTTGCCGCTCAATTTTTTTCTTGTTGTGTGACTTTCTTTTTACGTCTGACACTAGCTTTACTTATTCTCTTTATCTTGTCAGGGTAACATTTGCTTCTACTAATATAGCCACATGGAGCAGCTCTAATAGTGTCCTTTAATGGGCTCCACCATGCATCATTCTCAACATATTTATTATTTTCGATAGCTCATATCATAAGTATGATGATTGTTCAGAACGCTTTTAAGATTTTTCCTGATTTAAAAGACCTAAAGCAAAAGTAGAATATTATAATTATGGTAATACATTTTAAATTTTGTGAGTTCTACATGTAATTTATATTTTTAACTGATTCTATAAATTATTTAATTAAAATTCATTAAAGAATCAAATTCGCTCTACTAACAATACAATATCTTTTCAATTTTTTTATTTTTATTTTATTTTTTGGTCAAATTCCTCTCATCCGTAACCAAAACATGAATTTGAAAGATTAGAATCAATGTCAAATAAGATCAAAAACAAGTTTGTTGGAATGAGACGCAACCGGCGAATCTAAATCGCAGTTGGCAATCCTATGGATATGATCAAAATAGTGTTTCTAAGTCAGAGATGCAGTTAACAAATTAAAGTTGGATGAAAGCAAATGAGAGGGTAATTTCGGAGCAAGAGACGGCGACAATTGAGAAACGGCTTAATTTGGCACAGACACGGACCCTCATTTTGGGCTGATATACATTGAGTCATAAAAAGAAACAAAAATAAGAGAAAACATATTTTATTTTCAAAGGAAATGATCCCAACTACCACCAAATTTTCAAAAATAATTTAAAATAAAATAGACTCAGTTGCAAAATATATTTTGTTATGTAGTTTTAACTTCGACAATTTAATTTGAATCTGAATTTCAAATTAAATCAAATACATACCTAGTTTTATGAAATAAAATCTACAGTTGCACTTGAAAATTAATATTTCTATAAGAGTTAGATTCATGTGGTAAGACCACATCAAGTCATTCAATTAAATGATATCATTTTGTTTACTTACTAAAAGTCTTTTAATGCTCACTAGATCAACAAATTCAAAAAGATCAAAGGTAAAACACAAAAAACATGTCTCGAACTACCATCCATTTTCAGATTAAGTATTGAATTTTTAATTCTTTAATTTCAGTACCGAATTTTTTAATTATTCAATTTAAGTACTATAGACTTAATAAAAGAAGCAATTAGCATGAAATGAGAAAATTAATTTGGGTGTCTAACTCTTTAGCTAGGATTTTGAAATTTGTATTAATATATTCGACACAAAATCTATTTTTATATAAATTTTATCATTTCATTACGTTTATAGTACTTAAATTGAATAATTAAAAAGCATGGTAGTGAAATTAAAGAAGCATAAAATCCAAAAGGGGTCCTGAACTACCACCACTTACCTAATTGTGGTCTGAACTATCGTGATTTCCAAAAAGGGTGCTATGAAAAAAAAATTGGACTGATTTTCTAAAATAAAATTTATCATTACATTCATAAACTAATATTATTATAAGACATAGGTTTCTTTGTGAAATTTAAGTCATTTGGTTATCAAAATAAATAATATCATTTTACACACATAAAAAATGACGTCTTTTTACACTCAATCATCAATAATTATCAATAAATTTAATAAGATAAACTATATATAAGTGTTTAAACAAATTGATCTTAAGAATCATCCAAAATCAGTCCAAACTTTTTCCATCTCAGCCTTTTTGTATATTGTAGTAGTTCAGACTGCCTTCAGGTAAGTGGTGGTAGTTCAAAGCCCTTTTTGGGATTTTTTCATTAAAGAATTAAAAAGTTCGGTACTTAATTTGAAAGTTGGTGGTAGTTCGGAGTATTTTTTGTAGTTTACCCTAAGATCAAATGTATTTGATGAATCAAATTTAGTTAATTCTAAATTTTTTCATTTTTTTATCTTTTACTTTGGACAATTGTAATCATTTGGACTCTAAACGTGGTCATTTTGGTGTTGTCATTGTTGCTGAGATTCTAGCATTGAAACTGCTCATGTACTGGGAAGTGAAGATTTATTTACCAAGTATGCATTCATAAATGATGATGCACATATACATGCAAGGAAAAAATTGCTCTTGTAATACAATCTCCATAAGAAAAGAAAATAATTAGTCATGAGAAGAAGAGTCGAGTTTAGATTCAGAATCTCTAACTGGATATCAGTTGAATTGAAGTCGGACGTTTTAGCTAATCTACTGAGAAGTAGTTGCTTCTATAAGAGATATCATGGAGAAAATTTTAACCTGCTGAGGGATGTGGGTCGGTTTTCAGTTATGGTTTCAACTTTGATTAGTTAGAGCTTTCACGGTTGATTCATTGAGGGTCATTTTAATGGGTGTAATCACATTTAGAATATCCTGATCTCCCATTCCATAGCCTGTTTTTTTAATCAATGAAGAGGTTGCAGATCAATCAGAGAAAGCACTCATACGCAAACATGACATTAATGAACTAACCACCATCAAAGGAGTTGTAAGGCCTTCTTTATGAAAAGGTTTAAATCAGAAAGGATCTGAATATTTATTAGGAGTTCACATGTTTCTATGTTTAAATGAGTGTCAAAAGTGCACTGTAATGATAACGATTTCAAGAAGTTAAATTTAGGATAAAAAGAATCTTAATATGTGGTCGTAGGCTGCAGTAATACGTTGTCTCGGCTTTTACATGTCCAAATCATCTCATGGTTTCCTACATATATTGAAGTGAAGGTAATATTATCTTTTAGATATGAGTAAATATAATACTTAGAAATACATCAACACGCGTTACTCAGCCTAATCAACATAAACAAATAAACTAAGTAAGGAATAAAAAACTTATCGGTTTTGTTCGAGGATGGCACAGACAGAACTGAGGTAGGCTTCTTACGACAACGTTCTTCCGATTACTACAGCTCTAATGATTGGAACTGGATTCCTAAGTTTTTTATACAAAGAAAAGTAAAGTTATCTGAGTGAATCCTAAGTGTATCTTATGTCCTTATTTAAGGGTTTAGACATTGAGAAAAGAGGACCGAAACCCTAAGTGTAAGTGTCAACCGTAATTCATTATTTCAAAAGTGAGGAATCATGCATTTACCTTCTTATCAATGAATCCATTCTTATTGTAAGGTGTTTCCCTCTCTTCTACGTTCTCAATATATCTTTTGTACATCCAACTGTGGATGTCTTTCTTTATGTTCCCAACAATCTTTAACTTTTTCTCTTTGTTGTTTCATGCCGATAAATAATTTCTACAAACATTAGATCAAACAGATGAGATAAATATAAATGTGCTTCAAGGAGAATGAAAATAAAAGTATAGTGTAAATGGATCTTTATTTATCATGAGCATGTTCCAAATTTGTTTCTTGTAATGATCATTGACTTCTCTCCAATCTCACATATCTAGTAAGAGCACCATCTTGTGTGAATTGTGACTAAGCTCACTTCAGAATTTCGTGCCATTCAAGTTGCTTGTTAGGTTTTTCATCCTTATCCTAGAGTAGTGCCTTTTGCTTGGGCCTTTATTTTTTTTCATCCTCGTTGATCGTCAACCTTTCTTTTGCTTCACACGACTAACATCGCCACCTCATGGTTAGAGCTCCCATCTTGTCCTCAAATGTTCGACACTGGTTCAACTTGACACCCATATAAATGGAAAACAATATCAGTGGTCATCAATCCAAGCTGAGCACAAACTCTCGCACAAAACTAAGTAGAAATTTATAAGCATAAATTTAGTAAAAATTCAGCACAAAGTTGAGCACAACAACAAAAAGTTTTTGGTTTAATAAAATGAGAACAACATATCTGAGCATAACACTCGCCCGACAACAACAACACACACAACATACAATGGTTAGGTTAAATGTAGGTAACCAAAGCATAAAAATAATAATAGACAAACCTGGCGAGAGCGACATTAAACTGAAGTTGTGGAAACGGATGGCGCAAAGATGGAGTTTGTATTATTCTCTCTTTCATGTTCAAAGGGTTGGTGAATTTTGGTAGAGACTGTGAAAATAAGATGACATGACCATATGCATATAAGCTCTACCTACTACTGTAAGATCACTTTACACGACGCTTATAGGTCAAAGAATCATTAAAATATTCTTGCAAGGATATGGTGTAGTTTTGGCATGACTTTAGATGAAGCTTGTATGTGAAAAGCGTCGTGTAAGGTAAGAATACGTCATTCCATAAATGGAAATAATATATACATAAGGCACCGCTTATATGTCATAATCACCAACTAAAGTCTTCTTGTTTCCCTTGCAATGACACTTAATGTTTATAAATGTCGTCTAAAATTTATATAGTTTTTACCTCAACTACACACTAAATAAAAGGATATTAAAAGTAGCATTCCTATCTCAATACCAACGGACTCACAAAGAATCGAGTCCAGTTGAAGCCATTTTTATATTCCTTTTTGTTAGGATCCAATAATAAATTATAAGTCCATTCAAAATGGTGAAATTAGTTAATGTATTACAATATCTGAAGTAGTTATTCTCATTCCACCCATATACCATCCTCATGATCAGTCCTCATGAATACCATCTCTTGACTCTCATCACGAAACACATCTACTTTGGGACCTTGTTCACCAGCAAGGTGATGTCATTGAAAATGTTAAAAACATCAGTCTCATTCTCATCTGAGGGCGTTGTTGCTAAACATTGATGACTACTGAATATATCAAATCTACCGTGTCCGTCACATAGAAAAATATGTCTAATCTGTTTAGCCAATAAGGAATGATCGTATCGGTAATCTTGCCTCCTTACATTAACCAACTTGAATCCGAACTTGTCAGCGCGAACGCCTCTATTATCGGCCCACCAACTTCTAAACATTGAGATGCACATGTGTTCATAATCTAGC
>NQLW01000076.1:1898078-1917991 GCA_002312845.1 Kalanchoe fedtschenkoi
CTCACTACATGTCATATTAATACAATCACAATAATAATGAAAGTAAAACTAAAGTAGTAAAGGAAAGCTTAGTCTTGTGGTGCTCCAACTCTGAGCGGTATAATCCCTAGGCTTCTGTGTGTGTGCAAAGAAGTAAAGAATGAGCCCCCGAGTCTTCAATTTATAGTTGAGATTTCAACTTATAAATTTCTTATAATCTAGACAACTTTTTGGAAAGAATCCAAGCACTAAAAATAATTGATATGATAGAATTTAAATATGCCCTCTTCGGTGCCTGTCACGTGCCAGCACAACTTGGGTCATGCTTCTTTTCTCTTGAGTACAACTGGGTCGTCCCCTTTCTTGTACTTAATATGTAGACTCGAGATGGACCATGCTCGTGCAGAGGCTGCTCGATCTAGATCGAGCAAATTGTCATTTTTTGTACAAAGACACGACTTGGGTCATGCCTCTTTGATGGGTTGCTAGATCTAGGTCGAGCTTCGGCGCTCAAGCTGCGGCTCAATACGGGTTAAGTTAAATTCCAGATATTTATAGAAAAGACCCTAACGTCTCTCTTTTTGATGATTTGAACTGATAAGTTAGCTTGTCAACCAATTTTGGTCCAATTTCCACTCTTTTCATTTTTTTCCTCTTCCAAAGCCACTCTTTTTTCATGTTTAACCTATAAGAGATAAAATCAACTATAATCACTAATAATCGCCGAACATGACTCAAATATCCTAAATATAAGTGTGTAAAATGAGATAAATTATTACCTTAATAAAATACTCCACACATAAAATTTGTTCGTCCCGAACTATATAGCATAATAGTATGAGGGTGCAATGAATTGAACAACATGCAATCAAAAATATTTGAGTCTGCTTCCATTCATTAAAAACTACTCTTCGTTATAGGTTAAGTTAAAATTAATCCTGAAAATAAAAATAAAAATAATCTTAAGATCCCCTCTCACTTTCGTATGAATCATGGATGCATTCATTATAGGGATAAAACCCAAAAGGGGCCCTGAACTATCACCACTTACCCAATTGCGGTCAGAACTACCACAATTTCCAAAAAGGGTGCGATGAAAAAAAAATTGGACTGATTTTCTAAAATAAAATTTACCATTATATTTGTAAACTAATATTATTATAAGACTTAGATTTTTGTGCGAAAACTATGTCGTTTGCTTATCAAAATAAATTATATCGTTTTGTGCACATAAAGAAAACGATATCTTTTGATAACCAAATGACATAGTTTTCACACACAAATCTAAGTCTTATTATAATATTAGTTTTGAAATATAATGGTGAATTTTATTTTAAAAAATCAATTCAATTTTTTTTTCATCGCACCCTTTTTGGAAATCGTGGTAGTTCTGACCGCAATTGGGTAAGTGATGATAGTTCAGGGCCCCTTTTGGGTTTTTCTCCTTCATTATATGCATTAAGCCTTTAAACCCATAGGCGCCCCTCGTGAACAAGTTGTAGTCTTGTGAGGGTTTTCAAAGATTGGATAACCCACAAATCCAAAAGTTTTTTAAAATTTAATCTCTAGCATGAATATTCAAATAAAACCGCAATATCACAATGAAGTCTCAACTCAAAAATTAAGAATAAGTCACTAAATTCAAGCACTTCACAAGTGAAATAAACTGTCATAATTCATTCATAAAAATTTCAATACAACAATCTCAATGGCTATCCAAATTGCAATTTAGAACATAAATCACACATTGAAATTTCTAATAATTTATCTAGTCACACAAAACATTCCCACCGACCGCTTATGCTAGCAAAGAGCTAGTCCATGGACTTATGGCTCAAATCTCGTTTTCAAGTCCCGTGATCAACTCTAGTTCCGTAAAAGAAGAGGAACTCGGTAAATGAGATTTATCAAAAATATAACCAAAAATCAAATCATGATTTCATGCAAGCACAAAATGAAAAGTGGTTACTGTTGAAGAGTAATGATTAATTAGTAGTGTAAAGAAAATTTTTATTGGGCCCGTTCGCCCAAGATGATCTTGTAGAACTTCATTTGTTGAAGAAATGTGGAGAAAATTTGAAGAATAAAAACTATTAAAGTAGATGTGAAATGGTGATGGTTGAAGGTGAATTTGTATAGTGGGTTGTTGTTGAATTGATTCACACCATGTAATAAGTGACGGGTAAAAACACTTTTACGTGCCATTTTTTACTTTCATCAGCTTTTTCTATTGCGTGCCAATATGTAAAAAACCGTATGTATGGATAGTTTTACCGACATGGACCTGCTAGCATTTACTTATCACTATTAATTACACATTAGACGACTCTTATGATCTGTAATGATTTTATATATTTTAAATGATGATTGTATGCAACAAACGTCATCTAAAGTACAATTTTGCATCTGTGTTTAAACATCATAAGTGTCGTCTATTATATTAAGACTTTAGACAGCGTTTGTAGGCAACAAGCGTTAACAAAATTATATTCTGTTGACAGCGTTTATCACACATAATTATCGTCTAAAATGTATGTTGACTTTTCTACAACGATTAATACCCACAAGCGCCGTGTTAAGTATATAAAAAACGACAAGTTATTATTTTTCTGAACTGTAGACGGTGCTTAATACCCATAAACATCATCTAAAATGTAAGCACGATATAATGTAAGCATGGACTATTTATTTGAATTTTTCTGGATCAACATAATCATTTTTTATATATTCTTTTCACAATTTTTTTATAATTTATATTGAGTTGTTCTTAATAACATGAATTGCTACATAAAAAAACATCATATTCCAATGAAAACACATATTTAGACGGAGAACAGGATCCGATGTTGCGCTGTTATTTGCTGCACAGATCAAAACGACACCGTTTTGATTGTTTGGTCATTACTCAAATCAAATTTCATGTCAGAAGGATGTGATTTTTATTTTTGAGTAACGATGAAACAATCAATACAGTGAACACAGCAAATGACAGCGGATCCTAATCCGATATGGGTGTGATTGATGTACCCGAGAAAGTTCAATTTTTTAATTGAAGCGTTAGTTCGATAAATATGGAAACGGTTCGTAATTTTGACTCGCTGGTTTGAGAACCGAAGTACGAGCAGCTCATCGTCATCGTAATTCGTAAACGGAGAGCTGACCACACAACACCGCGAGCCACGAAGTTTGGACGGACGCGACCTGATGCAGTTGATCAATGCGCTGGCGATGGGCCGGATGGTCTCTCGCGGACTCGCCGCCGGAGCGGTTGAAGGCGGAATTTCCTTCGGTTCCTTTTGGTGGTTTACCTACGCCGGTATCTCCTGCGTTTTGGTTATCTTCGCCGGAATTATGTCCGGATTGACGCTTGGTTTGATGTCGCTTGGGTTGGTTGAGTTGGAGATATTGCAGCAGAGTGGTACGCCTGCTGAGAAGAAGCAAGCAGGTGCGTGCCTCAGATTTGATCGCAACTGCATTTTCTGTCTTTGACTTTCGCCTGGTCTCCATGAATCAACTTATGCAGTCGAGGAACAGCTCCCTGTTATGAATCAACTCGATTGTTTGATTGCTACATATTTTCTGTTTTGCATAGTGCATAATGGTTGCGTGATTTAGAATTTTTCTTTTCTATTTTGCAAGTAATTAATCTGAAATTATTGATTCTGGCATTTATATGGAGCTTATTTTGCTAAACAATGAAGATTACTTATAGTTTATCGTGTGGATCATCAGAGATTCTGGCCGCTATGTCGTTTAGGAATCCTGGGAATATATTCAATTATAATCTCTTTCAAAGATATTTAACTTTAATTTTACGTTTTTAAAGTTCAAATTTCATAAGTGTATATGTTGAGTTAATACACAACAATGTGCAGTTTACTGGCTAATTTTGTTAAAATGTTCCCCTAATGACGGTACTCAATATTTGGTTTTGCAGCTGCCATCCTTCCGGTGGTTCAAAAGCAACATCAGCTTCTTGTGACATTGCTTCTATGCAATGCCTGTGCCATGGAGGTAAGGTTTAGACATGTATTCTTATTGACAGACATGTGCCTATCACTTTGTGCTAATGTTACCAGAAGTATCTACTTCAAAATGTTTGGGTGTGGCACTGTGGCTATTAAAACTCTGCTATTTATATTTGTCTAATTTTTGTGTGCAGGCCCTACCTATATACCTGGATAAACTGTTTAATCAGTTTCTTGCTATAGTTCTCTCTGTCACTTTTGTTCTTGCTTTTGGAGAGGTATTTTCATACAAGAACTTCTATTCATCTAAGCTTGAGCTTCACCCTATGGTAGTTACTCAGAAATAACAATACCCGCCATCTGTTTCATTGTATTTATCATGTCAGGTTATCCCCCAAGCTATATGCACGAGATATGGGCTTGCTGTTGGGGCAAATTTTGTGTGGCTTGTCCGTATTCTAATGATAATATGCTATCCAATTGCTTATCCTATTGGAAAGGTGATGTCTAAACCTTATTACAAAGCTGCTGTTTTTCCTTTCCAAAAATGTAAAAGTAGCGAATAAGTGGTTTGGAGACAGTTTTAAGGTGCTTATGTGTCTGTTTCAACTATGGGTACTAAATCACTATGCCTTTTAGTTTGAATGGGAGTGGGGATGTAGCTTTTGCATACTATTTATTTGTGTCAGTTGTGTTCCTTCTAGATAATTTTGAAGTTTTCTCTCAGATTCTTGATTGGGCGTTGGGACACAATGATGCACTATTCAGGCGAGCTCAGCTGAAGGCTCTTGTTTCAATCCATGGCCAAGAGGTGAATCAGATACACTTGAGCATGAACACCTTGTTCTTGTATCCCTAGAGTTGTTTCTTTTTCCTATACTAAAATAGCTTGAATTCTACTGTCCTTAGGCTGGCAAAGGCGGGGAACTCACACATGATGAGACAACAATCATTAGTGGAGCTCTAGATTTAACTGAAAAGGTATGTATGATGAAAATTTCGCTCCATCAAGGTTTATGTTTTCCTTAAAAGTTGTCACTCCTGTTTAGGCAGATTTGAATGTGTATACTGTATAGCGCAAATAGAAATGTCTGGTCAATGCATTTACTGTTTCTTTTTACGTGCAAGCTTTCTTGACGACTGCTCGTGTTGCCCATTGAAGAAGCTGTCGATAATCTATGATGCTCCCTTCACAATTACCTCTTATAATGACATGAAATAATTGGAACTTTTTTATATATGATGCTCATATTTATATTTCTGTGTTTGAAAATAGTTCGTGAACTGAGTTGAAGCTCCATTTGTCTTTTGATGAGCAGACAGCTGAGGAGGCTATGACACCCATTGAGTCAACTTTTTCTTTAGATGTCAATTCGAAGTTGGATTGGTATTCCTTTGAACCTCTTAGTAGCATTATGAGACCATTTGTGTAGTATGATCATGATCTTGCCCACAAGGACAAATAAAGTTTTAACTGCATCTGCCTGTTAACTATATCTTATTACTGCGCCAGTCACTCATGAATATGAAATTTTTTTAGGGCTATGATGAGAGTGCATGAGTACATAGTTGCATTGCATTGAGCCCATTTATGTAGTTAATTTCCAGGTTTACATGAGTGCAGGGAGGTTATGGGCAAAATACTTGCTCGAGGGCACAGCCGAGTTCCTGTTTATGCTGGAAACCCGAAAAACATAATTGGACTTCTATTGGTATATATTCTCACTGAAACATTTTTGTTAACTCTTAAACTCAATATATGCACCATTTATTTGCTCTTTAATTCCTGTCAGCTCATTGTTCTCCTTTTTTTTCTTTTAACTCTTCTTCTTTGCTGATTTTGCTTCCGTTATGCACTTAATATTTTTGTTGGCTTTAGGTTAAAAGTTTACTTACTGTGCGTGCTGAAACTGATACCCCAGTCAGTGCCGTGTCAATCCGAAGAATTCCGCGGTGCGCCCTTAACTCTATATTGATACACAAAATTACTCTCCATCATAGTTTCTCTGTATGGGACTGAACACTTTACCATGCGCTGTCTCCAGGGTTCCAGCAGATATGCCTTTGTATGACATATTAAATGAATTTCAAAAGGGCAGTAGTCATATGGCTGCTGTTGTGAAGACTAAAGGAAAGAACAAAACTGCTGCTCCTAGCATAGATGAAAAGCCTGAAGAAAACAGTGCTCTGGACATGGATTCTGGATTAACTGCTCCATTGTTATCCCAGCCACAGGACAGATCAGACACCATAATTGATGTGGATAAACTCCCCAAAGTAAATAGCTTGCATCATTACTCGGAAGACATTGAAGACGGTGAAGTCATTGGAATAATAACATTGGAGGACGTCTTTGAGGAGCTTCTTCAGGTGCCCTTCATGTTTTCCTTTTGGCCTAAGTTACTAAATGACTTATCTTCAATAACCAGCACCTTTTGTGTGTTAGGTGGTTTCTTGGTTAGCTAATAATATTTGCCCATTACATGCAGGAAGAAATTGTAGACGAGACAGATGAATTTGTTGATGTGCATAAAAGGTACAGGAGCATTTGATTTAAGGCTTAATTAATAGATGGTCAAAACTTTGCACCATAAGAATGGTTTTTCTTCATTATGCAGTGACAAATAAACATTTTTAGATTGTAGGACTAATTGGCATATCTTACTCCCTCTTTTTGTAGGATTCGTGTGGCTGCGGCGGCGGCTGCTTCATCCATGGCAAGAGCTCCGTCTATCAGGAGGTTAACCGCTCAAAAGGGAGGAGTAAGTCATTAGCTTCGAATGCCGAGTTTATTGTAATATTCTGTATTTTCCGATTGAGGTGAAACAAACGAGAAAACTGTTGACTTGATTGATGCTAGGCTGATACATTTTTTCTTATTTCATTTTGTAGGGAGGGCATGGTAAGCCGGTGCAAACTCCAAGGAAATTGCTGGATGATGATGTTAACTCACCCAGATTACAGGGAAATGCAAGTGATCAATTTTCTGCAAACAAAAGATAAGCGCCCCATATAATACTGTAAATGAGGCTGTCATGAGAAGTATATATATCTGCAGTTGCAGTGTGAGTGTAACTAGCTAGAATCATTGTGATTTGCAGAAGTTAGGTTAGGTCAATAAACTTCTAGTAGAGCTTTCGAAAAGATCAGCAGAAACAAAGATGAGATGCCCACAGCGCTCTGCAGAGTGTATCTTTATGAACCTGAAAACATGTTTCCCAATTCTTACTTAATAAACATACGGCATAACTTACTGGTACAGAGACTCGTCCGTCTAGTTCAGAAGTATACTTCTGTACAAGTTTTCCACTTGATTCAGTAGCTACTGATCCACTGATCTTTCAGATCTCAAAATTCCATATATGTAACTTCGTGGCTTCTAGCTGCTGCTGCTGCTGCATGCTGGTCGAGCGGCACCCTTTCATACTTCATCGTCCCTCTGTAACAGAATCAGAGCGCACCTCCACACAATGTAAAGCCGCGTCCTTTGCTCTTTCATGTTCATGGAACGGTCCCGGAGCCAGGACCGAAGCTTGCTGAACTGATGCACTGATGAGTCTCTTGGAGCCATCTTCATGCAGCACCAACTGAAGCAATTAAACCTGATTACTTGCTTCTTACTTCAATGATTATGCTATTTATACGTAGGCTTCGAGTTTGCTGATGAGAAGAAGCATTCCTGCATAGAGAGCTACTGTCAGTGTGAGGCATGAGGAACTGACATTGCAGGTGACATGTTATCTCGTCATAGGGCCAGCACGATGAGGCCCAGAGCAAACCCCAAGATGCCAATGGAGATAAGTCAGCCTGTCCCTGGCCCTTGATGAGGATAAAGACTCCACACTCCATCCCATCAATGGCACTATTTTCAGGTACACTATTCACCTGGAATCCCCTACCTTCTTCCACGCTTCTTCTTATATGATTTTGTGTTCCCGCAGCGAAATTGACAAGTCTGAGGTTCTATTTTCACTGTGTCCATTTCAAACAGATTTGAGTTTCGATCCAGCTATATATTTGGCGAGACGGGTAGCAGGCCGCAAACGTGGTTTTCAAATAAGCCACACACATGGTCTCACCTTTCTAAAGAAGAAGACATTTTTCTCCCCCCAAAAGGTTACAGGTCGAGAGCATTAAATGATACTGTGGTCGTCGGTTTGCAACAGGTCTAGTCAGGCATATGAGGTTTTCTGTATTAAGAAGCTTGCCCATCCATTTGGGTACTATGTGGTGGAGTGTGATCGGTAATAACGTGTTTCACATTATTTGGGCATCAACCACAAGCACCCTATCACAGATCAGATATTTTTTTTTTTTTTTTGGATAACAATTCAACCGACGTAATTGAACCGTCCCCATTCCGGTCAAGATGGATAATAATCGAGTTGACCATATTCATAGTTAAAACGTAACCGAACCGAAAAAATTGGACGTATAGATTAATGGTATGGTTTTCATATCCGCCTTTAGTTAACTATCACCCGACCGCCCCGTAATAATTTTATAATTATTTAAGTTATGTAATATATTGAATTATATAATACATATTTCTTTAATAATTATTTAAAAAATTTAAATAAAATGTTCAATTTGTAATCACAATATAGTATTATGATTCATTCAGTTAGCTTTATAAGATCGTGCTTATTATGTTTAGCTAGCACTATTATTTTACATCATCTACACTTGCTAACTTTCTTGTCTAAGACAAAAAAAATCCTAGATAGTAATAAAAAAATCTTCGCTCAAGTTATGTAGCGTGTTTTTTTTTATTCTGTCAGCGGATGAAGCTACTTTATCTAAGTGAAATCATAGATAGCATCAAAAAAACATTCATGTCTGAAGCTACGCAACGAGTTTTATTTCATTTTGTCACCTGCTGAAGTGACAAAGTAGCTATTTTTTTATCGTTGAGTGAAGGTTTGGCTGAAACGGCAAATCGTTAGTGCGCCTTTTATGTCATCAGCCTTTATTTCTATTATTCAAAACATATATGGCACGATTTACAAAAAGCAAAACCTTAGCCAAAGTGTTAGTCTCTCATTTATACCAAATATAAGATTTCTTTTCTATTTTATCTACAATTTGTGTCTTTACAAATACTTCTATATTTTGTAATTTGTTTTACATTATGTTTATTTTTATGAAGGTCATGATACGTGATGGACTGATGGAGATGACATAACTTCACTAACGAGTGTTTCACTCACTATTCCTTCAGACAGTGCAGTAAAAATTATTGTTTGGAACTATTTTGAGAGGGTTACAGTTCTTAATTTAAAAAAAGCAAGATGTATACACTGTAAATGTCTTCTTGGAGCAGATTTAGTGAATGAGATATCACATCTACATGCTCATGTGAAATCTTGCTTGAAAAAGAAAAATCAAGTTGTAAGACAGTTCTTTCTTGATGTAAATAATAAGAATAAAGTAACATCTCAACTTTTGATCAGCAAAGGTTTAGGGAGAAATTAGTTTTAATGATAATAGTTCATGAATATCCCCGTTCAATTGTCGACCATGTTGGATTTAAAAACTACTCATTTTCTATTTGGTTTTAAATAAGATGCAATAATGAATCAGTTATATATTAAGATGCAGTACATGTCACTTGCTACTAATATTACACTACTCATGGTTTTAAGTAAGATATGACGGCCCTCGACAAAAATTTCTTCATCAAGTCGGTTGTCCCATGAATTCCACCTAAAACACCTATATCTACGTAAAAATAAATAAATAAATAAAATGTATACATATATAAAACAAATTTTTAACTTTCTAACGGTGCTGCTAGCAGCGAAGAAACGGTTAAGATCGTTGATTGAGAAAGCAAAGCAGAAAGCCAGTTAGTTGGCAGCTCCTAGTAAACTTCCTGTTGTTTGGGAATCAGTCTTGTACAATGGGACCTCTTGCTTACCTACTGTATAGATGTGGCTGATCTTTTCTTTATTTATGCTTTTTGTGACTCAAAAAAACTGTGTAAACAGTTTCTCTGCCACTCAGGCTCAGAAAGATTTTAAGGAAAGTTCTGTAAATGGCTTGAGAGGGAGGAAGCGTACCAAGTGATTTTCATATAAAATTAATAAAAATTTAAAAATGATAAAATGAAAATAAGTTATTCATATGAAAATAAATTATTCAGTAATCAAATGTGATATGGAGTAACCAAAATGAAAGTAAATCATTCGGTAATCAAATATGGTCTGACCAGTGGTCTGAACATTCAGATTCTCATACGACTTTCAACATTCCTCTCTTAATTTTACAGAATGATGCCAAAGAATAGTTGATTAAAGAGAAATTACAGCTTGTTGACCCAAAGATAGAAGAGAATTAGATTATTGAATTGATGTCTTGGACAGGAATCAATCCAAATTGTACCAAATTTAAAGAATACCAATTAAGATCTTAATCGTCTCAAGATAAACCCTAACCAATGTATGAGAAAGTCTATGTGTCGTCTCTTGAGCTGCAGCAACTTGAGAAACCCTACCCATCATCATTGAAAACACCATATTTTGTCATACTTGTAAGGATCGTTGTTCTCTTAGTTGGTAAAACCGAACCATTGTCACTAAAGAATGTATAGCCTCTGCCTCGGGAGAGAGTGTAGCTACATCAAACGACTTCTCAACTTCAGTAGATTAAATCTGATAGTCGGAAATTTTTTTCTAACACTAGATCTAAGAAGTATGAAGGTGTGAATCACAAAGTTTTTTTGCTGCTTGCGCCGTCTACGATGATTAAGCACCACACTAAATCTGAAAATTTATATTGACTAAACGAAAAGAATGAAGAATAACATATGAATTGAGAAAAAAAATGAAGAATGGAAGAGAGAGAAAATCCATTTGCGAGATGTGTCATTGGAGAGACAATATCACTTATTAAAATACCATGCACATTAAAATTTTAATTTTAATTATTAAATAACAAAAGAGTAAATTCCCTCCAAAACCAGTAAAAAAAAATTATAATCCCTCCAAATCTCTTTATAAAAAACTTAAAATGGCATTTTTTTTTAAATTACTTTCCTTTTAAATCCATTCATTTCTCTCCTAAATTTAACTCCTTGCCCTTTCTAGCACGCAACTGTTTTGTTCATCACACCCCTCAGGTAACCTTTTACAACAACATTAATACAAGATTGGTAGATGCCACCTCCTGATCCAACACTAATGTCACTGTCAAACTAATTACTACACATAATTTAAATTTATGACATATTAAAGGTCTTCATATACTTCCAAAGTGAGGAGGAAGATGTGCTTGTATTTGGCCAGATAAACTACTAGAACTCTCGGTCAGGAAGAAGAAGAGGAGCCACAAGAGTCCATACATAGAGTCCAGCAGTGACCCATTCCGTGCAGATACGAACCCAAACCGATGTCCAGCCTACATCAGTCAGATCTGAGCTATCGGAGGACGAGCTGGTCCAACCTGATAGAAGCATGGCTGAATACATGCTGGCAAGGGCAAATATCAGGTGGAAGAATGTATAGGAGTAGCTGACTGGGCGTGCTTCCTTTTCCTTTTTATCCTCTTTTATTCCTTCTTCAACATCTTCTGATTTAAGGAGTGGTTTCGATGAAGAGTCACCTAGAATCCAGTGATTTACATAGAGGGGTAGTATTAGTATTTACAGGCTTCAATGATTCCAAGATGAACATGAGTAACAGTTACCTGCTCTTGGAGACGACGGAGGGGATAAGAAGGTTGTCGAAGAACCGGCACGCACAGCAGAGTAGACAACTGAAAGAACTGTGGTGAGCATTCCAAGAATTAAGGTACTTGTGGAAACCGCACTGGACTTGTTATGCAGACCATTGCATTCGTAATCCCGAGGCTCGCTCGACAATCCCGTATAGCACACATATGCACAATAGACTGATATCACTGAAGCAGGCAACAGGCTGCCGTTCACCTGATTTAAAACTCAATCAAATCATTGCCGAGCTTGGTGAATAATCTGTTTTATACTAGCCAAATGCACGAAACAATCACTAGATAAATTACTACATTGGCCACAATCAGGGCAATAATATGCCAAAAGAGTTTAAAGTTGATCGAGATATGACATAACTACACAACGTTGCAGCAATCGTGGTTTTCAAAGCAGGAAGTATTAATGTAGGAAACTGTCCACTTTAACCAAGAAAAAAAAATCTTTAAACTGATTTGGATGTTAGGAAAAGTAAAGATACTCAACTGAGCAGCTATATTGAAGGTGGTCCGATTTATCTCACCTTCGGATGTAAGGCAATCACAGCGAAAAGGAAAGCAAGAATCATGGTCATGACTAGAAAGAAGACATTGAGGCCACAATCGTGGCCGGATGGATTAAACCAGATGAACAGAACTCCTGAGATAGTAAACGCAGCCAGGTAACATGTAACTGATACAGCAAGTAAGGCAACATACCTATCAAAGGCAACACCTGAGTGAGTAATGAATTTAGAGAAATTAAGCTGAAAACAAAGGCATCTGAGATGTGAACAAACCACTTCTGTTCATCTTTGGCAACCCATGCATCATTCCATGAGTGTGTGAAATCAAGTAAAATAAGGACTTGAACCAACAAAAACAACCCAGCCCCAAACTTGGAAAGCGTTTCTGCAGGCATGTGAAAACTCGGTATATCAGTTCCAAGAACTTATATATGGTTAAGCAGTAGTATTACCGCCATACATAAGATGACATAGAAGAGATGACTGACCATATACTGAAATGACAACATTGGGAAGGAAAAACATAAGCAACACAAGCAGAAGCCAAATCACCATCTTCGCAATCCATCCGCCATGGTGCCAGGAGTCACGCCTGTCATTCTGATCCTTCACGCCAATCATGATGAGAGCAAATATTGCAAAGAAGAAAAAGTTCCCCAAGCTCACTCGAAGAACCGCTTGCGTTTGAAACCATTCTGTTGAATGGTTATGTGGAGATGTGTTGATCCCTGCAGCCCACCATGGAATTGATCAACCAACTTTGCAACTTAGAGAAGAAAAAAATACATTAAAAATGATGAGTGTCATCAGGTAGCAACAAGATGAGGGGATTTTAAACAGTGATACAAATTTGAATTGTTTAAAAATCACCGGTCATCGGACATTTTTTTTATCAATAGTGACTCTTTTCCTTCATTTTCTATCCATCGTAAACCCGCTCTTAGTTTTTATTTTAATTCCGACCTTTTTGCGATTCGGAACTCTTCATTTAACACATCCTTGTTTGTTTCTAGGCTGCATGTCTCTCCAGTCGGATTTGCAAGATTTGAAAAAATTGTAACAGATATGACAGTTCAGAACTGCAAAAATTTTATGCCTTTTCACAGTTCCAAACTTAGCAAATCCGACTGGACAGACACACAGACCAGAAATAGACAACTGAATTACAACCGTTGGAACCGCGAAAATGTGTTAAATTATAACTATTCCGAACCGCGAAAATGTTTTAGATTATAACTATTCCGAACCATGAAAAATTTGGAATGAAAAAAAAAACCAAGACGAATGATAAAAAAAATGAAGGGAAAGAGTCACTCTTGAAAAAAATTCGTCACCGAAGGATCCTATTCAATTCAAGCTCTCTAAATTCAACACTTGTTTTTCAGCATTCAATTGATTCTCATCCATAAAAGGAACCAATCGCAACTCACATGAAATTTGCTTGAGAAGCGGATAACCGACTTCCCTGAGAATCCAGGAAACGATCAGGGACAAGCCGAACAAGCCGCAATAGGCGAGCCTGGCGGATCGCCTGGAGATCCCGGATGCGACCGAGGAGCAGAGGCCGCAGGTAGCAGCCGCGCAGCACGAAGCCAAGCATGACATATTATCTCCTCGCCGCTCGAACGCTTCTTCTGTCGCGAGTAGTGTTGAGAGCTTTCGCGAGCTTCCCGAGCGTTGGGTCGGAAAATGGGACGAGAGGGTTGTTGACTGTTAGGAAGGAAGGAAGGATGGATGAGTGACACGTGGCGTGAACGGATCAAATTTTGCTATGCGGAGTTGATCCCTTTTAGTTTGGAGACTCGAGAAGTATATACGTGTATCCATTTTTGCGCAAATATACATACTCCCGACATCATTTTGATTTATTTTAAAACGAAATCGTTTTGTGTTTTATTCGTGCAAAACTGCGTCGTTTTAATACTTTGCATTCAATTCACCAGAATTGCTCTTTTATTTATCAGATTATTTTATGGTCTTTATATATTATTTTTGTTTTCATATTCATCAGAAATACTTCGATATTCACCAAAATTGCTTATATATTCACCAGAATTGCTCATTTATTTATCATATTATTTTATGGTCTTTATATATTATTTTTGCTTTCATATTCATCAGAAATGCTTCGATATTCACCAGAATTGCTTATATATTCACCAGAATTGCTCTTTTATTTATCAGATTATTTTATGGTCTTTATATATTATTTTTGCTTCCATATTCATCAAAAATGCTTCCATATTCACTATAATTGCTTATATATTCACCAGCTCAGTGCAAGCTTTCGGAAAGGAACAATGGCGGGTGGTGTGGTGGTTGCAGCCGCCAGTGGATATCCTGGGAAGATGACTCCCTACGTCTGCTTCACGTGCATTGTTGCCGCCACGGGCGGTCTCATCTTCGGCTACGACATCGGTGTCTGCCTACATCCTTCCCGACACGCCCAATTCCATGCTTGATAGAAACAAGCCTGAGGAAGCCAGAGCCATGCTCAAGAGGATCAGGGGCCTGGATGATGAGGGTATCCGAGCTGAGTTTGAAGACCTGGTCGCAGCTAGCAAGGCCTCGCATTTAGTGCAGCACCCATGCAGGAATATTTGGAAAAGACAGTACAGGCCGCAGCTCACCCTCTGCTCATTGATTCCTCATATAAGTAAAAAATAATTTGATAAATATCAAAGCTTTTCTGGTGAATATATAAGCAATTCTGGTGAATATCGAAGCATTTCTGATGAATATGCAAGTAAAAATAATGAATAAATAATATAAAATATTATGATAAATAAAGGAGCAATTCTGGTGAGTATATAAGCAATTCTGTTGAATATCGAAGCGTTTCTGATGAATATGGAAGCAAAAATAATATATAAAGATCATAAAATAATCTGATAAATAAAGGAGCAATTCTGGTGAATATATAAGCAATTCTAGTGAATATCGAAGCATTTCTGATGAATATGGAAACAAAAATAATATATAAAAGACAATAAAATAATCTGATAAATAAAGGAGCAATTCTGGTGAATATATAAGCAATTCTGGTGAATATAGAAGCATTTCTAATAAATACGAAAGTAAAAATAATGAATAAAAGACCAAAAAATAATCTGATAAATATAGGAGCAGTTCTAGTGAATATATAAGCAATTCTGGTGAATATCTAATGAATTCTAATGAATATGGAAACAAAAATAATGAATAAAAGACCAAAAAATAATCTGATAAATAAAAGAGCAATTTTGGTAAATATATAAGCAATTCTGGTGAATATCGAAGCATTTCTGATGAATATGGAAGCAAAAATAATGAATAAAAGAACAAAAAATAATCTGATAAATATAGTAGCAGTTCTGGTGAATATATAAGCAATTCTGGTGAATATCCAATGAATTCTGATGAATATGGAAGCAAAAATAATGAATAAAAGACCAAAAAGTAATCTGATAAATATAGGAGCAGTTCTGGTGAATATATAAGCAATTTTTGTGAATATCCAATGAATTCTGATGAATATGAAAGCAAAAATAATGAATAAATACCAAAAAATAATCTGATAAATATAGGAGCAGTTTTGGTGAATATATAAGCAATTCTGGTGCACGTTTTATTGTTAAACATAAAAAAACGACGTCGTTTTGGTTATATATGAAATTATTTGTATGAAACGATGTCGTTTTGATTAAAATCAAAACGACGTCGTGCGAGGGAGTAGGTACTCCCGAAGTACACAAGAGTGACTCCATTTTTCGACTTTGGGAAATTTAATTACTGTGTATCCAAAAGATTAGGCGTCATAACAAACAAGACCACATCAAATTCAACATCTACTCCCAAATAAGTTTGTGTTTTAGGTGGGAAGGGTTACATGGGTAAAATAAAAAAATTTAATAAGATGTTGATATATTGATTTAGGTATTGCCTGAGTCAGTGTTTGATTTAAGAAAATTTTAATGGAAAAAAATTTTGAGAGAAAATGAATTTTCTCATGAAATTCATTTTTTTTTCTTATTTGGTTAGATGTGAAAATTAGTGAGAAAATGATAAAAAAAATTTATTTTAAACAAAATTTCCTTCCAATTTCCACATAATTTTCCTACAAAGTTTCCTTCTAATTTTCTTACAAATTTTACTTCTTATTTTCCCACTAATTTTCGTTTCTCTTAATTTTTACTGAACCAAACACCACCTAATAATTCTAAGATTCTAAGATACATATAAGAAGTTTATTTGAGAATGTGGAAAGGTAATGATAAAATATTTATAATTAATGCGTTTGATAGTCGTTATAGATTATATGAATTAATAATACCGGTATTATTTTTGTGTATATTATGTATACTGATTATTATTTATATTTAAAACGTGTTTGGTAGATAGAGGTATAAAAGCTTATATTAAACAATTAGCTTCTTTTTTAAAATCGCACAATTTTTCAATTTCAAAATTTTGACATTCATCTTCTTCTTTGTAAAATGACACAAATTTTAGCCTAACACTTTTTTTTTTTGAAAAAAATTACATCTCATTCTAAAAATGGTTAATATTACTTACACTATAAAATTTTTCTTCCATTAAAAATAGTGGACTACACTAGGTAAATATGTACCAAAGCATTTACACTACTCTCATTAAAGCAAAACAAGTTAGCAATTAAGACCAAAATCATCATCTTTGTAAGAACTACAACGAGGAGCCGGGATGTATTCCATTTTTCTTATGCGTCCTAATATGAAGTTCTGTGTTCTCAACAAGTAATTTACTTCTCTTATTAAGAAAAGTATTTATATGTCCACCAATAAGGTGTTGGCATAGTGGTCATGAGTGTTATTTAACAATTCCAAAGTCCTTGGTTCGAGCATTAGTTAAGGCAAAATCCATTTCTCTGTAGGCGATGACCGACCTGGGCGTTGCCCTTTGCCTCTTCTCTTTCGCATGTGTTTGGCGGAATCAATTTTCACTGTGAGAAAAGTGGCCTACTAAGACAAAGTACTTAATTTTTAAAATTGTAGTATTAGACTCCTACTATGATGATTTTTTGTCCATCACTTCATTTTTTATTTTTGAAAATAAAAAAACAGATAAAATTGTCGTACTTTCTTCCAAATTTGTTGAATGTCCTCACATTAGCTTTGGTAGGAAGCTAAAAAAGGACAAAATTTTACTCCCACCAAAAAAATTCATTCTCTAAACACTTAATGAAAGTTTCATTCTCCACCCAAAATTTCGTTCTCTTAAATATTTAGTGCAAATTTCATTCTTCACATAAAATTTCTTCAGACACTCAGCGAAAATTGCTCTTCCCCATCCAAATTTAATTCTCTGACACTTAGTGAAAGCTCCTGCACTAATTCCCCGTCTAAAATCATTCAACCCTCCCTTTTTCAACCCTAAACTCTAATTCAATCCCCATCCAGTCTCTTCTTCTCTCCTTCGCTCACCCTCCTCATACATCTCTTCCCTTTTCCTTCACTCACTAGATCGATTTGTGGAGCTCACTCGACGGAGAAGAAAAACATGAGCTCGATTGTGGATTTGGAAAGTGGAGTCTCGAAGTGGAGGATGGTTCAGGTGCTCAATTTGTGAAAGGAGAAAGAGTGAGGATGTGGTCTTAGCAGAACAGTATGTCAAGAGGCGATGAGAAGCTGCGGGAGGTTATTTGGAGGGGAGATGAGGTGGAGCTGTCTGAGTTCAAAGCTGAGAATTTGATGTGGGTGGCAGCAAAGAAGTTAAGGTTTGGGAATGAGGGAGGAAGTTGGGTTACCTGGGTGAGGATTTCGAATGTACGAGCAAAAGTAGAATGTGAAGTGATTGATGATATGATTAGACATATGTATTTGCCTGATCTGAAATCTTGGTGGCAAATGGCGTGGATGTTGTAAAAGTTTAGGAAGTTGGTGCATAAGAGCTTTGTATTGGCGATTGAAGCCTGTGATGAGTTCTGGGAGGTAGAGGGTCTAGCTGAGCGTGACCAACTGAACGTTGGGTCCGAGTACAGATAAAATTTTTCTTACCCTGTTGATGGGTCCGAGTACAGGTAAATATTTGCTTAGATAACTTGTCCCTCCTTAAATTTTTCCCAGAATATGTCAATGGTGTTTTGACATTTCGATGATGCTTGCTTGCAATGAATATTTTATGGACCCGAGGTGGATCTAGATAAGTTTAAGGATTTTTTGTGATGATGCTGTGTTGTTTCTTATTCTATAAGAGATTGAGTGACTGTTTTGGGTGTCGTAATGATGAAGGGGAGGTTGGGTTGGGTTCCAAAATTTTGGTTCTGCTTGAAAAAACTTAACTTTTTGTAGATTTGTGTGGATTTGGAACCTTTGCTTTAAGCAGATATGCTAGACACTTTTTCCTAGTCTGAGGCGTATAGAATATTCTTGAATGAGATATATGTTCTTATTATTTGGTTGATATGAATGATTAGTTGGTGTAAAGAGGTAAGATTTGATAATATTGAGATCAATGTGGCTGTAATATATCTCTGAATCTGCACATCTAATTCTTATTTTTCTCGCTGAAGTTTCATGAAAGTCATATGATGAGGGTATAGAAATAAATACATTTTGAAGAAAGAAATCAAGCAAATAAAAGAAGGGTATATTTTTATGCTTGCGGTACTCTTATGATCTAACTCATTTAAAAAGTCTACAGTCGCAAATCTCACAATTTGATATTTTTTGTGTGGCGATAATTTTTTTTACATTCAAAATTTTAAGCTGAAGCCTTAATATATAGGTGGCATTAAATTTCAAGTGCTTACCGAGGGAGGATGAATTCAAATTCATTGCTTTAAAAAAAAAATTGTTGCCTGCCTCCCTCAACAGGTTTTAGTACGAGTGATATGTTATAAGTAAAATGCTACCGCCGGTTCCTTTTATTCTTCTTTATCTCATTTATTGATGTTTCAATGGAGTAAACTTCCACTACTACATTATTGTTTAAATACGGCGTTTTGAAAGCAGCTCTTATACGGCGTTTAAACTATATACGGCGTTTAAGGGTATAGACCGCCGTATATAATTTAAAGAACAGAATTACGACGTTTTTGTTTAGACTATATGCGGCGTTTAATGATCAAAAACGCCGTATAAAGTTAAAATGGCGTTTTGTACCCCAAAACGCCGTATAAACCCATATACTTATACGGCGTTTTGTACCCAAAAACGCCGTATAAGTTCCATTAAACTTAAACGGCGTTTGAGTATATAAAATGCCGTTTAAGTATATGGGTTTATACGGCGTTTTGGGGTACAAAACGCCGTATAATTTCTGTGTAGTTATTACGGCGTTTTCTACCAAAAAACGCCGTCCTATTGGTACAGTATATACGGCGTTTGTAATGACAAAACGCCGTATATTAGTAATCCTGTTTCCTAATCTGTTTCGACTTTCCCTTACCTGAATTTGTATATATATTAGTGTTTAACGGTTCTTGGTTTCATAATTCAGTGATAGTCTGTTTCATAATTTCGTATTCCTATTACTGGTCATATTAAATAGGTATGTATGATTTTATAAATTCACCGTATTAATTTTATTATTCGTATTTATCTGTATATATATGAATTTTTTATTATGTTTTTGTTCAGGTTTATAAAGAATGACAAATCGAAATTGGATGAAATCAAGTCGTCTCAGTCGGGAATACAATGTCGGATTACGAGAGTTTTGTGAGTTTGCCAAAGCATATTGCGAGAAGCAAGGCACGAACGAGGTTCGTTGTCCC
>NQLW01000076.1:1935891-1983175 GCA_002312845.1 Kalanchoe fedtschenkoi
TCATTTGGTTATCAAAAGACGTCGTTTTCTTTATTTGCGCAAAACGATATAATTTATTTTGATAACCAAACGACGTAATTTTTGCACACAAATCTAAGTCTTACAATTATATTAGGTAAGGAATGTAATGGTAAATTTTATTTTAGAAAATCAGTCAATTTTTTTTTCATCGCACCCTTTTTGAAAATCATGATAGTTCTGATCGCAATTGAGTAAAGGTCCTTTTGGGTTTTATCCCATAAAATTACTATCTTAATTTAAAAGCTGTGATAGTTCACTAGCGGACAAAACTATAATGTCAAATTGTCAAAATGATACGTAAGCGCTGACGCAAAGGGCTTTTACTTCCAGAAGGTCGTCATGGAGTTTATCCAAATTCACACCGCATTGTCGGCCGAGTAGTGAGCTTCAGACATCACCAGATAGATGTCGGGACCGCAGTGCTGCGAGAACGCGCCAATATTGAACTCAGCCAGCGGACGTGGCCATGTCGAGGAGGTCGCCGGTTTGAAGACTTACGTCACCGGACCCGCAGATGTCAAGCGAGCCGTTCTACTCGTCTCCGACATCTTCGGTACAATTTCTCCCACAGTTATAATTTCATCTTTCGAGTGGAATGATTCAACTGATTGAGATAGCGCGTCCATTTTGTAAATTAATTGTACCATATTCAAAATTAATTGATAATGAGAGCTCAACTATATATTAAGATTAGTTTAGAGTTTCCAATGGACGATGTGGGATAATACCACTATGCTCAACACTCCCATCACTTGCGAGAACCTATGTTAACCTCGACAAGTGAAATCTCGTGCGTATCTAGTTAACCATCACGGGCATGTTCTAAAAGTGCGGTCAAAACCCGCTTTGATACCATGTAGATCAGTCGGATTCACACTCAAAACCAATTGACAATGAATCGGTGAGCACAACTGTATATTAGGATCATTTTAGACCGATGATATTTCATACCTGTGTTAGTTTAAAGCTCGATTGTTTGATTAGCTTCTGATTGGGTCTATTCTTTGTGCAGAAAGTGTTTATAAATTACCATTAGGGAAAGGAATATAAATATGTTGCTTCTTGCCATATTCGGTTTTTGTGGGGTTCTTGGGAACAAGCTTGCAGCTTTGGGATTGATGTATGAGATAACTGTGGATTCATTTTTATGCAGGATATGAAGCCCCAAATCTGAGGTATGCTAAACATTTTTTTTTCTGATGCAGTGGTAACCTCACTGTAATAGTAAAGTGACACTGCAGTTACAGGCTCATAGTTATTGAAGAACAGAACCTCAACAAGGGTTTTGTCTATTGTTTTGTTGGCTGTAGTCAATTTATTCAACTTGTGGTTCTACTTTTTCATTCTGTACAGGAAGCTGGCCGATAAGATTGCTTCTGCTGGTTTCTATGTGGTAGTTCCTGACTTCTTCAATGGAGATCCTTGCGATCCTTCTAACTTTGAGAGGGCTTTGCCAGTGTGGATAAAAGAGCATGGAACGGTTAGTTTATTTTTCGCTAGCATCGTCAGCACATCTGGTGTTAATATTGCTAGGGGCTGTTTTCTTGGTCATCAGTGCATATGTTGCAAAGCTCTTGCTCAAAGACTAGCACAATATGGAAATTAGCTGAGTGAATTATTATCAGAGTTGAATTATGATAGAACTCGCGAACAAATCCCACACATCATGCCATAAAGATATGCCGGTGTTAGAAGTTGACTGTATCTCATTTCTTTTTGCATTGATGTTAGTATTCTTATGTATCTTACTCGAAATAAAGACCGAATGTGTTGAGTGAAACAGGATAAAGGTTTTGAAGATGCAAAATCAGTTATTGAAGCTATCAAAGCTAAAGGGGTAACCACTATTGGAGCTTCAGGCTACTGTTGGGGAGGTAAAATAGGCTTTACCTGATGGGCTGGTTATACGAACGTCTTTGCTATCTCATAACTTGCTTTTCTTGTTTTTTGTATTCCTGTAGCTAAGGTAGTCACCGATCTAGCAAAATATGGGCACATCGACGCTGCTGTCCTGTGTCATCCCGCATTTGTTACGGTGGATGATGTCAAGGGTATTTACTTTCATACCCGTGGGTACTGTTTTTCAATGTGAGCCCAATTACTGTGTATGTTTTGACATTGGAATTTATCTAAATATCTGTGCTGTATGTTTTGTAGCTGTTAAGGCTCCCATTGCCATCCTGGGAGCTGAAATTGACAACTTGGCACCACCTGAACTTGTCAAACAGTTTGAGGAAGTCTTGAAATCAAAACCAGAGGTGAGAAATAAATAAAACATATTAATAAGCTCGGATGGACAATTCGTCTACATACTGATTAGGATCTGTCTCTTTCTTGTCGATTGTTGGTCTAAGCGCGAAGTTTTTTTTTTTTCCTTTTTGATTAAACAAAAATAACTTGTGAACTCTGTGATGATTTGGAAGATTTTATCATTTGTTTGTCAGTTCCTTGTAATGGAAAAAATGGCTTGAAGATATTTACATTTTGGTTTGTACTCGCTACGTATTACTCGCTGACAGGACGTTCATGAATAGTCGACTTTCCGCCTCATATCACCAGTGTAGAAATTTGTAATAAACTGGCTGGTTTATGGTAGGTTGAGAGTTTCGTGAAGATATTTCCTGGCGTCGCGCATGGATGGACAGTCAGGTACAATGCTGAAGACGCAGCTGCTGTCAAGTCTGCTGAAGAGGCTCATGCCGATACTCTGGAATGGTTAGCCAATTTTATTAAGTAAGGCCGTATCTAGTCCAGATCAAATCCTGCAAATTATTTTCTCTACTATTCCACCATGTGCATACCAAGGGTGATTACTAGTTGAAATAAATTGAACTAACTTGTAATCCATCTTCAATCGAATTCAAATTAGTGCGCTTGTGCACGTTTGATATACCGTAGTATTTATATGTGTATTATTAATATTCGTATAAATAATACCACCTATTGTTGAGGTATTATTAATACGGGTTTCCAAGATAAATTTTCTCTCTATGCATTATTAATATGTATTCTTATTATGAACCAAACACATCACTATGTATTAATAATATCATCCCATTTTTAATATTGCGTGTTTATTTTCTTATTTTGATTTTCGGATCAGTTCACCGTAGAGTTGCTCTGACTCTAACCAAAAACACTCAAATGCGTGTTTATATTTGGTCCAAGAAATTCCATCCAATCTCAAAACACAGTGTTTCCGATCAATATATTTTCTCTAAATTTATCACACATTTTGTATTAACTTTTGTAATGATTTTTTTCACTTAGTGCCATGATGGAATTTGTCAAAAGCATTTTGTCAATGGGATCACACATTTCACAACCTCAATGCCATGATAAAAGCATTTTGTCTCACACATTTTGTAACGAGTGAGACATTTTCCCGCCAATTTGTGATCCCATAGCGCCCAAAAATATTAGTGAGGGACTAGCGGCCGCTCTTTGATAAAAGTTTAAATTTTGACAAAATGCTATCAATATTTTAGTTTTGATTCATAAGTATTTCTTAGATTCAACAATCATCTATTTTTTTTAATTATAAACTTTAAAATACTGCAGAATAATGAAAATAGACATATATTATTTTTAATTTTTAATCATTTAAAGTAACGACATGTATTAAAGTAAGAGGGTTGTCTTAAAGGCTACTTTGGCTAGTTTTCCGGCAAAGTAAACTTCTTTAATAAGTATATAATTGCATGTTGGCTGATCTTAATGGTTGTGAGCCTCTTTCAAGTAGATTCTGCCTCCCATTTAGATTGTTGATTGTTTTGAAGTCTTTAATTTGGGTGGAAATGGCTAAAAACTGTTGTGAATAGGTGGAGGATGATGATGCATGACTAGAACCTCCATTAAAATCTTTGTGCAAGGATCCCCCATTTACAATACCTCTAATGGGATACTGATCGGATGATCCTTCAAAGTCATAGTCCCAACTCCTCACTTGTTTTTGTTTCGAACAATGCGACGTGGAAAGCAAATAAAGGAAATTCAGCCTCCTTAGCTATAATCAATGCGACAAGTCTAAGTTAACTTAATTTATTTGAGAAGAATTTATCTGAAAATAGATTACTAAGATTTTACTATGATTCTAAAAAGAACAACAAAGAAATTTAAAAATTATTAGAATGGTTTACATTTCAAAGTCACTTCTAAAAAAAAAAAACACAATCTAAATTCCTGGTCAGATACATCAAGTTAAAGTTTTCAACATAAATATATCTTACAAGTTAGCACTATGGGTCTCAAGTTACTTGGACAATTAGAGTTTTATAAGTCACCAATACCTCAAATATAGCAAGTTTCAATATAACAATTTCAACAATTACTTATTTCACAATATACATATCTAACATTACAAAATCACTGATGATAAAAAAGTTATGATTGAAAGACGACAAATTTGGCAAATAGAATTTAACAAGACACATGTTTAATGCCCAAAGTACATTCTTAAGTCTCTTAAACAAGTGGTGTTTTATAGAGTCACCAACATCTCATATGCAGCTAGCTACCCAGCTCAAAAATCTTGCAACCATGAAAAAGATGGGTAAGCAAAGCCTTGGCTCCACCATATTTACACATTTGGTTATTATTTATTTTTTAAGAGTGGCAATTTTTCGATTTAATTTTAAAGCTTTAATTGCAACATATATATTTGGCCAAATAATATACCTTGTTTGCAAACACCTGAGGAAATGTATTTTTTTAATTATAATTTTTTTATATTTTTCATTTCAGTTTTATCTCCGTCACATCATCACTTCTCCTTCCTAGTACAACCATCTTTTTCTAGAAAATTGATTTGCTTGCTCTGTTACTTTCTTCTCCAATTATTCAAATGATCAAAGTCGTTGAGGTTATCATGCGTGTAAAACAATTATCATTCTACTGGGTTTCCTAAACGAAATCTCACTTGCACCGCCAGCATATTTACAAGTTCCAAACTTTAAACAATTTGGGACTCGATCTACTAAACTTAACTTTAAACACTTATGTTGGATTTAGAAGCAAATATAGCGAGTTCAATGATATAAATATTTTTATAAAGTTATTTTAACACATAGATATTTATAAATGTGCTACATCTATTATTCGTATATTATGTCCATGATGTTCAATTAGCCGTCTTTATTTATATTAATTTTTTAGAGTGCTACAAAGAAAGAATACTGAATTTTGAAATAGAAACGTTTGATGATGCGACTCTTATTCAAATTTATTTAGTAACTGTAAATTTAACTAGATATGAATGTTAGGTAATTTTAATGATAGATTAGTGTTATATTTTTTTTATTAATCACATTTGAAACTAAAATTAGTGCACAAATTTTACACTTAGACTATTATTGTTGAGCGGATATGTGCAAATTTTTTAATAAATTTTAATTAGAAAATTATGCAAATAGAACTGGAATTAAACTAAATCAAACAATTTAATTTTTTTCAATTTCCCAAACTACAAAATTATGTTTTATATGAAATAATTAGACACTAAAGAAAATGGTTAATTTTGATTTTTGAGAAAATCGAATCAAATTGAATCGTTACACTCTACTATATGTGGAGTCTAATGTCAGCCTATACCAATAATAGTTTTCTTATTTATTTTGTCACCAAATTGTTAGAATATACTGGTGGTGCCACTAAATATGTATACTTGTTATCTATAGGGAGTTGCACCAATTTATTTATTATTATTATTTTAATTTTCATTTTATGTGCAAATTAAGATATTCTCAATTGGAAGTGTTTATGATTAAGTTGGGTTTTTAGTGTGATATTACTTGTTTGTGATGTTTAATAATTGTGGTGGAGAAAATTTAGAAACATGGATTAGAAGTTTTTTTTTTTGGCATACCTTAAAATTCATTAGAATCATCATGATTTGAACTCTCTATTTTAAGTTATTCATCCTTCATCTATCACTAAAAAATAAATATTTTCTGAAATATTTTTTTATCTTTGTAAATATAAAATCAATAGTATTATTATTTTTTGATACTGAACAACAGATAGAAAATATAAAAAAACATTTTCTTTCTATGTAAACAAATGTTTCTATTTGTATTGTTGCTTTATTTGTTATTGTGTTGGATGAGTTTACAAAACTGAAACGGAGTATTGATACTCCGTAAGATATTTTATAACGACACATATTTCTTACTTTTTCTATGGATACATATACTACATGAAATAAATGAACAAGAGAACAAATAGGAGAAGAGCCAAGGAAACATAAATAAGCAAAGAGAGAAAATAGAAAAAGAGTTGACACTGTCATTTCCTTTAATTTTAACACCCCCTTCAGTGATAACTCTACCTTCTATTTTTTTTTTGCTGAAAATAGCAAGTTTTCAGTAAAATTCTTAAAATTTTGATCTTTTAAGATCTTTAGTGAAAACATATGCTACCTGATTTTCTGTTGCTAAATACACCATCTTTATATCACCAAACAAAACTTCCCCCCGTATATAGTGATAAAAAAATTCCACGTGTTTTCTTCTTGCATTGAACAATAGATTTTCAGTCATTCATATTGCTAACTAATTAACTTCACTGCATTGTCCATAGGCTAGTGCAAATCCTATAATAATGCTTTAATCATGAACTTTTCTGTGTTGCTATTGTCGCCACTCAATATTCAGCCTCGATACTTGACAATGACACGGTCGGTTGTCTCTTAAGTCTTAATGCACCAAGTTACCATATATGAGTTAAGATTAAATGCATAATCTGTTATGAAGCGTTTCGTATCATGATCACTAATATAATTAGCGTCATAAGTGTCAATCATTTTAAATATACCTCCACTCTTATAAAAGATGTCATAATCAATTATTTCCTTGATATACCTTAGAATTCGTCATGTCATTTTGAAGTGATTCTTCTTCAAATTTGCATGTATCTAATGACTACTCCAACTGCATATGGAATATAAAATTTGTAAGAGAAAGATATAACAAACTTCCTACAATCTGTATATACATCATTCCATCTTCCTAATCTTTGCTCCCGGCTGAGCATAGACGCGCATTAGCATCCATTGACGTTTATATAGGATTGCACTCTGCATTTCATATTTCTTCAAAAGATCTTAGGAGTATTTATGCTGCCAAAGAAAGAGTTCCTCATTAGTTCTCTTCACCTCTAATCCTAAGAAGTGATATCATTCTTCAAGTTTTTTCATTTAAAATTGGATTGAAATATTGTCTATTATCTGTTTGAATTCAGTATCATCATCTCCTTTGATGATAATATCGTCCACATATACCGGTACAATAGAAAGCTTTCCACCCCAAACTTCTACAGATAATCTGGAGTTAACTGGAGCCATCAAATAACCATTACTCAATAAGCATTCAATAATTTTTTCATACCAAGCCCTCGATCCTTGATTCAAACCACATAATGCCTTCTTCAGCTTACAGACATATTCTGGTGACTTCGACTCTCAAACCCTTTAGGCTGCTTCACATAGATGTCTCAGTGTAGCTCTCCATGAAGAAATGTATTTTTCACATCCATTTTCTATAACTTTCATAACTTACTTTCCGGAAGTCTCTAAATGTTGGAATTTTAGCCATTGGACTTCAGTTCCTCATGAAGTTTACATTGGCCTAGGCAACTCAACACTTAACACCTCCTCATTATTAGGCTCGGTAATGTCTTTATCTAGAATCTGAGTTTCATCTCCCGTAACTTTTATTGAACCTGATCCTCCATCTCTTTAGAGTGAGGTAATACCACTGACTACGGTGACAACCAAGAAGAAGCTTCATCGAATACAACATTCCTTGATACTTAGAAATGACCAACTGTAGGATCACAACACTTTCATCCTTTTTGTTGTGTATCATAACCAATAAAGATACAATGTATGGCCTTCTTGTCAAATTTTCCTTGTAGATGATCTAGAATAAACAGATAGAAAATATAACTAAACACTCTAAAGTGAGTCATCATGTGTTTCGGATCAAAAAGCTTCTGGAATGGTGAAATAAATCCTAATCTCATGTGTGGCAATTGGTTGATCACATGAGCTGAAGTCTTTATACTCTTGGCCTAAAAATGTGGTGGTACATTTTTTGCTTGTAACATGCTTCAACAGATCTCTGCAACATGTTATTTCTTTCTCTTTGCCGCTTCATTCTATTGTGGTATGTTTTGACAAGTTATCTTGCAGCATATATCATTTTATTTTAAGTATACATTGAAATTTTGATAAGAGACTGACCTCCAGTATCCATGCATAAGTAACACAATGATATCCCACATCTTTTTCAATCTCTTCTCAAAATGTAATTAATTTGCTAAAGGCTTGTGATTTCTCCTTCATAATATAAACTCAAACATATCTCTAATAATCATTAATGAAAGTTATCATGTATTTATATACACTTACCGAATCTTCTTTGTCTGGGCCAAATATGTCTGAGTGAACTAACTCAAGGGCACCTTGGCTTTGAACTGCGACTCATTATACGGTAATTGATGTGTTTTTCTATACTGACAATTAGCACATACAATTCCAATTCAAACTTCAAACTTAGAAAGTCCATTCACCAACGAACCAGTCATCATTTTTTGAGCATATTATTACTAATATGCCCTTGTCTTGAATACCACAAATCAGTCAACAAAAGCCTCTTGTACCGACATCACATATGTGGGCTCCAATTATCACCCTTCTAAGATAACTGGACCTACAGGCTTTAACGATTTTATAAACACAACCTAATTTCCTGATGATGTCAATTGTCTAATGAAAATAATATTTTTCTTCATTCCTTGAACATGAAACATTTGTCCAATCTCAACTTTTCTGAATTAAAATGAGGAGTAATCACAATTTTCCTATATGGGTAATAGGAAATTGGCTATTATTTTTAGAGCTTCTCCAAATTTGTCATCATTTAATTAGAACATCCAAAATCAACAATCCAATCAGTATCAAATTGATCTCTTTAGCTTTATTAATAGCACGAGTCACCTCTTCATATGAGCACAAGGCATGAATGTCCCATGTCTCCTCATTTCGATCATTGCTAGAAGTCGCAATGTTGGTTTCCTGGTCACTGTGCCAACAATCATGAGCATATTGACCATTCTTCCTACAGTTGTAGCAACAAATTTTTTATGACTTCTGTGTTCATTATGATCATCTTTACTTTGTTTTACACGTGCTTTCCTTCTTGTGGATTCCTCCAATTTTTATTTTTTGGTAAATGATTTTGCTGGCCTCTAAATCTTTTAATTTTATTTTCTTAAGTATTTTTTACCTTCTTGCTCCTCGGTTATGGCTAAGAAGAGTGGCCTCCTATTCTTTAGTACTAGTCACAGATGATTTTGTGTCAAGTGCCTCTTGATTTGCCAAAATATTTTCTAACTTTTCAAGAGTTAGTTCTTTGGCCCACCACATGTGGAAATAAAATGATTGTGAAATTTTAGTCAAATGCCATGAATTATAATTCTTCTGATTCATATGTCTATGATTGCATTTTTAATGTCTAATTTTGATTTTTCTTTGCACAAGGCTTTTACGTTGGAGAAATATTCGTCAATGGTCATGTTACCTTACTTGATAGACATGAGCTCATCCTCTAAACATTACAGCTTCCCATCATTTATCTTCTCATAAAGAGCTTTTAACATCTCCCAAACTTCATTGGGTGTTTTGGCCTCTTTAACCTTGTGTAGCGAATCATCTACAATGGAGATTGTAACTGCAGATAATGATTTACCGTCTTTTATTTACCACTTCTTGCATTCATCAGCCTTCCCTACTGATGGTTCTGATGTTTTGCTACCTCCAACAATCTCACACGGCCCTTGTCCTTGCAAGTAGTGTATGATGCGAGAACTCTAGTTGGTGTAGATGTTGTAGTTATTGTCATTCAACTTCACTAATAAGTTCATTAAAACAACATCCTTCATTGCTACTAATTTTTTGGAGTTCGCCACGGACCCTACCTAGCCCTGCTACAAGTTGTTGAACAAAAGATAGAAAATATAAGAAACACGTTCTTTCTTTGTAAACAAATTCTTCTATTTGTATTGTTGATTTATTTGTTGTTGTGTTGGATGAATTTACAAAAGTGAAATGGAGTATTTATACTCCTTTAAGAACTTTGATAACCACACATATTTTCTACTTTTGTATGAACACACATGCTTCGTTAAATAAAACTACAAGAGAATAAATAGGAGAATGGCATAGGCCTTGCCCGCAAATGAATTCACTAGTGATGGATTTCAAATTGGAGATCTAGTAAAATGCCAAGGCCTCCTCTTCCTTGTCCATCTCACTCTTAGTAGATCAGAATCACAACTCCAAAATGGGGTATTGGAGGTAGGATTCACTTATACTCTTTTGGGTGGTACGTGCGTGTTTGTCAAAAAAATAAAAAAAATTCCCTCCGAGCATAAGACATTTGATACCTTATACATCAGTTTTTTAGTTTTATATTCATTAAAATAGTTATGCTCATCATATTTACATCTAGTTTTGTCAATTGATATCTTTATTCATCAAGTGAATAACTTTGTTCGTGAGTTTGTTACCCATATTCATCAGATTTTATGTTATATTTTAGTCCACTTGCCTAGTCCACCCCCAATATGAATAGCTAAAAGAAAAAAAACCATAAGAAATTTAAACAAATTAGAAAAATTAAAAAAACACTAGTTTGATTCAAAAAAATTAAAATAGTTTATAAAACTAATAAATTCATAAATTTATATTTTTATATCCATTAAAACAATTGTGTTAGTCATAAAAATATATATGTTCATCAGTTCGATACTTATTTTCTTATCAAATGAATAACTATGTTCATTAGTTGCTTATCCATAGTTAGAAAATTTTATTCCATGCGTTGTTCAATAAAAAAACGAAATTTGTTTTGAAGTTCTACTCTATTTCTTTACTATACAGTGCGAGCGATGTTTGTCGTGTGCCATTCAATTAATTTTTTTTAATGATTCAGTTCTAACTCCTGCGTGTTTGGTGATTTGATTGTATGTAGATTGGTGTAAATTTGACAGGACCGTTGTTGGACTGTCCTATTCACATAAATTTATAAATCTATCATCACTAGTTAGCAGTAAGTACAGGGTCGGTCCGCATGGACTAAGTTATTGTACGTGTAATAACTAGACGATTAGACACCAAACAAAACTCAAAATCTGGGGGGGGGTTTAGTATTGATAGTTGAAAAGGACAATGGGCAAAGAAATCAAATATTTCAGATAGCTTTAACTTGTGAAATTAATTATCATCAATAGTAAAGATTAAATTCTATTCATGCATTGAATTCAGTAAAATATACATCTACTATCACAGGGTGTAAACAATTGCTCATACTCTACATTCATCATACCATTTAGCCAGTGATTGAATTCTATATGTCTAACATGCTATTATTTGCAGTCTTACACAAGACATATGCAGTTGTGCTACTATGGTAAGGGAATTCAAATTAAATTATGTTGCTTTTGCATCATTCAGGATATGTTATTATATATACTCTTATTCAATTGGTACTGGCTCACGCCCTCACAATCAAATCTAAGCGCCCAGGCTTCATGCAACGAGGCACTACATATTTTGAGATTTGTCATGCAATTCAATACAATCATTCAGCTCAGCGCATTAACAATATCAATATAGGTAGAATTTATAAGCATAAACTATCTCATGACAATGAACTACATAAGAGAATTAGCCACTTATGAGTAAGAATGTAAGAATACTCCTTACAAACAGACTCAAGCCTATGCTAGGTCGTTCTCTCTTGCTGTTCTACACTGCTCCTTGAAGATTATTGCAAATCAATAATCTCGCCTTGATGTTGTAAAGGTAAGCGAAGCTTGACGGCCACGAGATGTCTCTTTAAGTTCCCTTAAACTCTCTTTACATAGGGTGTGACTTAGCTTAGAGTTTAAGCTACATCTTGATGACACTCTTTGATGTAAATCTTCAGGAGATAATGATAGGATTTGGACTTTTCAGCTCATGGAAATATGAATCGAAATAGGAGTCGAATTAGGAAGCATATATGCTCAGAGATCTTGTCGGTCATTTCTAATTAGAATAAGACTCTGTCCCCTTATGAAAACTTATAGATAATTATCTAATTTTTACATAGCCCCTTGAAATGTGTTAATCGAACATCTGGCACGAAAATTACACCACCAAAACTTGAAAGGTTTCTGCAGATCGGATTAGAAAACTGCATTTCTCGCGAGCACGTGTAACTTAACTACCACGCGTGTGAGTATCGCATGCAGCCAGTGACCATGTCATATTCTTTCTTCATTTCTTTATGTGTCTTATGTCATCATGTTGTCATGTCACCGCACGCATGTCTTTTATCCGATTTCCTCGTTCGTCCAAAAATTGCTCCAAAACTGCTTTTTTATCACATTTTCGCATGTAGACATAAAATATGCCTGAAATATAAAAACTAACTAAAACCATTAAATAGCATTCTCGAACGGTCTAGAATTATATGAGTTAAGCATTAATGAGGTAGAATAATCTGGTCTCTTCAACAAGTTAGGGTTGGAGGCTTTGAGTTCCAATGCCTTGCGTTGGGCTTTGTGCCCCTTCTCATTAGTATGAGCAACCATCTCAACTTCACTCAAAGCCCTCACTTCGCATAAATCACATCAGATATGACAATCGTTTTGAGTTTCTTGAAAATATATAGTAAATCCTACAAGAGTTTTATTTATAAAAATTCAAATAAGAAATAAATTAATAAATTAATAAATTTTACATTTTATATTAAATTAATTATGTTCAACAGATTAATATCTATGTTCTTCAATTTGATATTTATGTTCATTACATGAATAACTATGTTCATTAGTTTGTTATTCATGTTCATCAGATTTTAAATTGTACTTTAGTCAACTCACTAACAAGCCCTCCCAAATACAAATAGTAAAATCCAAAAATTAGAAAAAATCTAAAACTAAATTATAAAATTTATATTTTGACTCCATAAAATCCTAATAATAAATAAAATAAATAAATTTAAAAAAATTATATTTTTATATCTACTACAGTAGTTATATTCATCAGATTAATATATATATTCATGAGTTTGATAGCTATGTTCATCAAACAAATAGCTATTTGATGTTTATCAAATTTTATTCCATGCATTTTTCCGTTGACAAAAATGTGACTGATTTCGAAGTTCTACTCCATTTCTTTACGACCCAGTACGTTTGTCGCGTGTCATCAAATTAATTTTTCTTAATAATGCAGTCCTGAATCCTGTGCGTTTGGTGCTTAGGTTGGATGAAGATTGATGGACAAGTTAAGATCGGAGGCTTCAAGGTCTAATGCTTTGATATGGGTTTTGTGCCTCTTCCCAGTAGTATGATTGTATGAGCATCCAGCTCAACTCCACCAAAGCCCACACTGCTCATAAATTACAAAAGAGATGGCAATTTTTTGAGTTTCTTGAAAATATATAAAAAATCCTAAAATAGTTTGATTTATCAAAAATAAATAAATTCATAAATTTATATTTTTGTATTCATTAAAAAATTATGGTCATCAGATTAATATCTTTGTTCATTAGTGCGATACCTCTGTTCATCAAGTGAATAACTAAGTTTATCAATTTATTACTCATGTTCATCAAATTTTATGTTGTATTTTAGTTCACTCACCAAGCACATCCCAATATGAATAGTAAAACGCAAAAAATCAGGAAAAAGAAAGAAAAAATCTAGAAAAAAAAGAAAGAAAAATACTAGTTTCATTCAAAGAAATTTATATAATAAATTTATATTTTTATATTTATTAAATAAGTTATGTTCATCAAATTAATATCCGTGTTCTTTAATCTGATACTTGCGTTAATTAAATGAATAGCTATGTTCATCAGTTGGTTATCCATGTTTATTAAATTTTACGGAAAAACCTTAAAAGAGGTCCCGAACTATAATCATTTACCCAATTATAGTCAGAACTATCTAAATATCTAAAAAGGGTAAAAAATATTGGACTTATTTTTTAAATTAAAATTTACAATTGCATTATTTAACTAATAATACTATCTGACTTTTATTCTTGTGTTAAAACTGCATTGTTTTGTCATCAAATTAAATAATATCATTTTGTTTACACACAAAAAATTATAAATTTCATAACCGACTCTAATACTAAACAAATTTGATAAGGTCAATTGCATTTAATATATCAAACCCAATGTGACATTTTAAATTAGTAAAAAAAAATTGTGCCCCTTTTTGGACATCTAGTTAGTTATGACCGTAATTGGGTAAATGACGATAGTTTGGGGTCTCATTTAGGATTTTTTCCTAAATTTTAATCCACAAGTTGTTCAATCGATAAATATGTGATTGATTTCGAAGTTCTACTCTAGAAGCTTTTGAAGCTTAGGTAAGAGCGTGTTCCTTGTAAATATTTAAATACTTTAGGAGGAACATTCTAGATATACATTAATAGCCTTAGGATCGGTTAGATCTCCAACGTCCATTGAGAAAACGGATGTGTATATAAGGGGAGAAGCTCATTTGCTCCAAACCATCCAAAAATTGTCTTTTTCTCTAAACAAGTCTCTCCCTCTCTCTCTCAAGTTTTCCATTAGTCCTCAGCGCTTCAAAGTTATTTGAAGTGATCTTCTGGAGAAATGTTTGCCTAGCTTCGAGTTCGGAGGAATCTAAACTAGGCGCTGCACAAATAAATGATCTAGAACGCGAGTACGTGACAATATTGAGTTGGATGATGCTAAACCATAAGAACTTCACACTGAGATGAAAAGACCTGTAATTTTTGTGAAAAGTTTAGTTTAATTTCTCACCATTACTTCACCAGGAGAGCCTACTTGAGCCCACAAGTTGAGCATGATTGTAAAACAGACGGGCCCAGCTCTAGATGAAGCTGGGCATAGCTTCTTTTCTTGTTGCTACCAAGTGGAGGTCTTGGGTTTTTCACAGGAATAATATAATGTTCACTGGCAGGATTACATTTATCTGGCAAGCGTTTCTTACTAGATGTACAGGTTGTGGCCCACACCTTCAAACTAGTCGAGATGGCTGTGGCAACTTGTGGAACCAACGCCCTTAAATCCCTCATATTATGTGCTGCTGGCGAACTTACATGTGCTGATGGGTAAGTGAGAAGATGTAAAAGTTATGAAAGTGCGTGGACTTTGCAGATCCTACGGTTTCAGGTTAAGGTACGGTGTTTACCATTTACGTGAGCATGTCCGTGGCCTTGGACCAAGCTGATGGCCTCTTAGTGACGCCCTTCGCCCAGGCACTGAGAACACTGAACAGGGCGAATAGCTTCTTGGATGGGCTCTGAGCTGGTGATGAATGGCGGGAAGGTGATGCAAATCTGCTCAAGTGAAGTTTTCCCCAGACAATTACAAGAGTAAAACGACGTGAGAGCACTCACACATGGGTAGGAGAGAGTATAAGTCGGTTAACCGAATCGAATTGTTGTTTGGTTAACCGAATCAAATTAATTGATTTTTAAAAGTCTCAATCGATAACCGAACCAAATTATATGGTTAAGCAATAATTCAGTTAATTCGATTATTCGTTAAACATTTAATTAACTGAACAAAATAAATATATTTTAAAAATCATTATATTTATATGTAAAAAAAATTATTTTTTGGTTAATTCGGTTAACACTCAAAAAAATTTCTTCCATTAATCGAACCGAATTAATTAAGTTTTATTCGATTTTTAACCAAATTAATCGATTCACCGAATTGATCAAATTGAATTAATTCGATTAAGCTATATCGATTCGGTGAATCAATTTTCACCAAACATTCTCTCTCCTACACATGAATTTCACCGCATATGATGTCCACGTGAAATCTCATCAATCTTGACAATTAAAGTGAACCAAACATCACAAAATTAATTGAAATCTTAGAATTTGATGTAAGAAAATGCTCCCTCCGTCCTCTATTACATGTCGTTTAAGGTTAATTTGAGTAGATTAAGGTGAAATTAATGCTAGCGATTGAACAAATTTAATGAATGGTGATTGATGTTTTTATAAAAAAATTCGTGCAAAAAGTAAAACTGGTAGATGATTACTGGTGAGAAATGTATTTTTTATTGAATATGATAATGAAGTGATTAATGTTTGACATTTTAAGGTAGTTGTTGACATTAAATACGCATTGTAAATTATTAAGTGACAAATAAAAATAGACAAAAAAATCTGACTTGTAAAAAAGTACAGAGAGGTACATGCCAGTTGTACTAAACTGGAAAGCGCGTGGATTTATTGCAGAGACTTTTCTTTCATTTTATTCTGACCCCCCTTCAGTTTAGGAGGCTATTTATTTTTTCCCGTATAGTTGCATGATGATTCAATTATGGATTTTCTCTTTTTTTTTATATACTTTTGAAAATTAAACCCAATTTCTCACCAAGAAAAAAAAACCCTAAAAACTCATGTCACTTCAATTTAAAAATAATATCACAATTGATATTTAGTAAATTGAGCAGTGGTAGTATTAAATACATATCCATCCCTCCTCTTTTCGTATCATTCAAATAAATTTAATTCAATTTTTTTACTTGCGCATAATAAAATCGAGATAAATTAGTTTTACTGATTTTATATTAGTAAATATTGAAAAAATAGTCTCTTACAAAACTAAGAAAATAAAGGAGAAAACCAAATGTATTAATTTGAAGATTGTTACTTTTACTATTTAAGTCAAATTTTTATTTGGCAAAAACAAAGTATTGGGTATATTTGACAAGTTCTAATAATGAAATTATCAGAATAATTTTAAAATTACAAATTGGGTACACAATAACATAATTTATCTACTAATCAAGCAGGTTTCCACTGTTAGATCTGTTACGTATCATCCATCAATAAAATAATTAAAAAAAAATAAAAATCAAGCACTCACATTAAAGACACTATTTAATTGTAAGGAAAAACCCCAAAAGGGGTCTTGAACTATCCCCGCTTATTCAATTGTCGTTCGAACTACCATGATTTCCAAAAGGGTGCAATAAAAAATTGGACTGATTTTCAATGATGCTTTAGATCAGTTTGTTTGACCATTTAAATATAATTTATCTTACTAAATTTGTTGAGAATTATTGATGATTGAGTATGAAAATACGTCGTTTTTTTATGTGTGCAAAATAATATTATTTATTTTGATAACCAAATGACGTATTTTTCGCACAAAAGTCTAAATCTTATAATAATATTAGTTTAGAAATATAATGATAAATTTTATTTTAGAAAAGTAGTTCAATTTTTTTTTCATCGCACCCTTTTCAAAAATCGTTATAGTTTGGACCGTGATTAGGTAAGTAGTGTTAGTTCAGAAACCTTTTTGGGTTTTATCCCTTCATTGTATGCCAAATGTTGTTGTTGTTGTTGTTCTCTATGCTGTGTTTGGTTTGAGAAAAGTTGGAGAAAAAGAAAAATATGAGAGAATGAATTCTCCTTAAAATTCATCTTATTTTCTCCTTGTTTGATTTGGAGTGAAATTTTTTGTAGAAAGTAGTAAAACATTCTTTAAATTAAACAAATTTTTCATCTAACTTTCCGTTTAATTTTTCATCCATAATTCTTACTAAACCAAACAAATGATTTCTTCTCATTTTCTCTCAAATTTTCCTTTTACTCACAGTTTTCCTAAACCAAACTCAGTCTAAAGGTATTTGTGGAGGAACTGTTATAGGGTATTAGTTTCTGTTTGACAAATCATTTACCCAAAAATAGTGATTTTCAGACTGATCAACGTAATTTTGAATCTGAAATCTTATATGAAAATTGTTGATGACTTGGATGTGTGGATTCGAATTATCATCTTACATGTGTGTTGGAATAAAGTATGTCTTTTAATGTTACGAATGATGTCAAGTTGTCAACATGTCATCAACTGTTGTGCATGTATTGACATCCACACAAGTAATTATAGAACATCAACGTGTATTAGCTCAGCTCATCAAGAAAGACAATTTAACCCTATCTAACTATTTGTGCAATTGATTAAATTGTAAACTTTCAAACTGCATTCCTGACCCTCAGCATATCTAAACGTAAATACGGTACTAACAAGGCTTGAACTCAGAACTTTGAAATTGTTAAAAAACACTCAAAATCATTAGACCAAATTAGTTGTAACCATTTATTTACAGTGACAAACGAGCAACTAAAAAGTCTAAATATATTGACTAAATAAAAGGTTACAATCCGTGGGCTAAACTCAATAATTGAAAGATTTCATTCGATTAATTAAATTCAAAAGTATAATAATTTCAAACTATGAGTCTTTTAATCCAGGGATTAAATCATTGAGTACAATTATTGAGCACAATTATTGAGCACAATCATATTCATAATGAATCCTATTCAATTTGTAACTAGTTAGGTAACGACTACTTAAGTATGTGCGATTCTATAAATTTAGTCGCAATTAATCATTAGATAAAAATCCACAAATTATAAAATATCTGTATTAATGTATTATGATTCATAATTATAAATAAATCATGTAAAAAATTTGATATATAATGTATTATTATATAATTTCTCATCTATCTAACTTGCATAGGCTAACCCGCACGATGAATTTAGCATCAGCTAATTAGTGATATGAATTTCGGCAAATTTCATGACTACATTAATTGGAAAAAATGTAGGCATTTCATTGAGACACAATTAAATATTCTCTGATATTTTAGTCAAATTAATTATTAGAGTAAAAACATCAATATTAAATTTATTCATAATTCACTATTGATTCATTAAAATACATATTTTTATATATAATTTATCTTCATCCCATTATTTAATTTTAATTCTATTCTATATGTGTATTATATTTTAATTTTATCTCACTTGTAAAACCGCGAATTACCCTGCCAATTTGTTTGTGAAAAATTGAGAATGATAATCCAACATTTGACAAAACCACGAATGACATTTGACAGTTTGTTTAAAAAGCGAAAATGACATTTTTGATTTGCACTACGAGGTCATGCACATGTCTGCCAACATGTCAAAATGTGAATGTCATGCCCGGTTTTCGTTAAACAACCCGTCAATATCATTCACGATTTTGTCGAGTGAGATAAAATCAAAATAGAAAATCAGATAGAGTAAAATCAAAATTAAATAATTAGTGTTTGAAGTATTAAGTACTGTAAATTTATATGTCTAACCATTATGGTTCTTTTATAGTGGCAAGGTGAGATTCTTCATTCTAGAATCCTAGGTTTGATCCCCTCCGTGATTGGATTTGCAAAAAAAATAAAAAATTCTAAGTTCAATTCAAGTTCTTTCGAGACTAATGTAATAGTTATTGATATTTTTGAGGAGATTTTAATTCTAAAAATTGTTAGAAATAGCTATTCTTTTTATGTTTGTAATAAAGAAACTAGACGAGTTTAATATGTCGTGCTTCTACAATAATTGAGGTAATTACACTTAATTTTATAGACCGAATTCATTGGTTGTTCGAGTAATTGATATCCTATCTTCAGATCGTATTACAAATCCGCAAAACTCCCCCTTTTTTTTAGTCCAAAAACTATTATTTATTGAATTTGCTCGTTAAAAACCCCAATTCCATTAAACTAAAATTGAAAGAAATTTTTTCTAAAACAATAAACTTGTTAAAATTTTTTGGCGAGATGTCCCGAGTTTATTCTCCTAGCAAAATGCCTCATGTCACGGAAAAAAATGTGGAAAAGTTGATATTTGTATGTAATAATAATATAATCTCGGTGCTTGAATTTGAGGTAGTGGAGTGGCAACCATGTCTTTTTAACATGTTTATCCACTTCGGAAAAAGAACAACTAAATATTGCTAGCAATTTTAGCATAACAAATAATTAAGATTTATATATCATTTTGATAAATAATAAAAATATATATTATCTTTCTTATTATTAGGGATAAAATTTAAAAGAGATTATGAACTATCACCATTTACCTAATTGCAGTCTGAACTACCATGATTTTCAAAAAGTGCGATAGAAAAAAATTGGACTGATTTTCTAAAATAAAATTTATCATTACATTTCTAAACAAATATTATTATATGACTTAGATATGTGTGCGAAAATTACGGCGTTTGGTTATGAAAATAAATTATATCATTTTGCGCACATAAAGAAAACGACGTCTTTTGATAACCAAACGACATAATTTTTACACACAAATCTAACACTTATAATAATATTAGTTCTAAAATATAATGGTAAGTTTTATTTTAGAAAATCAATATAATTTTTTTTCATCGCACCCTTTTTGAAAATTGTGGTAGTTCTGACCGCAATTGGGTAAGCGGTGGTAGTTTAGGGTCCCATTTTTTATTTTTCTCTTTATTTGTATTATTATTTTGCACTGGGTTAAGTCGCAAATTCTTGAGTGCTCAGGGAGTAGGTGCTCTCGTCTGTGACGTTGTTTTGTTTTTGATGAAAACAACATTGTTTTATGTGTTACACATTAAACAAACCGCGCTCGGTTAGAACAACTGACGAATATAGCAACACATCAGTTGACAAAAACAATTGGTGAATATATAGTTGTAGCTTATATACTAACCAGCTGTGCGTGATGAATATAGAAACATAATTCATCAAGTGAGAAAGAAAACGAGTGATAAAATAAAAAATTACATATTTTATTAAAATTAAAATGACGTCACAGATGAAAATATCTTACTCTGGTGACACTAACAGTGATCGGGGTTAAGTTGAAGGCTTTGGATGGAGCTTGTTGTAATCATAATTTTTCAATCTCAATCAAGATCGGTCGACTCTAAACTAAACCCGGTCGTAAGATTTTCCTCGCTCGCTCGCTCAGATCCAGCCAATCCAATCCAATCATCCCACCGCGTTTGATCGGAGATTCTGCCTTTGCAACCAACCAGATCCTCCCAGATTTAGCTTCTTCCCGCTAGATTCCAGCGCCGCACTCTACTCCTAGTCTCGATCTGGACTCCGACACTCTATTTACCCCCCTGTTTATTATTCCGATTACTACTTGCTGCCCACCCTCACCCTCTTCTGCTACTCCTTGCTTCTCCACTGCTTCATCGTCATTCTCAAGCTTCAATCTTGTGCTCTTTATTTCAACTGATTTCTGTATTTAACTGCTCACTTGGATCTCGAAAGTAGAGTTTGATCGGTTGGGTTGGATATTTTGGATCCGAGCTGTTTAGCTGATTTTCGCAGACGTCTTGGGATCTTATAAGTGACTCCGCTGATCAGAGTTTTGCGGGTTCACCTCCTGGATAACTTGGACGATTTACACAGCTCTTGGGGATCTTGAATGCTCTGGGTTGAAGATGCAGCATGATCAGCGTAAAAAGGTGAAAAGATTGATTCCTTACTTTGTTTTCTGATGTTAGGTAACCATTTGAAACAATGTGGTTCTTGAGTAAAGAATTCATCTTTATTATGAGTTTCTGTAGTGGATGCCCAAAATGTTTTTCATATCTGCCACTGTTTGTTCTCTTTGTAGTTCTACTCTAATTGTTTTGAAGTTGCACCTTGTGACAATTGCGGACCGACTAACAACTTTATTTTGGTAATGCAGGCATCGGCAGAAGTTGACTTCTTCACCGAATATGGTGAGGGAAACAGGTACAAAATTGAAGAGGTTATTGGCAAAGGAAGCTATGGAGTGGTGTGCTCGGCATATGATACTCATCGCGGGGAGAAAGTCGCAATTAAAAAGATCAATGATATCTTTGAACACGTGTCCGATGCAACGCGTATTCTTCGTGAGATAAAGCTTCTTAGGCTTTTGCGTCACCCTGACATTGTAGAGATAAAGCACATCTTACTGCCTCCTTCAAGAAGAGAGTTCAAGGACATCTATGTTGTTTTTGAACTCATGGAGTCGGATCTGCATCAAGTTATCAAAGCAAATGATGACTTGACTCCAGAACATTATCAGTTCTTTTTATATCAACTTCTTCGTGGAATGAAGTACATCCACACAGGTAGTTATTTATTTTCATGATAAAAATATTTCCACTGATTAGCTTGCGGAGAGAACATGCATATCGGTCATATGACAATGGGCATGCATTCATCTTCATGCAGCAAATGTCTTCCATCGAGATCTCAAGCCGAAAAATATACTAGCAAATGCTGATTGCAAGCTGAAGGTCTGTGATTTCGGGCTTGCAAGAGTGGCATTCAATGACACACCTACTGCTATTTTCTGGACGGTATGTGTTTTGAATTTTTATTGTTTCTATCTGCATCTTATATTAGCTGCATATTTTGACTTTTCTAGAGGTCAAAGTATGTTACTTTTTTTCAGCATATAATTTTATCTGCATTTTTCAACTTTGTAGAGGCCAATGCGTGGTACTTGTTTCCAAAGTCCCATATTATCTGTAGATTTGAGTTTTTCTCTACATTTTTGTTTCAGGATTATGTTGCCACAAGATGGTATAGGGCTCCAGAATTATGTGGATCATTTTTCTCGAAAGTATGTCATCACAGTATTTACTTTCTGATGATATTTTGTGGACTGAACAGTTTCATTGTGTTTCTTCTTGGTGTCAGAAACTTATAGACTATCTGGTTTCTTGTTGAAGTTGTTTCTTAGCATAGTGTAACCATGTTCTTTATGGTATTCTCAGTATACACCTGCCATCGACATTTGGAGTATTGGGTGCATTTTTGCTGAGCTCTTAACTGGGAAGCCTTTGTTCCCTGGAAAGAATGTGGTCCATCAGTTGGACCTCATGACTGACTTGTTAGGGACTCCATCGGCGGAAGCTATTGCCAGGGTTGGTTCTACGTGATATACTTATCTTCAAGACTCTTACTCTCTTCGTAACTCATCTGTAACCCAATCTCGCTTATCAGGTTCGAAATGAGAAAGCCCGCAGATACTTAAGTAGCATGCGGAGGAAGAAACCCATTCCCTTTTCGCAGAAATTTCCTAATGCTGATCCCCTTGCACTTCGTTTGTTGGAGAGAATGCTAGCTTTTGAACCAAAAGATAGACCGACCGCTGAACAGGTTATTATGCGGTTCTGTATTTATGCCTTTTCATATTTCAATGCCCCACCATTCTAACAAAATTTAAGCTTATTTCAGGCCCTGGCAGACCCATATTTTAAGGGCTTGGCTAAGGTTGAGAGGGAACCTTCTGCTCAACCAGTGACAAAAATGGAATTCGAATTTGAAAGACGAAGGATTACCAAAGATGATGTACGTGAGTTGATCTACCGAGAAATACTAGAGTACCATCCCAAGATGTTAAAAGAATTCATGGAGGGGTCGGAGCCAACTGGATTTATGTATCCAAGGTATAGATCATGAACATCGGAATTAATCGCAATTTTAACTTCTACGTCGACCAAGAATTGATTCTTGAAAAGTTACAGATTTTTAAGTGATTTTCTTTGATGTCTACTAAGAATCTTATCTTGGAAAGCTTAAATTCTAACTACCTTTCTTAAATATTGATTTCAACATTGATAGCCAGTCATGTGTATTTGTAGAAGGATGTTTTGTACCGCCTGTAATTGTTTGGCTCTTACATCTGTCATCTAAACAACAATGACAGTTACGCCTAGCTAGTCTTTGGGACAATCTGATTAACTGAGTACTGATTGTCATTTAAATCTGTAGATCATTTGATATACTTCACATTTGAAAAATGGATTTTATAATTAGTTTTCTGGTGGATTGGTGGATGAATGACTATGTTTACAATCGGTGGTCAATTTTTGTATTGACTGTATGTAATTTGTGTTGACAGTGCTGTAGACCATTTTAAAAAGCAATTTGCTTACCTTGAAGAACACTATGGAAATGGCACAACAGGTGCTCCACTAGACCGGCAACACGCTTCATTACCCAGGTAATATTTCCAGCTAACCTTTGAAGTGTTTTTGCTCTTTAATTCTACATTCTTTGGCTTGAACATTTCTCTACATATGTGTCATGTAGCCATTAGGGTTGTGGCCTGGTGGGTTCAGGATCTGAGGTGATACCCGATAGAATTCTGAACTCCATGGTTCGAATCCACTGATGGTTGGGTGCGTGAGTTTTAAAAATGTGTCATGCAATTTCTGTGTCAGACTAACTGTACTGATGTAGTCTGTATATGAATGCAGGCAATGTGTTGTATATTCTGACAAATCTTCACATAGCATGGCTAATACTACTGAAGATCTTTCTAAATGTTCTATCAAAGAAGCTGAAAGGCCGATAATGGATAGGAACCCTGGGCTGCCCATGTCTAGGCTCCCTCAGCAAGTACCACATGATGTTCCAGGTTTGATTCGTTCCATAATTACCTACAGTTTGAGTTGCACTTGCATTTGCTCACAGAATGAGGATAACTATCATTGGTCATTGCATTATTTTGTCGACCTAAAACTTTGAATATTGGCTTTCTGCATTCCATTATCAGTCTGTAATTGACATCCTGGACGGTCAAACATACATAGCTTAGAAGTGTCTTGGGCATTTGTTATTTTCAATTGGGATGCTACTGTAAAATAGCTTTTCTGCACGAGCACAATCATGTTAATGATTGGTCGCAACCATCATTTGCAGGTGCTTTTGCCAGGCCCGGAAAAGCCATTGGATCTGTACTACGTTATGGAAACTGTGGAGCAGCTGCTGCATCAGAAGCTGTTGATCAGCGAAGGATGGTGCGAAACTCTTCAGCACAGTCTCAATATATCCCTGCAGATGGCTCCTACCCTAGGAGGAACCCAGGCATCAGAAGTGAAAGGGGAGATGATGAGGGAGTCGAAAGCTCTAAGGGAATGCAGCACAAACCTCACTACCTGGCCAGAAAAATGGCAGCAGCAGCTGCTGCTGCTCAAGGTGGCTCTGGACACCAATGGTACTGATACGTTCATCCAACAGTGATTCTCCATCCAGCGCCCATTGCCAGTTCTCAACTCCCGAATTCATCAACCAAATGATGCCCACAACTTTGTAACTTGTAACCCTGTTTAGTACACTACACAGCAACTGGTTCCTGGATGATGATACGTAGCGGAAAAAGCGGAAATACAGGCAAGAAGTGTCGGGACCTTCCCAATCATCTTGTCACCGGCTTCCAGTTCCATCAATAAACATTTACATTGCGACCATCATTAAGTTACTGTGATGCTATTTTTACTTGATTTTTTATTTAATTTTTGATAGTAAGTAGTGTCTTAAATAATGCTAGAGGTTGGTTATGTAAAAATTTGTACGACGAATTACTCAGATGACTATTTAAAATGAAAGCTATATATTTTATATTTTAAATTATATTACAAAAATATATACCTAAGGGCGGTGTATTAACTTCTTTTATAGTGTGTTTGGTTCAGGAAATATTTGGTTGAAATGAAAATGATTGAGAAGGCAAATTTTCTATTGCATCCATTTCATTTTCTTTTGTTTTCTTACGGATAGAAAATTTATAGGAAAATGTTCAAATACTTTTATACAGTTAAAATTTTTCATCTTATTTTTCATTTCATTATCCCACCCATAACTTTCTCTAAATCAAATAATGCATTTCTACTAAATTTTTCTTAAACCAAACACGACCTTGGTGAGTAGATGGCGCTAGAAGATGCAAGTGTTTGCCTTTTTAGAATACCGAATCAAAGCACCTAAAAAGGGAACTAAATGTCTAAATAATCACCAAGCCACCCGTGCTGAGCCTGATCAATACTAACAAGTTTTAAGAAATTTATCTTATAATTGCAGTTGCCAATTTGCCACTATAAAAGTCAGGCAGAACAAAAATCTTAACTCACAGACATTTACACCAGAATAAGATCTAATGCCACGCTGCAACTTGTTGCACGACCCACAACAATGTCATTTCATTTGTTTGCAAGCTACTCAGTTGAAATTACATGTCAAAATGATGTCGTTTTAGATTGAGTAGCCTACAAACAAATGACATGAACGTCATTTTGGACCGCGCAACAAATTGTAACGCAACACTAGATCCGGTTCCAATATAATATTGCTCCTAAAGCTGTGTTTGTTGGGAAAATGTGTGGAAAAAGAAAATTTAAGGCACACTACGTGAAGAAGAGCTATATACGGTGTTTATTTTGGGCCTATACGACGTTCTGTAAACATCATATACGCATTCGTCGTATAAAGTCGAAGATTCTAAATGCCGTCTATCTTCCTCACATATCAGACATCCTTTGTATCCCTTGACATTGTAACTAGATAGATTGTCGTAAGCAAGAAAGTAATTAATCGTGCAGAACAACATGACTTGCAACGTAAATGTATCTTCTTTGCGTGTATCGTACATCTGAACTCACATCTCCCATAACATCTTCAAATCTTCTATTAAAGGAGTTAGGTACACATTGATGTCGTTACCGGTCTATCTGGGGCCAAATATCATGAGAGTCAGCATCATATACTTTCTTTTCATTCACAATGACGGAGAGAGATTGTAAATCATGATAAGGACCGACCAAGTGTTGTGTCTGCTGCTCATATTTCCAACTGGATTCATACCATCAGTACTTAATGATAATCTCAGATTTCTTGGATCGTTACCGAATTCAGGATATCGAACGTCAAACTGCTTCCACTGATTTGAATCTGCCGGGTGACACTTATTTACATCTTCAACTCTCTTCTATGAGTGCCAAACCAGCAACTTTGATTCTTCTAAATTTGTGAACATTCGTTTGAATCTAGAAATCAACGGAAGATGCCATAAGACCTTCATAGGTCCACATTCCACATTCTCCCCGTTCACAATTTTCTACTTGTGTCGTAATGCATCGCACTTTGGACACTCTGTCATAGCCTCATACGCACCTCTGTAAAACACACAATCATTTGAGCACGCATTTATCTTCTTGTACTCAATACCCATTTGACAAAGTATTTTCTTCGCACTATAAGTTTGTTTAAGGAGCTCATTTGGTTCCGGAAGCATCTCACCGAGGAGTAACAAGAGACCAGGAAATATTTATCACTCCAACCGGCTTTCAGATTGTACACCTTCAGCACTTCGGATTATTTACTAAAACGTGTGCATCCCGGATACAGAGGAGTGTCCGCATCCGTTCTTGACTGCTTCAAATAATTCAGGATTTTCTTCATTTTTCCCAACTAGGAGATCATTCAGCATGTACTAAAATCATTATCACCATATATGTCATCAACGCTTTCCTCATTATTATCAGCTTCTACACGTTGAGATTCGTTGAATGGTTCACTGTGTAAGTACCATACAGTGTAGGATGCATTAATATCGTAAAGGCAAAAATGACGTTCTAGTTCCGCGATAACGACCATCCTTCCATTCCCGCATTTTACACAAGGACAACGAATCTCATTCATCTCTTGCTTCTCGCAATATGATTTTGCAAACTCACAGAACTCTCGTAATCTGGCGTTGTATTCTCGGCTGAATCGACTTGCTTTGAACGAAATTCTATTCATTCTTTGTACCTGAAAATAAATAAATAAATTAGTATGTGTATATAATAAAAATAATAAAACTAATATGGTTCATTTATGAATTCACACATACACTTTTTAATGATGACTGGCCACACCAGAAACTGAATTGTAACTTGTACTTATTGTAAAATCAACGTCACCCCCCCGCCCCCAACACACACAGTCAGTCAGTGAAGGTAAAATAAAACAACGTTTATTCCCCATAAATGCCGTATATAGTATGAAACATATATGACGATTATGGATATAAAACGTCATATATAATCAATAGTATTTATACGGCGTTTAAAGAAACTAAACGCCGTATATATTTACAATAATATACTGCGTTTATGTGGAATAAACACTATTTTTAACTATATATGACATATATATTTCATAGTATATACGACATTTATGTGTACAAAACGCTGTATAAAATATATAGAACGTTTTTAGTCAAGAAACGACCCAAAATGGTGTACCTCTACACTTTCGACCAATGTTCTAAAAAGCTCTAGACGGTGTTTGGCGGTGAGCACAACGCCTAGCGATTAATCGGCTAGGCGGGGATTAATCGAAATGATTAATAAGACAGTTAATCGGAGTTATATATATTAATAATTTTAATAATTAATTATAAACATATGTGTTCAAAAAATATTATTTTAATAAAAAATTAGGTCTTGAACAATTAATTGGCTAGGCGGCTAGACGGAACGTTTCAATACCGCCTAGCGATTAATCGGTCTAGAACGGAGATTTTTAGAACACTGTTTTCGACTATATATGATGTTTTTAACTAGAAAATGTTGTATATAGTGTAAACACCGTATAAAATTAGTAATTGAAATGCCGTATTAAAATAATAATGTGGTAGTGGTGGATGAAATATACTGTTTGGTTTAAAAAAAAATTAAGAGAAGGAAAATAGAAAGAAAATTTTACCAAGACAAAGATTTTATGATTTTTCTCATAAATTTTCCACATCTAACCAAATAAAAAAAATAAATTGGAATTCATGGAGAATTCACTTATCCTATCATTTTCTTTTCTCAACCAAACACAACATAAAAGACATAAAAGATATATTTTATTCATATGAATTAGGGATGATAATTATGACCACCCTGATACATTTAGTCTTCTAATTTATTTGAAGTGTGATATTCTTAAACTAAATGGTAAAAATTACTAGGTGTAAAAAGAGAGAATTCTCCTTCATTTATGTGAGATGGACGACTAGTGTATAAAATGACATATTATCACATTTATCATTAATCTATCAATATGTGTCTAACACGTGATAATAGCTACCGTGATAAAAGGTAAGAGTACAAATAACACTGTTGTTATAGTGTTATACAAATAAAATTTATACTCTTAATCACATAAGATTAAAGTTTTTCCGCACCTCAGTAAGAGAGGGTTGAATCAACAGTAAAATAAAATTTATATTGGTAAGACCAACTCAAACATAAGAAGTAGGTTTGTCTAAGTGTTATAGTTCTAGTTACTAGTTAATTAGTTTTTGAACATAACTCAGGAGTTGTTTATATGTGATAGAGTGGTCCAAGGATATCATTTCTTCTAGGTATCATGCATATAACTACTATGATCTAAATAGAGACTATTTCATATTCATGTCAGATGGACGTGCCAGCTAATTTAGGTACTTAACACAAATGATATGTTTAGCATAGATCTAAAATAACACTTATGTCACTTTCTGTTTATATCTGAATCTAAGCATAATCTTAAAATAACATACATATATATTAGAAATTCAATGACATATGTTGGCTAACTTGAATCATATAGTCGATCGCCTAGCAAGCTTATCCTATCCTTGCCAAGTTGATAATGCAATTCTCACAAGAACTATGAGTTCTCATGTTGCTCATATAAGGTGGACATGTGGTATACAGAGGTGGAAGACAGTGAACATGGCAATGAGGTACGAATTTAACTTTGAATCAGGTGTGTATTCCAAATAGCTATGTCTAATGACCCTTGGACCAGATTTTAGTACTCACTCATGGTCACAAGATAATCCATGATGAGTAGACAAACTCGCCACAAAGAAAACCACTAAAATTATAAAAAATACAAAAAATACGCTCCAAGTGTTTTAAAGAGAGGAGCTCTCTAGGATGGTTTATGGCCAACGACTTTTTCTCAACAACTAGTGAAAACTTCCTTGATAGTGTAGGAAATGAGAAAAAAAAGATGAGATTCGATGTCCATTGAAGGAGGGGAGAAATCTCTTGGAATCTTCCATTGAATGTCTTCCCGTAATGCATAATAGATCGAGTATATAATAGGCAAAATACGCTACTCGACTGAGTATATCTACTGAACTAAGTACTACTATGAGTAAATCTCATACTCAGCAGAGTAAACCATGAAAAAATCTGGTACTCGATAGAGTAAGGGCATTACATGCCTTACTCGCCGAATAGAATCCTTTTGAATTAGGATACTCGACCGAATAAGGTGTGACAAATACACCTACTCGACCGAGTAGAATTTCCTCATGAAATCTACTCAGGCTTGTATGGTTTGAGTTCACTTAGAATGTGCCTCTAGTCTTATACTCGGTTTAAGTAGAATTCTCCTCCTCTCGAACCGTCATGGGTCAACTTATATCTTTATGTCACGGTCACTTAGCTACTACATTCTTAGGATGAAGTGACCTAAGTTGCTTTCATCGGCCTACAAAAGATTTTGAAAACGTCAAACTTTATTTTTTATGATCTCTTCTTTCATTGCATCCCCCGATCATGATTATTGTATCAAAGAATTTGTTCAGTCGAGAGTTTGAAAACGGTAGCTGTCATGTCATATGAGTTTGCTAGAAAAGGCAAGAACAAAATTCGAGGATGTTATCCGAAATGCATGGCGACTCCAACGATGAATGATAGGAGTTCTGACGAGTTAACTTATCTGAGTCAACTTGCTTGAGTTAGTCGGTCAACTCAGATGAGTTCCTGGTATTATCTAGATTTTTTCATTAAGAATTTAAAAAAATGACTCAAAATGTTCCAGAAAAATTACAATAATTCTATAATTATTTTAATATTAATAATCTTTAAATCAATTTCATAAACAAGCTTTGATACCACTGTAAGGGAATCATACATACATGTCACATTAATTTTTTGTACCACGAGACACATGTCTTGATATTGAAGACATGCTATTAAATTAATAACATAATTATATCTTAAAAAATTCTAAGATTGATGCATTTTTTTTAGAATCCGGTGAGTTATAAGCCGCGTGCCTATCTGTATCTATATGCATGAATTAGATCTGCATTGCTGAGTACTAGCACCGTCAGAAAGCATCGGTAAACCCTATGCATTACGTGTATAGTAACGTAGAATGAATTATTACGTTCTTCATTTATAATAATGAGGACAAATTAAATTTTAAGCTCATTTGCCCATTTGAAGAAGATGCGCATTATTCAAACAATATTTTGGTTAAGTCCAACTTAGTAATATAGCCATGACTATGTGTGATCCTATGAATCTATTCATAATTAGCCGTGGGCCAAGATCAGTTTAGTCCTACAATCATAAGTGGTCCCTAATACAACAATATAAATCTTAAAATAAATAACGGGTTGTTCCATTTAAGATAACTAAAAACCTTAGTCACTATGAGTTTGTATAATTAATTTGATGGGCAAATACCAAAATATTCATCCCCTTTGATCTTCTCCTTTTGAACTAAAAGTCGCTTCGTTTTTTAAGTCTCTTCTTCATCAAGGAACCTCCCCACTTCTGTGTTGACAGAAGAAAGTAATATATCTAACTTCAGTATAACAATGTGGTCATGGTAATGGAAAAGTAATCTATGTTTTAGAACCAGGAGAATCATATTCTTTTGGAGCTTGTTTAAACTCTGAAAAAGGCACCAAACCCCCACCCCAAACCCTCCAGTTAGATTCATGTTTTAATCCAATTGATGTCACCCATGTTCAAATCTGTAACCAAATGGGTCATGTGGTAACCAATACCACCACCAACTCAATTATTCCATGGGGATATGAAGAAGTAATGTTGATAGCAACAAAAGTGCGTTTAGTACTAGTGTCGCCACAATAATTATGTTGAAGTACATGTGATGATAATAGTAAAGATATGGTGAAAAACAGTAATAATAACAATAATGGAGCTAGTGAACAAAAAAGTATTATTAAATAGGATTTTTATCCGAAGTTGTCAAACCAAGACAAATTTTTTTTCTCACCAACCATGATTTGATACGTGTAAATTAAATATTTAGTAAAAAAATTATTATATTAATGGGATACATATCAAATTTCTATTGGTTATTAAATAAGAAAACCACTCATATTTTTATAAAACCACCATTGTTTTCTCAATACCGTCATTGTTTTTTATGGCAGCATCCTAGCTTGGCTGCTTAAGATCAAAGTCCTATTAAATAAACATAACCATAAATGGCGAGACAGTCAAATTATAACGGTGTTGTGACAACTGATGTTCTATTGATTCTAATGACGATCACGATGTTATGAAAGAGCAATCGGCAACCATCCAACTTTTACATCTAGCATGATTCATTTAATATGTACGAGTTGGGAGGGAAATATACTAGGCGAGACATTTTGTACTCATAGATGCAATTAAAGTGTTGATGTAGATATCAAATGAGGCAAAAGTATGAATCACTTGGGATCAAAGTACTCCAACGAATTATAAAAGAGAGCAAAATATTTGAGAAATTATATTTTTCTTTTATGGAATATCCTACCTAGAAATTTTAAGCATACCAACACACGGATATTCATTAATTAGTATTGTTTATATAACCCGCTCCACGAGCTTTTCAAGCATTGGGTCTATGCAACTTTTAGACTTTAGAAATCTATCGAGGATTATAAAGCATGGTCCTAGACCAACAAGAGACATGTGTGAAACATGTCTTTAAGTGTCGGTAGATGTCTATAGTACACGTGGATGACGCTTCGTCGAATGGCTGCTGATAAGGGCAATATGCTGTTGTTACTGATGAATTAGGTACATCTATATATTGTTGCAATTAAAAGATTATTAAAAGTTGAGTATATCTGGAAACAAATACGAAGACAGAGTAATTTGATAACAAGCTATCAAGAAAATGGGAAAAATTGAAAAAAAAAATCACCCTTAAAATAAAACTATCTCAAATGCATCGAACAGACCAAAAATAACAAATGAGTCAATCAACATGGTTGTCATCATGGGTCTTCTCTCATTTGAAAACTCAGATTAGATTTGGCCAAAGGAGGACAACAATAGGTGTTTTTTTTTTTTCAAATTTTGATTCTTAATCAGCTTTTGGCGCAAGAGGAGTGAGAAAGATCAAACATCCTCAACAAACATGTTGAATTGAAAGGAGTGTTGCATGTGTGTTATGGCCAACTAATTGAGATTTCGAAGCAGTAATGATTCAGACTAATGTGATGTGATGTTGGTAAAAGTAAGGACTCAAATTCAAATCAATCTAAACAAATCAGATAGGTAATTCCCTAATTTGGATATGATCGAACCGGTTTAGACAGTTTAATATAAAATTAACTTATTTATAATTTTTTTAATAAAAATGTGAAACTAGTCTATTCTGATCTAGAACAGAACTTTTCAAATTTGGACGAAACCAAAATCCTAAAAAATTTAGAGAAAAAAAGACGAATTCAGTATTAATGATATAATTTGACTCATTTCAATCTCATTACAACTCATTTAGAATCCATAACCGGTACAAAGAAGTCGAGAAATAGCCAAAAAAACATGATTTTGAACTATATCAATTAATTAGACAATGATAATTATAAATTAAAATTTATTTAACAACATTAATTATATTATTGATTTTCTTCTGCCAAGAAAAATATTTCTGACTCACTTTCATTCCTTCGCTCCATTCCATAAAGCACATGAACTTGGATTTTAGGCAATGTTTCCGAGTAAAAGTTTAGAAGAATAGAAATGATTTGGGTAAAAAATTCACTTAAATGTTGATTGTTCCCGAATTCTAGTAGAGTAAAAAGAAAGTATTTGGAAGGAACAAATCCGTCCTTCTCAAATCCTTGCCATTTTGGAGGATTTGAGTGGATTTGAAAGTAATTGAGCTAAAAATATCATTTTATCCCTTTATATTTTTTTAGTTTTAATTATCATAAAATTTAAATATATAAACATTAATTTTTATTCTCATTTCCTTTCTCTCATCAAAATACACATTTTTTTTATTCTCTTCTCATTTCTTCCAAATTTATCTACACTAAAATCCATTTCTATTTCCTCTCAATTCAAATTCTTTCTTCTCGTGTTAACAAAAAAATATTTGATATGAAAAAAGCCAAAAAAAAAAAAAAATCTGATGCAAGTTTGGTAAAACATATAGTATAAAAATATATTATTTTTTGCCAAACATGTAGTAATACCATCTAATAGTGAAAATAAAAGTTAAGACGGATTTGAAAATCAAACTCACGAACCTAACCTTGCTAGGGTTGGAAGGAGCCTGAGAATCCGAGCGATGCCCTTTCGACGACTATGCTTCTCCCTAGCCCGCTCCGCCATCAACCTGCCAGCACTCCACAAAGCCGCCGTCCCCAAACTCAACCCCGCTCTCCATCTCCGCCGGCCTAAACACACCTCCACCGCCGCCCGGATGAGTAGACACCCATCGGTCCCTATTCCAGCTTTGGAGAAGGCTGACCGAGTTGAGCTGCTCCGGGCCCTCGAAGCCTCCTTGAAGTGCAGCTTCAGTACCGAGCCGATCGTCCCGCCGCCCAGCCCTCTGATCCTTGTGATAAGCGGGCCCAGTGGGGTCGGCAAGGACGCAGTGATTAGGAAATTGCAGGAATTTCGTCAAGACGTTCACTTTGTGGTTACGGCCACCACTCGCCCAATGAGGCCTGGAGAAGTGGAAGGTAAAGATTACTACTTTGTGAAGAAGGAAGAGTTTTTGGACATGATTGAGAAGAATGAGCTGTTGGAGTACGCTTTGGTTTATGGGGATTATAAGGGGATACCCAAGCGCCAGATTCGCGAGTTCATGTCCAAAGGGTGTGATATTGTGCTGAGAGTGGATGTGCAGGGTGCTGCCACTTTGAAGAGGATTTTGGGGGATTCAGCTGTTTTTATATTTTTGGTGGCGGAGAATGAGTTGGAGTTGGTGAATAGGTTGGTCGAGAGGAAGACGGAGACCAAGGAGACATTGCAGGTGAGGATTGCTACAGCTAGGGAGGAGGTGAAGTGCATTAGGGATTTTGATTATGTTGTGGTTAATGCACAAGGGAAGCTTGAAAATGCTACGCGGATGGTTGAGGCTATCATTGATGCTGAAAAGGCAAGAGTGCGGCAAAGGACTGCTTCCATTTAGCCTTTTAGGTATGGTTCTGGTTTGAAATGTGTTTTTTTTTTGGAAGAAAAAAGTTTTGTTTCCTTCAAAGTAGAGAGTTAAAAAAACACTGAGGGAGATAGTGGGGAATGGCACCTAGCCTCACTCCGAACAACACAGTATTCAATCAAAAACCAAACAAAACACAGAAAATCAGCAATAAGACTTCATTACATCCCAAACTTGTTCTGCATTACTCTGCACATCCTGTTCCTAGAATTTTTTTGAACCCATCTTATATTCATCCATTGCTGAAAGCTCTGCATACTCTGATCTGTATCACACCCTTTCCCTGAAAAAAATGCAACTAAACCATATTTCATACACTACAGCAGCAATTGCAACTTCTAGATATCTGATCTCCTTGCCAAAACAAAATTGTCCAACCAATTATCAATTGTAACTGAACAACTGTTCAGATGCAGCCAGCTCATTGTTCTGCACAAGATAATTTTGCTAAATTCGCGGTTAAGAACAGACGATAATGATTTTCATTTGCATTCTTACGTGAGCCAAATCATATCTCTATAGATACCTGCATTTTAATCAGCGTATGTTTAGTTGGTAGTCATTTTAAAACCACCAGCCATAACACAACTAATTTTGGGAACATTTAAGTTCTGCCAAACCACCTCAGCCCACTTTTTTCTCTCATCCCATCCAGTTAGTTGCTTATATATCTCCCTACTTGGATTTTTTCGTCCACTCATTAGCCTCACCTTGCAAGTTATGCAGAATATTTAATACCTTTTCCCACCACCAGTCATCATTCATCTTGCTCTCAACATCCCAAGCATCACTGCTTTTTCCTAACTTCTCCTGCTTCAGCCACCTCGCCCAAAGTGACAGTTCCTCAATGCAATACATCAATTTTTTTACTGTAAGTTCTTAATTCCTGCTTAGTATCTCCTTCAACTCCAAACCCTCATTTTTAGAGGCTTGTTATGTGGTCAGATTGGTGGCATAGGGTGCTGGATTGAACTGTATATTTGCTTGTCACGTGTTAGAATAGCGCAAGAGGATATTGAATAGAACAACAAATGAGAATAAAAGAAGACACTAGAATTATGTGTTTCAGACGTAATAACCTACATCCACGGCAAAGGCGAGGATCTTATCACTTCATGAAAGAGAATACAAGAGAACTTTTAACTTTCTAATCAACCATGACTAGATTTATATAGGTGACAACGAAACCCTAAGATAATTAGGACTTTCTAATCCTATTAAAGGTAGAATTTTTAAACTATTAGAAAACTCTAATTAAACAGAGTATTCAAAAACTCGAAACTTCCATGATAATGATGAAAGACATAACTCAACAAATTTCGACCTGACTTGCATCATGCCAACTTCAAAAGACCTTTTTCAATCGGCTGGTGACTGATGAAACTGTGAATAGTAGCAGAAGTTAAGAGACTGGATGAGCTCGGAGTATTTTGCTCTTGATCGTGAAAGAAAAGAAATTAGAGCCACAAATAAAGATACTTTAACTTTGTTGCTTATGCTTTGATAGTTTATAAGGAGAAGGGGAGCCATCAACCTATTAAATGCTCCGAGTCTGCTCAATGGTCAGTCGCTATGACCGAAGGGATTAAATATCTTCATAAGAAACAAATCTAGGAGTTGGTACCTTTACCTCAAGGTAAACGGTCAGTTGGTTGTTAGTGTATTTTCAAGAAAATATGTGTTGTCAGTTGCTATCGCTGAAGAGATTGAATCTCTTCATAAGAAACAAATCTGGGAGCAGGCATTTTTATCTCAAGGTAAATGGACGGTTGGTTGCAAGTGGATCTTTAAAAAAAATAAAGAAGTTTTAGGTGTTGAAGTTGCTAGATGCAAGGCACATTTGGTGGCTAAGGGGTATAGCCGGAAAGAGGAAGTTCACTTCAATGAGGTATTTTCTCCAGTTGTACAATAAACTTCCGCATGTGTTTTATTTGCAATGAGTGCCTTGTATAATTTGGTGTTGGAGCAGCTAGACGTCAAGACAGCTTTCTTACATGGTGAATTAGATGAAACCATTTACATGTATCAACCGAAGGGGTTTCACGTTGAAGGAGAAGAAAATCATAATTGCAGGTTAAAAAAGTCTCTATACGGGCTAAAGCAGTCTCCTAGAGTGTGGTACGAGCGTTTTGATTCCGTCATAGCTAGTCATGAGCATTTGAAGAGTATTTATGATAGTTGTGTGTATCACAAAAAGCTTCAAGATGGCTCATTTGTGTATTTGTTGCTCTATGCTGATGAAATGCTCATTGCATCAAAAAGCATGTACTAGATCAACAAGTTAAAGAAAGAAATCAACAGTGAATTTGAGATGAACGATCTAGGAGCAGCTAAAAAATTCTTAGTGTGAAGATTTTCAGAGACAGATAAACCAGTACTTTATATTTTTCTTAAATAAGATAAATTGAGTAACTCTCGCAACGTTTTAATATGCAGACTTGCAAGCCAGTTGTTACACCATAAGTAGTGCATTTCAAACTTTCAGCTGTGTTGTCGCCTCAGAATGAAGTGAAAAAGGAACTGATGAGTTATGTTACATATTAGAATTCGGTTGGCAGCATCATGTATGCTATGGTATGCACTCATCCTGGTATTTCACAGGCAGTTAGTGTCGTAAGTAAGTATATCGCTCATCTAGGTAAAGTGCATTGACATCTCAGGTTTTTGAAAAGAACTGCTAATTTTTGTTTGATGATCGGAGGAGGCAGTAAATCATTTTCTGCACTTGTTCATTATGTGGATTCTGACTTTGTGGTGATCTTGACAAAAGAAGATCGTTGACGGGCTATATCTTTACACTCGGTGGGTTTGTTGTTTCTTGGATTGGCGATTTTACAATCGGCATTTGCTTTTTTACTACAAAGGCAAACTACACGGCAGCGGCAGAAGTATTTAAAGAAACTCTTTAGTTTAAGAGCTTTGTTGGTGATCTTAGTTCTACAGTTGTATTTTGTGATAAATAAAGTGTCGTACATCTGACAAAAAATCAGATGTTTCATGAGAAGATCAAACACATTGATGTCAATATCATGTCTTAAGATATGCAGTCTCGAAGAGTGCAGTTAAAGGGGAGAAGATTTTGAGAATCCAACATACATGTCGACAAAGTCAATTTCTCTTAATAAGTTCAAGCATTGTTTGGATTTGATCACCATTCAGAAAATCAGGTTGCCCGCATAGCTGATTGACAAAGACGTGGAGAAGAATGTTTTGAAGTTGGCACGATGCAAGACATAATAACTTAACATCACGAATGCAGTAGACTGATAGGAAATTTGTAGGACTCAGTTAGGAATTATGTCAGATAATTGCTGGTTCTCATGGCACTGAATCCCAGGCAGTACAATATTATATATTGTTTTGTTTTCTCAGAACTGAACTGCATATAGTGCTTTATATTCTGTACTGTTGGTGGATATTCTGAGCTTTACTTTGGTAGTGATAGCGAGAGCCCACTCTTACATATGAGATGATGATTCTGGGTATTAGACATGCCGTGTTACATATTTGGGTTCTTTATATTACCAGCTTAATCAATTTTGTTTATATATGTCCATGGAAAGTATGGTGTTTGGCAATGTAAGCACGTTGTTTAACTTTTGTTGAGTACATGTCTCCACATTTACACATTTTGAAAAACATGGTTCCCTGTTGGTGCTGCTTGCGCCACTGATACTCATCTCATCCCGCTCATAAGAAATGAACTTGTTACTGACTATAAATCGGACTGTGTGCAGGTACAACACCTCCAAGTTGAGTCTCTCTATATTAGCTGTTACGGAGATTTTGCAGCCAGCCAGATGGTCTCACCAGCCCGGGCTTGATTCCTCCAATTCCCGTGTCACTTTGACAAAAGAAATGATACCAGCAGAAAAACATTTGTAACAGGCACCTGGTGGCTGGTGCTGATTTTTCAAGTTTGTTCGGAGGTTCATGGTCCATTTCTACTGTTAATTTAAACACAAGACGCCCTTCTCGCTCCATTTTATACTTGTAGATCCTGACGTTAGATACACTTGTACATCCCAGTGTAGATAGGGGTAGCCGAAAATCTCAATCGGTCTTCCCACTGAGACTTCTGGTATACATTGAAATGAAGTCTTTTGTGCCTTTAATTTACGGTAGCCAAATCAGTCACGGTACAGGTGCAGAAACTTCAAGTTTCAGCGTAGAAGCCAAACTCTATAAGCAAGAGAAAAAGGAAAAATTTGCTCATCATTGCAAACTTGAGAAGTGTGGAATGCAAACATGAAGAAGCCATCAATTATACCCTCAAAGCTACAAAGCCACCTCTTCTTTACAGTTAAAAAGGTGGCCTCATTCCCCCAGGCAGTTAAAGATGGCGCCAAATCATTCTTCCGGCTAACCAATCAGTGGCTTCCACTTGTTGGAGAGCCACCCAGATTGCCAACGTCAGCATTCATCAGCAGAAAACAAGGGTAGATTAAAGACGTAGGGATGCGGTTTCAAAATGATTATGAGTCATCTGTTTGTCAAACCCATTTCTTGAAGCTACAGCCGACGCAGCTGAGCTGACGATAGCATAACTATATGCACTAATCTATTTTATTTATCATCTAATACAGGCATTCCTTATCCACTATCGTACAACAACGTGGTACTAGTTATATACGGTAAACTTATGTTTAACGTGATTCGATTTCTGAAACAGACAGCTCCACTCGTGCCCTATGGATCTGGAACTTCTTTTATTTGATTTTGGATTTGACCGCTGAGACTAGGATGTTACCATGCTATTTCGATCTAAAATGACAATTCCACCATGCGAAAAAACATGAAAATATTAAGAGAATTTCAAAATACAGAAGCCTCAGACACCAGTTTCTTGCCTCTAAGCAACACTTTCCCGGTACTTGTTAGGCTTTATTTAGTAGACCTGATCAACACTCCAACGACAATGGAAATAATAATTGTCTGAGACACTGAAATATAATTTATTCTCTGCTGGGTTTTTTTTTTCTTTTTAGCACTCATTTACGGTAGCTTGAGGTTCAAGCTTTGACATGCAACTAAGCAGAGAAAAGAGGGCAGATGAAGAACACTTTCTGCAAGTAACAATGGAGAAGAGAAATTTAAAAAATAACAACCTTTGAAGACATGTATTTGCGATAAGATAGAAAGAAAAGCCAACTTGCCGTCCCATTTTCGGAACAAAACTCTTCTCAGCTAAACAACATAAACGTGTCCGGAAAGCTCATCTTCTACAGCTTTATAGTCCTCAGTCACAAATTTGTTCTGAATGCAAAAGTCAGAGAGAAAAAAGGAGATCCAACTTTATTACCTGGAACATCAATTCCATCAAAAGTTGAAAAAGAAAACATGGAAAATGGAAGCAATGCTGCCAATGAGTGGACCATTAGTATGCAGGTGTCCGAGCTTAAAAAGCTTAAGGAAACAAGTTCAGGGCCAACCATTTTCGCGCCACAGAGCAGTAGCATCCGGAAGCTTGAGAGCAGCAGCAACTCAGATTCAGCTTTACCGACCAGACCAGCAGCCTGTGCGCCAGAGAAGAAGCTGACTGTGTTTGCACTGCGTCTGGCTGTGCTGGAGAAGGCAGCCACAGGGCTTGGAACCTTGGGATTTATTTGGGCCACTGTTGTTCTGCTCGGCGGGTTTGCTATAACTTTAGACAAAAACGACTTCTGGCTTGTCACGATTATATTGCTGATTGAAGGGACAAGAATATTCAGCAGGAGTCATGAGCTCGAGTGGCAGCACCAAGCCACCTTGTCCGTTGCTGGGATCAATAGTTTCCGAGTCTTGAAAACTACCTCGCGCTCCATTGTTGAGCATCTGAAATTAGTTTTCAAGCCGTTTTCAGCACTGAGGAACAGAAGCCAGGAAGATGGTGATCATGCATCAGACCATAAAGATGTAAGAGACAGGTATGTTGACGGTCAGAGGATGCCCTCACGGACTTGGACGAATTCGGAAGTCCCGCTTCTGCCATATGCTCCTTGGGTTTTCATTTCAAGGAATATAAGCAGGCTTCTCTATTGGCTGCAGCTTTTATCAGCCACAGCTTGCATTGTTCTCTCAGTGATGAGGCTGATAAAGCATAACTATGGTGAAGTGCAGAAAGGTGACACCGATAGGCGAAACAGGAAGGCCGCACTGACCATATTCTACTCGCTGGCTTTGGCTGAGGCTTTGCTGTTTCTTCTAGAGAAGGCTTACTGGGAATGGAACGTGATCTACTGTAAGCTGTTGGAGAAGGTTCATAAGGAATGCGAGTTGGGGAGCTCCGGGATGGTTTCCGTAAGGAGGTTCTTTTATGATGCATACTCAAAATGTGTCAATGGAAGCATATTCGATGGGTTGAAGATGGACATGGTGACTTTCGCAGTGGATCTTTTGGAGTCTAACTCACCGGATGAGCAGCTGATTGGCGCCAGGCTGCTAAGACAGTTTGCCACTAATGAGCTGTTTTCAGATGCAACTCTGCAGAAGATAGGAATAAGTATACAAGTGATTGAGCGGCTTGTCGAGATGCTGAACTGGAAGGATCCACTAGAGGAGGAGATAAGGCGATCAGCTGCAGAAATCTTGTCAAAATTAGCTAGCAAAAAGCAAAATACACTCATGGTGGCAGGGATACCTGGTGCCATGGAATCAATCTCGTCACTGCTTCAGACAAGCCGAAACTTCACGGTCGCGGCTGATGAGGTCAGTGAGAAGAACGTCATGTTCGACCAGGATAATTATAGTTTCTGGACATTCAACCATCTGGGGCTACTGATCCTGAAGAAACTATCACGTGACCATGACAACTGTGGCAAGATTGGAAACACTAGGGGCCTGCTCCCAAAGATTATAGAGTTCACGCACGCTGAAGAGAAGCTGTTGAAGGATCCTAACGTGACACCATCACAAGTTCTGACAGTGAAACGATCCCTGCAGCTGGTGAAGATGCTGGCAAGCACCACGGGGGCAGCAGGGAAACATCTACGAAAAGAAATCTCAGAAATTGTCTTCACCATCAGCAACATTAGAGATATCTTGCGGTTTGGTGAAAGACATCCAAGTCTCCAGAGACTAGGAATTGAGATTCTGACCAGCCTCGCATTGGAAGAGGAGGCAACAGAAAAAATAGGCAGCACTGGTGGAGTCCTCAAGGAGCTGTTCATCTTGCTGTTCAAGCATGATGCCCAGCAAAACCAGAATCATGTCCGAATAGCTGCTGGAGAAGCACTGGGAATGCTGGCTTTAGATAGCAAGGCAAATTGTCAGCGGATCCTGAAACTAGGAGTGCAGGAGAATCTCGCAAAAGCATTGCAAGTGCCTCTCCTGAGAATCAGTGCAGCAAGAATTTTGCGCAACCTTTGCGCCTACGCCGGAAAAGAAAGCTACAATTCATTGTGTGGCATTACGGCCGCTGCCCCAACGGTGAGTCTCTCAACCAGAAATGAAAGTTTACAACCATTGTATATAGAACAGAATAATCAGCTATGCTAGTGATGAGTCAGAACCCAAAACTGATGTCTGTTCTGCAATTCATCCACAGGTGCTGAAGGCAATATTATCAGAGGAAAACAAACTCCAAGAAGTGATGGTGGGATTAGCAGTGCACATTTTCAAGTTCCTGAGCCTCGAAGAATCCAGCTACGTGTTTCACAGAGCTGACATAACTGAGGCTGACCTGGCCTACACTTTAGTTTGTATATTAAAGAAGCACCAATATCCACCAGTCAGAGTTCCAAGAATAAGGAGATTTGCCATAGGCTTAGCGATCTCGATGATGCAAGAAAAGGAAGAAAATATTTGCCTTTTCAGGGAATTAGGACTGAAATATGAGCTCCACAGTGTTTTGGAAACCACAGCCGAAATAGAGAACTTCAATATTTTCTCTGGGACTGTTGGATTAAGCCGCCACACCACGACCATCCACTCGCTAGTTGAGACTGCACTGAAGCTGCTTCGAGACAAGTAGAAGACAGGATATTAATTATCACTGTAAGAAGCTTTACACAAAAAAAGAACGTTATTTCTTAGTTTCTTGTGCATATAAAAACCAGTTCATCCCAAGTATTTTTGAGTTCGAATCCCCTGACGGCGTCTAGCTCTACAGGAGCCCTCATATCGGTCATCTATGTGTCGTCTCTTTGATAACGCTATGCACCAGGCTATTTGGTACTTTACTAATAAAAATAAATAAATTAAAAAACAGTTCATCTAAACGAATGAGCTGCTTTTCTTCTGTTAATTGCATGTTTCCAGCATCTTCTAATCACACCGAGGTAGTTTCTTATTCTGATCATCAGTGAGTAGATATAAAATTCCAAAAGATTTTCTTTCTTACGGAACTTGCGGGGCTTTTGTTCCTAACTGGATGTAAATAGCAACAGGTAGCATGCTCCACAGATTAATAGAACACTAAGCTTTACTGAAAACTTCCATAATTTTTGCAATAGGAACTTGAATATCAAAGTAAGTGATTTTTGAGAGTATTTAATTGAACCACACACCGTAATTGACCCTTATAATTTGGAAGGATCATGTTCGCATCTTCTGAATAATTCAGGATCCCAGCGTCAGATCAACCCATAAGTGAGATGGTCCTCAGGGTTCTGTATGACTGCCTTCAGATCAAGCTTCTGAACTAGATACACAGAAAAGGTAAAGAAAGCCAGAAGAAATCAGATGCCAGAAGAAACTTAATGAAACTCGTATCTAAATTATTCATACTTTGATCAGTTGTTTCCTGTTATTAGATGATTGATTCAGAATGACTAAAATTGTATTGATCTAAGATGAACCACTGTAATATATTATGCAACTCTGGGATCAAATGTGATTAATTTATTTAGAAAATCATCTCAGGTGGCAATTAAAGATTCTTGAGACCCTCACTTTATTCCAACCAATAGTAACATGGTCTCCATCTAGTCTGGCAGTCCAGATCCTGAAGGCGAAAACAGTAATGCTTGAGGGCAGCAATATCGGCGCAGCTCCATTAGCATCCACCCTGCTTGCACTTCAATAATGCAGACAAGCATCAGAACAGCTACAAACGCGAGTACTGACTACTGAACCGAAATAAGCAGGACGGTACCATTATGAACTTGTTCAATTTTTTATGTATGAAGAAGAAAACTTAAGAACATGTGCCTTTTAACTATTAGATAGTTATGCATGGGCCAGAAAAGTGAGATCAAATAATTCATCGATTAAGGACATATTAAGAAATGCCTTGCATGTTAAGGAACAAAATCAATTTTCCACTTTTTTTCACATACTGCAGATCCTTCTCAGCATGTACTGTATATAACAAAGGGCTCTTAGGAAAACTTACATTTACATTCATTAACTGAAACAATTAACTAAGTTCTACTCTAACCTGTTCCTGTGGCAGTGGATAACACAGGGAAAAGGCTTGTCACTGGCGCAATTTACAGGCACTGTAGAGCTTCATCACGGCAGTTTCAGACCTGCAAAGTATTCAGAACATTAGTAATTTCTTGTCAATTGTACTCCATATGCTTGCTTGAAACTTTTATGTTATATCAACGAATTTCTGCTAGTTGTAACAAGTAGTGATGCAAGAATATAAATTGCAGTCGGGGCTTGAGAAAATAAATAAGCATATAATAAATTTATATGCTTAATTTCAATTAAATTTTTAGTTTTGCCCCTTCAAATTTCACCAAAATTTTATTAGGGTGCGACGTATTAATGGGATCAAATGCGGTACACAGATTTTTTTGAAGCAAAACAGAAGGGCATTTTCACAAACATTATATGCATGGCACCTAAACTAAAAAATACAACAAATATGAGAAGGCTTCAACTTCAATCCATTTCACCTAAACACCAAATTCACGTACTTACACAAGGGTAAAGTTTAGTGTGCTTGAGAAGCCTCAGGCTGCATAGAATATCCAAATGGAAAGAAGAAATACCACACAAACCTCATAATCATATGAGTCTGTACAATACAAGTTTCTACTCAGAAACCACATTCAAGCTTCACTAGTAAATAACAATAAAATTGCAATGTTCACCAGTCAGTTGAACAAGCCCATTCGATAATGAAATCAACAAAAAGGATTGCTTATCTTAAAAATAATACCTAAGCAGTTCGATGTTGGGTCTAATTCTGGAATGCCCTAATAAGTAGAAGATTTAGGATATTTCCTATTGTTAGAGATACAATATTTAGAAGTTTTCAAATATTGTCGTTTTCCTATTTTATGTAGGTTACTATTTTTGTTAGAGATAGAAATCCTATTGGGTTAGAAATCCTATTGGCTTAGGAATCCTATTGGTTTAGTATCTGTACCTTATAAATAAGGTTGTTTATTCTCATTGCAAACACAACAGTAATCAATAGCAATTTCTTCTCTAGCAATTTCTTCTCTTCTCTTTGAGTGAATTGTGAGCTAGTATTGTTTGCCACATATCTCTGGTAGTGAGATATCGATCCTGTGCCTAACATTCGAATGGCGAATTTGGCACACTGAATCATTCCAGTTTTAGCCAAAGTGAAGCCAAAAAGACTCATCGTCCACATATCTCTGTTTATTCCAGTTTTAATCATTTCTTCTATTATGTTCAATGTATCCGATCAAGTTCAATGTATCTGATAAGGTTCTTTTATTAAATTCAATGTATCCAATCAACTTCAATGTATCCGACGAGATTGAAGATAAAAATATGACATAAAACTTTCCTATACATTTTCCATCAAACTTTCCATGAAGATGGAAAATGAAATGGAGTTCTTATTATTTCCCTTGACATTTTTCATAGCAAATCAAACAAAGATAAAATTATATGAAATCCCTTCTCATTTTCACCAAAAAAATTTTTCATCAAATTTTTTCTAAATCAAACACACCCTAAATGTATGCAAATTCCCTTTATTCTTCATATGTTGCTATGTATTCTAATTTCGTTGTCTGCTGCGCATTATTACTCTTGGTGTTACTAGATGAAGCCACAAGAGCTCTAAATAATCATATACAATTCAGGAGCCGGATTCGATCCCGTGACACCATTTATTATTAGAGTCATTCTTGAGTGAACCATGTTCACTACGCGTATCATGAACACCCTTAATAGGGTGCTACCACATGTCGTGTTAAAAGTCAAAATGATACGCAATATTTAGTGATTGGTTGTAACATAATTTAACTGTTCAACACATCACATGACTAGTCAAATTATCATGTGACAACACCCTCAATAACTAATCCATAATTCACGTGATAGACATTATCCACACAAGAATAACTTCTTCTATTAATGTTCTTAGACCTTGACAGTTTCATGATTTATAAACATAGCCCAATGACCATACCCAATTCACAAAACTCAATGTATCATTAGTTTCTTTTGCACCTTAATATGAATTCAATCTGTATTTTAAAAATTATTGGTTTAATTTTTGGTGGTTGGTGGCTTCTGGTCTAAAGCTGTCTGTTTTCCAAACATTTATAATGAATTCAATCAATTTGGGTTTCGTTTAAAAATGAACAAGAGTATCTGAGAAACCAAAAACACTGAGAACTGCCCAAGTGAGGATTCAGACTACCCAAGAGCCAGCATTAGTTTTCTGCATTGAAACAAGATCCATCAAACAAGATCGTCTGTGGGACACCTAATCATGCATCTTTAAAGCTCAACCCCCCATGTGCCAGCCTTCCCCTTGTTTAAGAAACTTCGCTCTTGTTATTGTTTTATACACACTACTATTCTACTACTCCCTCCGTCTGTCTCTTTTACATGTCACTTAACCGAATTTTTTTGTCTATTTTTACTTGTCACTTAACAATTTTCAATGCGTATTTAATATCAACAACTACCTTAAAATGTCAAACATTAATCACTTCTTTATCATAATCAATACAAAAATCATTCATAACCAGTAATAATCTACCAATTTTACTTTTTGCACGAATTTTTATAAAAAAACACCAACCACCCACTCATTAAATTTGTTCAACCGCTAGCATTAATTCCACCTTAATCTACTCAAATTAACCTTAAACGACATGTATTAGAGGACGAAGAGAGTACGTGGCATCCTTGGATTCATAAAAAAACATCATTAAAATAACAAACAAACTAGAGTAAGAGCATAGAAACCAGCGTGGTCCTTGTAAGTCCTAGTTCGCATCAACCTTTTGATCCACACCCATTTCATCTGCATCTTCCCTCAATGGATCAGATGATGAAGCAAAGTGTAGAATAAAGCAAGCACACACACTGACACTACCATCTCATTTCACATAAGACAAACCTTATCTCATTATATTTTTCAGTTTCTGAGATGTTGAATAGTTTTGAGTTGTGTAGCTTGTTTGAAATTACATCCACTCAAATCACACCCCTATCTGCA